>OZ023206.1:73379871-73979871 GCA_963995525.1 Escarpia spicata
AGAGAGAGAGAGAGAGAGGAGAGAGAGAGAGAGAGAGAGAGAGAGAGAGAGAGAGAGAGAGAGAGAGAGAGAGAGAGAGAGGAGAGAGAGAGAGAGAGAGAGAGAGAGAGAGAGAGAGAGAGAGAGAGAGAGAGAGAGTAATGCTAGTAGCTTGAATATGTTCAAACATAAATAGACAGCTATCTGGGGAGGACGGGTTATACGTAGATGATACGTAGATGGGAAATTGTTGAACTTTCGATAAGCCAAAAGCTTCCTTGTCCCCATGCCGTCTGGAGTTTGTGGCACTGAACGGCAATCTTATTAAATCTTGTTATGCCTCTCGTTATTGCAGGTGTGCAGTGCGCTGTCAAGTGCAAGTACGACTCATGCAACAAGCACTGCGCGCACTGCGCCATATGCTACTGCGACATGGGTGTCAACGGTCAGTGCATGTGCTGCGACTAAACGTACACACGGACGATGTTGATGACTTTATGATTGCACTGCAATAACGATCGCAAAACCAAAGCAGAACCTAACGGAGATTCTTATTGTGTTATGTATCATTAATTGTCGCCTTTGTCACTGATGTTTGGTGATTGAAATAAAGTGGTATTCTCTTTAACATATCTTTGGTGATGTTTCACAAGTAGTCATATCTATCGAAACGACGCAAACCGATTGTCGTTAAACGAACCGGTGTGATAGCAAAGAGCAAATCTAATACTGATCATGATCAAAAGGCTTGTTGAGCAATTACCAAAGAAGCATGTGTACAATAAAGTAAATAGTGTTCATATCGTGCATACACCTTCCTTAGAAAACAGTTCAAATGGTAGTTTAACTCAGAATGCAAATTTAGTGATGATGAAAGCAATCGCTATATTTGTGAAAGCCTTCAATGAATGAAAATATGTATGAAAAAAATTCACGTGCAGCTAAATGCTATGAAGCAGTTACTATAACATAATTTAGGTTTATTACCTCGTGATGTACCAACGATTCGTGATTTCTTGTTCGTCACCGTGCACAATAACTTGTTAACGTCAGACCTGCCCTCATCATCACTTCTTCATTGGTGATGTGTTCTCTCCACGATATGCCTATCCTCGCTCGTACATCTACTTCCGCGTCGCCTTTCCTAGAGATGTAGCTTCCGAGGTAAGGGAAGTTCTCGACGCATTGCAACTCTTCCTGACCGATCACAATGTGGGGGTCAGATCCATCACCAATTGACAATGTTTTTGTCTTCCCATAGCTGATTCGTAATCCGACCATCTCTCCATTTTCGTTTAAAGTATTGGTCATCTCTTGTAGGATCTCCGGCGTGTGGCTGAGCAGTGCAATATCATCGTCAAAGTCTGTCAACCTATTATTTATCCATTTAACACCAAAGTTCGGATCTTTCATCGTTTTCCTCATGATGAAGTCGATAACAACAACAAAGAGGAAAGGGGACAGGATGCAACCTTGACGTCTCTATATCGAACATGTCTGTGTAGCCATCGTTGGTCTTGATGCAGCAGTTGGTGTTTCGGTATAGCGATTTGAAAATGTCTATATATTTGCTTGGTATGCCGTATAGCTTAAGGATTTGCCATAGCGAATCTCTGTGGACACTGTCGAAAGCCTTCTTAAATTCAATGAAATTGACTAAAAGAGGTATCTGGAACTCTCTGCTTTGTTCGATGATGTTTCGCAATGTGAAGATCTGCTCACAGCATAACCTTCCTCTTCGAAAACCAGCTTGTTCCTCCTGGAGGTGTTAGTCAACTGCTGTCTTCAGCCGGTTTAGGATCACACTGCAGAACACTTGTCCAGGTACCGACATCAATGTTATTCCTCGCCAGTTATTGCAATCGCTCAGGCACCCCTTCTTTGGTAACGTCACGATCACTCCTCGTCTCCAATCATCAGGAACTTCCTCCTCAGACCAGATCAGATTGAACAAGTAGGTCAACTCGTCTACAACCCCGTCCTTGTCATGTTTCAATAGTTCGGCCGATACTTCATCAAGGCCCGCTGCCTTGTTGTTCTTGAGGCTATCGATGGCTTTGGAAACTTCTGCCCTGGTGATGTCATTGGTGATGACATCAAGCTCTTTTGCGTTTGGTTCCTGTTCGAAGTTGAAGAGTGTGGTTGGTGTTGGTTGATTTAGTACTTCTCGGAAGTATTCAATCCACCTCGTGGCTTGTTCCTCGTTTGTTAGAAGCACTCTGCCATCTTTGTCTTTTATTGGTATGTTGGAATTGCTTTTCGCGCTAGTTAGCTCTCTCACAATCCTACACATCGTCTTCGAGTCATTCCGTTCTGCTGCTGTTTGTGCTTCTTTACCTTTCTCTTCTAACCATTTCCTCTTATCTGTCCTACAGCTCTTTTTTACTTCTTTGTCCAGTTTCCTGTATTCTTCATCTGATGATCTCCATTGTTGGATGTTTCTAGCTGCTTGATCTCTTCTGATCTTCATATCCTTCCTTTTATCAATCAGTTTCCACGAGTCTCCAGTAATCCACTGTTCTCTGTTGGACCCTCTTGTCCTTCCTAACACTACATTCGCGCTCTCCTTTACGGCTTGAAGGAATAGCTGGTATTTAAGTCGGTTGAGTGTTGTAGCGCTTGGAATCTGTTCTTAGTTTCCTCGTAGAATTGTTGTGATGTGTCTGTGTTCTTTACGTTATCTGTCGCATATGGCCTGACCGTCTTCACCGTCTTGACTCTCTTTAACTTCAAGCGGATCTTACCAATCACAAGGTTGTGGTCAGAGCCAACATCTGCCCCTCTGTAGGTTCGGACGTCCTGTAGAGATTTACGACATCTACTACTAATGCAGATGTAATCAATCTCATTCGATGTATTGCCATCTGGTGAGATCCAGATTTTCTTGTGAAT
Organism: Escarpia spicata; assembly: GCA_963995525.1. NCBI lineage: Eukaryota > Metazoa > Annelida > Polychaeta > Sabellida > Siboglinidae > Escarpia > Escarpia spicata. The sequence continues at coordinate 73,382,743 of OZ023206.1, forward strand.
GCGTTTATGTTTGAAGAAGGTATTGCCAATGCTGATACCACTGGCGGTGCTCATCGAGGACAATCGTTCACCGTTACCATTCGTATTTACAGCTGAACCGTGAGGTCCAACCGTAGTATACATTTCTCTTCTGTCTCCATCCAGCTTCGCGTTAAAGTCTCCTACCACCACTTTTATGTCAAAGCTTGGTATCTCGTCAAGCACGTTCTGGAGTTGGTCGTAAAAGGTGTCCTTTTCCTCGTCTGTGGCGACTTCGGTTGGGGCATATACTTGCACTGCGGTGACTTTGACATGTCTGGTATTGAACCTCGCTGTGATGATGCGTTCACTAACTGGCTTCCACCCTAGCAGTGCTTTTGTAGTATCCTTATTCAGGATGATGACAACTCCATGGACGTGGTGATCTTCATTTCCGGAGCACAGTACAGTTTTATCTCCGCTGTTGAAGCGTCCCTGTCCTGTCCATCTCATCTCGCTTACACCTAGAATATCTAGATGGTAAGCCTTCATTTCCTTCAGCACTTGCTCCATCCGCCCGCTCTGAAAGAGCGTTCGAACGTTCCATGTGCCTACTCCGGTGTTAGTTTTGGCGTTAAAGATATGGCTCATCGGGGGTCGAGCTTCCTGACGGCTTTCACTCAACCCTGTCATAGATACATCTGTAGGTGTAGATACATCTGTAAATGCAGATGCATCCACATTTATGGATGTGCCTTCTCTTCTACCCCTTGAAAGTGTACCGGAATGGCTTCTTCTCGTCGTTTCTGTAGTAGGATTTGTTTTTATGGGGTAGGGTTACTGGCCCTACGCCCAACCCTCCTCCTTTTTCAACCTGGCTTGGGACAGGCTATGGCGGAGTTAATTGAAGTTAATCGAAGGTAGTATTAATGTGCCTAAACTGACATACACAACTGCATTTGCTTCACTGTATTCGTCATGGTAAAAGCAATAAATAAGTTGATATACTTTGTTGGTATGTTTAATTATGAATACAATAAAAGGTGTGTGCATGTAAGCACTTTTTGTGTTTCTTACATTTAATTTTTAAATATTGCTTGTTTCCCAGGTTATATGTGATGCTGACCTTGTCTTCATTAATTGCATGGCCAAATGGCCAGGAAGTGTTCAACGATTCTCGGATCCTACGTGAGTCATCTATCTTCGATGCATTTGAGAACAACCAAAGAAAGCCCCTCAGAGGAGTCATCCTGGGAGACAGTGGCTATATGCTGTGCGACTGGTTATTCACTCCACTTACGAACCCCACTACACGTTAAGAGAGAACCTACAACTTCCGACACAGTTCAGCTCGTACAGCAGTGGAAAGGGCCATAGGAGTTTTAAAGAGAAGATGGCACTGTCTTCGCAGACTGGGTTTGGCACCTGCCAGGGCGTGCAAGATTATTACAGTGTGTGTTATGCTTCATAACCGTCCTAGGAGGCTGAGAGTGGAGGTTTCATCAGACTCTGACAGTGACCCTGACTCCTCCTCGGGGAGTTCAGATGCCGATTCCGATATGGATGAAACGCGTCCTGCAAACAACAACAACCCTGTGTCAGAACGAGCCCGTGTTGCTGCTGGAAGAGGTGCCCGAGACCGAGTAATAAACAATTATTGTTGATAACGGTGTGATTGAACCTCGTCCTGCAACAACCTTTTTTCGCAGTGGACCCGGGTTGCTCTTGGGAAAGCTGCCCGAGACTGAGAAAACAACAATAACTGTTGATGACGATGTGTCAGTGTTTGATCACTCATCATTTTTATAAGATGTTTTATTATTGCATTATCCTTATAAAAAAAAAAATTATTCATTTTACATTTGGACACTGCAATGCTCAATTATTAACTGTTGAATCAGTTGGAATAAGACTGAATTTCTTAACATTTTAGACCACAACAATCAATTGTACAACAAACAGTAACACTTGACTACATGCTAATGCAACAACACATGTCGGCCACAGACATGCAACTCTGGCGGAGGTATGCTCAGACACACAGATAAACAGAGTCCCACATTCTTTAACAAATAGTGTATACAATAAGGTGTGGACAGCAACACTACTGTCATTTTGCAATCTAAGCCAGTTCACTCATTTCACTTGCTGAAGTCTTGTTCAAGCTTTTCAATCTCAAGCAAGACTTTTCTGTTTTTGTTATCCATCAAAACAGTCATCATCTTGTTTTTTCTATTTCGCTGCGCAGGTAGTCAGCAAAGAGGCCAGTTTCGTCTTCCAGCCTTTTTTCCAAGCACTTTCCACTTGGATTTTGGTGAAATTTGCCTTTTTTACTTTTTGTCTTTAGCGTCACTCCTGTGCCACTGACACATGCTGCTCCTGGTGCTTCTTGTGTTGCACCTGTAATGGATGCAGCTGCAACAAGACATTATGTAGAATGGATGGCTGTATAATTTCTAGTATACAGTGATAACATTGTGTGATTGGATTATTCTTATTTAGGAGGAGGTGGGAGATCATGCCTACACGTATACATCAGGCATGTATAATATGGAGCGCCCATGAAGAATTTAAGGACATTTGTTGAAGTCATGAAACCGTTTGAATATATTATGTTTCTCATCTTGGGATGCCTATAGACAGTGGCTATAGCTACATCATTTATGAAGGCAGTTATCAAGGCCTCGGTCCCACTTACTGTATATATGAGCCTATTATCTGTTTTAATAGCAAGATATTAGGTTCTTAACATGGGCAAAGAATTGTAATGTGATTAATGAGTGCAACAATGGGACATGATGCTCTGTTTTCAGTTGTGAGGGACATTTGATTTGCCAGTAAGGTGAATCACATGAAAACTTACAAGTACTGAGACTTTCGTCACAATCTTCTATTGGCTGGTAACCTGTCTCTTGCACTGAAATATATAAAACATAACAGATCTGCAATTTCTTCATAAATAATTAATATTAACTTACATAACATTAAAGTTATTTCCATTTATTATTGTTAATGTAATCATTAGTCTCATACAATGTACTATCTTTTAACAGTTCTTGTCTGCACGGTTCCCCACACAAGATCAGTGAGGATTTTCAGTTATGATTATTTTACAATAATCGCCACAGAATTCCATTATCCAAATATGTTACTTTCTAAGCCACATAAACACATGTTCTTGATATCATGATCGGCGAGGCGAAGCTGACAATTGAGAAACGCAGCGGCGAAAAAAAAATTCAAAAGAACCCATTAAAAAAAATCCCACAAAACCACATGCTACAGTATGGATGCGAATAATACCATGGTCCCTGCATTCAAACAACCATACGTTTTTAAACAACTACAATTTGCCACTGACTTATACATTGCTTGCAAACACCATTTACTTAGATGCACACATGAGTAAAATTTAATTTAAAAAATATATGTTCACCCGGGGACCTGGCTGGGTTGGCATGAAATTACCCTATTGTTCATTGTTAATATTTTATAAATACTGCTTTTTTTTCAAAAGTGCTCAAATATGGCCACTTATTATTATGCATTGGATGAAATATAACAAAAATCTTAGACACCAATTTGTTTAGTATTTATTAATTTCACATGGCATCATGATTTCCCTGTTTATTATTTTGAATCACATGAGAACTTACAAGTATTCAGACTGGTGTCCAAGACTTGGATACATTAAAATTCCGTTCAGGTGTCTGTCCCTTGCACTGAAATATAGAAAACATAAAATATGTGCAATTTCGTCATAAACAATTAATAATGTTTTTAATAATAATAACTTATTATTACATAATGTCCACTACAGTACAGTGGTATTTATTGAACAACTGGAATTAAGCAAAACATTTGCTTCCATTCCTTATTCATGTGCTCAAATTGTACACAGCAATTTTTTGGGAAATTGAGTTTCCACCATGAAATAATCCGTAGCCAATATCTAGAGTGAACATTTTTAAAGTAGTTTTTCTCAAAACTATATTTTTTGCATTTTTGACATTCAAATTGCTGTATCTATGGAAATAATGCGATTATATGTAACACAAAATTGTCAACAGAACCCATTTAAAAAAATCCCACAAAACCACATGCTACAGTATGGATGCGAATAATACCATGGTCCCTGCATTCAAACAACCATACGTTTTTAAACAACTACAATTTGCCACTGACTTATACATTGCTTGCAAACACCATTTACTTAGATGCACACATGAGTAAAATGTAATTAAAAAAATATATGTTCACCCGGGGACCTGGCTGGGTTGGCATGAAATTACCCTATTGTTCATTGTTAACATTTTATAAATACTGCATTTTTTTTCAAAAGTGCTCAAATATGGCCACTTATTATTATGCATTGGATGAAATATAACAAAAATCTTAGACACCAATTTGTTTAGTATTTATTAATTTCACATGGCATCATGATTTCCCTGTTTATTATTTTGAATCACATGAGAACTTACAAGTATTCAGACTGGTGTCCAAGACTTGGATACATTAAAATTCCGTTCAGGTGTCTGTCCCTTGCACTGCAATATAGAAAACAAAAAATATGTGCAATTTCGTCATAAACAATTAATAATGTTTTTAATAATAATAACTTATTATTACATAATGTCCACTACAGTACAGTGGTATTTATTGAACAACTGGAATTAAGCAAAACATTTGCTTCCATTCCTTATTCATGTGCTCAAATTGTACACAGCAATTTTTTTGGAAATTGAGTTTCCACCGTGAAATAATCCGTAGCCAATATCTAGAGTGAACATTTTTAAAGTAGTTTTTCTCAAAACTAATTTTTTTGCATTTTTGACATTCAAATTGCTGTATCTGTGGAAATAATGCGATTATATGTAACACTGAGGTATCCTTTTTCTGTCTCTCTGAGTGTGCGCTATTCAAACATGTAATAAAAGCAATATGCATGTTTTTCGAGAAGCGTCTAATTTTGGCATGATGGTTCACATATAAGGACAATTTCACAGTAACCTAGGTTTACAGAGTGCCTTAAACCATTCGTCTCTCGTAATAAACTTCGCTGCACCAAATTTAACAGTGGTGCGTTTGCTGATCAAAGTAAGAAAAGCGGCGTGTGCTTACCATAAATTCCATTCAGCAGACTAGAATTATCCCCGATTATTGCAAGGATAATATCTTCATACGGCAAAATCTTCTCTGCCGGCCCACCGCCGGTTTTTTGCTGGCCCCTCTGCCGGTTCAAGACAGCCCGTTTGAGGGCCCGACACTTATCTTTTGCGGCGACCGCTCGGCTACACCGCAAGCACTAACTAAACTAAATTTTTTGTTTTGTTTGTCACTGATTGATTGTGTGAACTAAACAGGATATAATGGTCGACTCCTATCTCTTCCAGAAGTACTATGATTTCGGCGTCTATGAAATTTGGTTTCCTCGGCCTTTTTGTCATCTGCTTGTTTTCCATTTTCGCGGAAGTGAGATCGACAGTTCCAGAATCACATGCGTGGACGGGAATTCCCCAGTCTAAACTTAAACACGACCGGATAGCTATCCGCGACCTATTCATGACTTGTGCATACGAAATGGGAACAGAAGTTAAACCCAAATAGCTAACCGCGGATAGCGGCTATCCGCGTTTAACTTTATCCGGTCTACATGCATACGGGCCCAGAAGTACACCTCGACGAGCATCAGTCGACTGCGCTACATCGTTGTGGATGCCCAGAACCGCTGTCTCAACGCTATGACGTGGGCGATATGCGCTCTGGTAGACTGGATATACGCCGTTTCCCTCGAGGAAGTGCTGTAGTTGTCGTGCTATGAAACGCTCTGCTGTCTTCGCTACAAACGATATGTTCGAGATGGGGCGATAGTTAGAGAGTACATTGACGTCATCGTTATGTTTCTTCACTACTGGTATCACAACAGCGTGCTTCATCGCCTGTGGAACAACGGAAGAGGATATAGACGCATTGATTATACGTGTTACCACCGGAGAGAGAGCATCAACATGCCTCTTGAGGAGCGACGATGGGAGTGGATCATGTTCGCATGACTTGGCAGCGGATGCCAACACTATCTTATTAACATCTGTCGGCGACACAGCCTCAAAATACAACAGTGGAGATATGACATCTATTGCTAGGTCGACAACTGGCTTCCGAGGCTGATTACACAGGAGCGCATCAATTTTCTCGGTGAAGCTTCTTTGAAAGCTAGACGCAAGTTCAGAGTCGGTTGCAAGTTCAGATAGCGACTTGTTACCGTTTCGGCCAAGCAGGGTGTTGGCAATCTTATATGTCCGTCGCATGTTACCGCCAGCTGCTGTGATCTAGGACTGGTAATACTGCGACCGTGCCATCCTCAGTGCCTTCCGATAAGTGTTGCTCAGATCCGTGTATATGTGACGATGGACTGTCAGACCAGATCGCCGCCAGTGGCGTTCAGCACGGCGTAATGCACGTTTCGCCTCAGCAAGCTCGCCGGTATGCCATGGATTCATCGGCCTCACCGTGTGACGAGTGGGGCGCGGTCGTCTACGACAGTGCGTAGACAGGAGTCATACCGTGCGAGAATGGCGACCGGGTCCAAATCAGGAGCACGGAAATCAGAAGCCGCCAGATCAGCTGCAAACCGACTGTTATCGATCGCTGCGTACTTTCGATACTCGACGTGGCGTTTCAGGCGCGTTGGTTTGGGCAGGTGCAATTTACATTCAATTGCATAGTGGTCGGTGATCATAGTCATCGGCTTAACTTCAGTGGAGATAATGTCTGACGTCTCCGATGTGATAACAAGATCCAGTGTGTTGCCACGCTCATGGGTTGACATGTTGTGCAAAGCCAGATGTCTCCAGCAAATCAGCTAGGCCTAGGTCCAGGATCATTGACACTGCCTTGGCCTGGGGATTGGGTCATGATTACATCAGTACAAGTTGGGTTGCCATATCGCGTATTAAAATCGCCACACACAATAGTCTCACTAGGGTGGGCCGAGGCAATAAACAACACCTTCCCAACATCATCCAGGAAGGAGCAACTTTTCTAAGTATGCTATGGACCTTGCTCAACGCCGTACTCAAACAAACAAAGATGGCAGCTTACGAAGAAAGTTCGATGTTTTTGAGAAGAAACGCAGCTCGATACCAGCGTTCGAGTCGCTTCCGAGATGTAATCAATCCATTTCAAGAAGTGGAGCAACACGAAATTAGCGAAAGCTTCCGTGTTATGCTTCAAACTGCACTATTTACTGGACATTTGTCAAATCTAGCGGCAGACTACGACACAATGTTACGTCGACGTTTATGTTTTGGTGGCACCTTTTCGACGACGGGGACCATTCGTTTACCGCTACTGCTTGGCGATACAATTTCACGATCAACTGCCGAGCAGTTCATACGAAACGCTTCTCCAAAACAGTGTTGTTTACCTGGACGATTAATAACATACCATGTCAGACATTAAGCCATATCAATACAACATACATGTGTGCACCTTAAAAACATATAGAATAACTACAAAAATTACGCGTCAACACAACCAAGTTTTGTTATTGCCTGAAACTGTTATTAATATATCATTATTTTGTGGTGCCGTTTTTTCAATTGGGAATAATGGAGGAGTACTAAGTAGTATAAAACATATATTATTTATATTGTTTCATCGTTTTTAATATGAATACCATACTAATAATGAAGCCATGTCCAAGACTTTCTGGATGTCATGATATTACAAATTTGTAATGCCTATGGCTATGATTTTGCAATCCAAGGGCAGGAATAAGACTTCAACACAGAGGTAGACGATACACAGCATATGCAGACATCCTCGATAAGTTGACAACTTAAACGTATATGCGATTATACTGTCATTGGTGTGGTCACTCCGTCACTTTTTTTGTTAAAGTGTATATTTAGAAAATTAATATGATCACATTTACAAGGCTACCAAAATTTAACTAACGACAAATACATATTTATATTTGTTTAATAAAATGGTTTACCCTGCAGTAAAACAATGTTTTCCAAATAAATTATACAAATTATATCAATTATACTGAAGCAATGAAGCCATACTTGTTGAGAATCGAATATAAGATGTACTAAAAATGTAGCCATACAGTGGCTATTTCAAAGATGCAACAAGCAAATGTGAAGCAAACTATGTAAAACAGCTTAGAATGTGGTTATTATACAAGTATGTTATGTGTATATACTTATTATTATCCTTTTAAATGTGTATTTGTACAGCAAAATATTATATACACATATCTGTATAAAAACAACAGTTATGTATAACATGGATTTGGGTCAATTATATATAAATAATTATTTTGAACTTTAGGCTTTGCAAATAATAATTATTGTTTAATGAAACAGCTATAAAATTATTGCCAAAGAATTGCACGAATTTGGGACACGCATATGATTGGAGGTTGGGTGAACTGAATTTCAGATCAGAGTATGTATGTCCCCGAATCCTCCAGCACAGTTGATAAGTAATGGCCGCTCTCATACAAGTCATTACAACTACTTTGTCAGTTAATGTGTTGCAGATAATGTAAGTTGTATCACAAGTGCGAATGCCAGGTCCATTTGATGTGTGTAAGGTATTTATTTATTATAAACACGGTAACATCGACGCCGTCGAGCCCGAATTCATCGTACCTACTTATTGTTACAATGATACAAAATATCATAAATAATACAGCGTGACTGACCAGTGGCAGGTCATGTTACTACTGTTTTATGCTATTTTATCGTTGTGCCATGTCTGTTCCATCGTGCACGGCGAAGTACTTTCCTCGCAGCGTTATTCAGTCGATATTCCTCTGCGCATTTCACCATAAAATAAACACATTCACAACGGCGTAGGTCTTCGTCCAGGTGTAAGTTTGTTATCTTCTTGAACAAGAGAGCTCCGAAAGAGCTCTTTGTTTTGCTCTCGTACTCAAGACGGCGTACTCAGTTGAGCACGTGAGTGCCCATGTTTCCGCACCGTATGTCATCGCTGGAAGTACGCATGGATTGAAGACTTGTCTCTTCAAGCAGGTTCCAAAGTTACCCTTGAAGATAAAGCGGTGTTTGGCGAATGCTGTCCAGCCGGCATTGATGCTTATTTGAATCGCCTTGTCTTGTTTTTTGTCTCTGACACTGTATCGCTGTACCAGATAGGCGTAGCTTTCAACGTTCTCTATCTGCGTGGTGTTGATATATATATATATATATATATATATATATATATATATATATATATATATATATATATATATATATATATATATACTGGTGTGTCATTTTCTAGCATCACTTTCGCCTTCGAGATGTTCATCATCAGACCTTACTTTTCATCAGGTAAATCCTGCAGCATGTTGTGTAGTTCTTGCGGTGTGGTGGCGCATATGCGTATGTCGTCGGCGAAGCGAAGATGTTTGAGATATTCTCCGTCTATCCTCGAGCCTCTGGTTTCCAAGGTCAGTCTTCGGAATATGCTTTCGAGTGTTGCCATAAACAGCTTTCACCCTGTCGTACTCCTCTCTTGATGTTGATCTTGTAGCTATTTTTGTGTAGGTGGACTGTCACAGAGCTGTTGGCGTAGATGTCTTTCAAGAATTCGATGTATACGTCATCTATCCCCTGTTTTTGAATTTTATTAACTGAAGACAAGTGGACGATGTGACATGGCATGCGGGTTATTTTAGAACCACGCCAGCGGTCGTGTGCTTACGGGTCATTACGACCGCGCCATTGGATCGTATGGTGGTACGACTTACGGGTGACTGAACACCGCGGCAGAGGTCGTGAGCTTACGGGTGTCTGACCACCGAAAATTACAATGATGATGATACTTGCCTGTTAATGAAACACGGCACATGCACAATATGTCAAACACGCCATCGGTCCTATGATGACTTAGTTATCGATAGCGAAACAGTAGTAAACGTAGTGCCGAAACACACTTCTTATCTCAAATGTTTAAGCCAATCAAATATACGGCAATCGTTTGCTACCAAATCTGTGCCGAAACCGTTCACGAATTCCTTCATAGGAAGTCAGGACAGCGAAACATGATATAAGCAACACACGCAACAACAACATAAGCAAAAATCGTTAAACACAAGACTCTGAAGTCTCTTGGAATTATGAGTCCATTCTACACAATCGGCAGAAATCGACGTGCCGCGGCGCCAAGCCGTACGAGCAGAAGTATTCACCGTGACCTTTGCCGTCCATGTACAGCGCAATGTTCGCCCGGTTTCTTGGTGTTGTGCGTGTTGCATACGAAGGCGGCCGGGATAGCATCTATCGCCAGTAGTCTGTCTTTGGGTACGATCGCACGATCGATGGCCTCGGCGTGCGGATCTAGGGCGAGTAGACGGGCGATCTGCAGGGTCTCCACCAGAAGTCGTAGATGACGTTGCGACTCTTGGCGATCTCCGGCACGGTCTCGAACTCTGCGTAGGCGACAACGTTCACAGTGGTCTTCAGTGCATCGTGGAAATGAATCTCGATGCGCAGGTTGCTCTTTTGTACCAGATGAAAGCAGCCATCATAGCAAGCGTCGGTGGTGAGATCCTAGCAGAAGAAGGTGTAGCCGTTTCGGAAGTCGGCGCGAGACAAGCCGTTCCCTTCGTCTTGCCACACCTTACCTGTCGAGGTGAACAGGTTGAGGTAGCACCTTACCAAGAGGTCGTCGTCGGAATTTGGTTGGAAAGGTTTGGAGGGTATCTGTCGTCCGTCCACGTACACGGCGACGAAGTTGATGTAGTTGTTTTTTGGCGTGGAACGGATTGTTGGCGTAGGTTCCGTTCTAGGCGTCGTTATCGATGCAGCACAGCACGAGACGTTTTGGCAGAGTGTCAAGGACGAGATTCCCATGCATGTGCGAGCGTGTACACGTGGATATGGAGTATACCTTGCAGTCGACGGGTCGCATCGGATACTTGGCAGTGGTTTTTTCGAGGGCTTTGAAGTCATGATTCAGTGTGGCCTTGACAAACAGCGTGGCGTTAACTAGCTTTACCTTGTAGTCGGGGTTGGCTCCGACGGTCATGAGCGCGAACGTATCCTTGCTGCGCACCAGACGTATATTGACCTCTACACCGTTGATGAGGAATTTATCCTGGAGGAACAGGTCGACGTGGAGACGAACCATCATGTCGACCACGCGACCCCGAGCGATCTTGTCGCGTATGGTGAAGAACCCTGCGTTGGCTGCATCTCCGGTGGCTATTTCGACGTTTTCCATGCGATTGCCCGTGTCTTTTTGCCACTTCTGACTCTTCAGTTGCGTCTCCTTGGCATCGTTTCCGTAGCTCAGCAGCGTCTCTATGTAGGCGCGGTACGGGTACGTATTGGTCGAGGGAGTCGCAAGCCTTCTGATCAGCGAATGGAGCCAGTTATTCACGTGACCGACGGGAGTAGTGGGGTCGAGGTCGACTCCGTCAGCACGGGTCACATTGGCTTGAACGTGTAGCGTTGTATTGGCGAGATCCAGGTAATCGTCTCCCGCTCGAATTCTATCGGTCCGCCCGAGTCGAGTGAGGACATGGTTTGATGTTGTACCGTGCGACTATCGATGATGCTGGTCTGACTCGGAGGCAAGGTGAAGAGTTCGAGCTCGCTATTGACCCCCCTTACACGATTGTTTATGCACGAAAGCCATCGTCAAATATGTCGGACTCACGATTCCGCGACGTGCGTGTCTTCGTCTGTCTCCCAACTGTACTGATTCGTTTCGTGGGAGGTGCGCGTCTTATACGCTAACGCGGTTGCACGCCAAGCACCCACGAAATAGGGAAGCGCACCGCCCGCATGACGAGTGTAATATTCGTTGTAATTCATCTTTAGAACCGTGCCGTCCGTCGCCGACGGAAATGTAGTATCACCGTCATCTTACCGACCTACAATTGTACGCGTCGTCCGGTGTCGTCTCTTATATCGATCTCTATCATCGCAACATCGGTGTGAGACTATTGCCGATGACACTTGACTCCATGACGTCCGTGTAGACATACATGGTGGTGAATCCTTGATGCACGTCCACCACGGAAGCGGCCTCTTTTTCGAAGGTGTACTTACCACCAACATTGTCTGGTGTATCGAAGTCGGTGGTCGACGTCGGTCTGCTGTTGTTTCCTTGCATGGGTGGGGGACGTGGGTTCGTGTGGACTTTGTGTCGGTACTGGTGATCACCGTCGTATGTAAATGTAGTATGGTCTCTATTGCACTCCCTATGGGTGTGCTAAACTCGGTTGTGGGTGTCATGTGAGAGTTGTCGCCGTAGCTCAGTTTCTCCTTGACCCTATCCGTCGACATTTTCAACAGTGCCCTGTTAATGGTGCGCAACAATTGGGTCACGTTGTAGTAATGCCCGTGTTCGATCTTGGCAGACGGAGTGAATCCTGTACTATCGGACTCGTAGAGGTAGAACGTTGTATCCTCCTCAAGAAAGGTGTACCAAGTAAGCGGGTAGCGGAACTCTACCATACCGCAGTCCCACTCGCCGCTGCTCGACAGCACGACACGTTGAGGCAAGTCCGTGATGTAATGCGCCACGGTGTTATCTGGGTGCGCGCTCATGGAAGCATTGCCAGGCAACGTCAGATAGAAATCACTCGTCGTCATGTTTCAACGTCGGGCTAGGTAGTAGGTAACCCAACGAACTGCTCAGCAGGGCCGCCCACAGAGTCGAATTCCCGTGTCCGATCGACAGGTTGCAGATGCTGACCAAGATGACCGTGTACTAGACGACGACCTGACACAGAAACGCGATCTCTTCTTTGGGACACGCGGTGCCGATGATGTGCCAATTAGTCTTATCTTTCTGCGGCGGTGGAGGAGCGTCGACTTCGTTGTCGTCGCAATCGATTCCACACGGTACAGTTTATTGGCCGGAACCGTCACCTTCTGCTCCGGTTTGAAGAAGGTTCCGTCCAGTGTCTCGCTGAGATCATCCGACAAGCGATAGATGGGCGCATCGGACGCATGCACCTCTTGTATCGTGAATATTTTCTCGGTCCAATTCGCCATGTATCCTTTGTCGAACCGTCTCTTGATACGCACTCTGATACGCACGCGATCCGCCACGTGGTATTTGGGCACACCCTTGCCGTACCGACCGCCTTACAAGCGCTGCCACACCTCTTCCTGATTCGACGCAGTCACCTGCGACGGTGGCATACCGATGCTGCGGTGGGGGTGTCGTTGTACGAGCGTACAAGGTCTTGAAGGATATCGAAGTAACGCCACGTCTCGTGTCTCGTCAGGTCTCACGACATACGCGTCTTTAACGTGCGATTGAAGCGTTCCACGATGCTCGCCTTGGTCTCCTCGTTGTAGGTGGAGAAGTGAATGATACCGTACATTTCAAATACACCCCGAACACCGCTGTTCAGGAATTCTGGAACGTATCGGGCGACTTTCTAGAAGACATCGATTACCGTGAGCAGGAACGTCGTTCCGTCTTTGTCTTTTTTCAGACTGGACACGTCGACGAGATTGGCCTGCCACTGTTGATTCCATTCTACGACAACAACGCGTCGCCGCTTGAAGCGTGCGTGTGCATCCGCTCACACACACACACACACACACACACACACACACACACACACACACACACACACACACACGCCAAGATAAACACTCACCCACATGTAGATTTTACACGAAAAGAAATTTGATAAATAATCTCCCCTTCCTCTGAATTTAATATCCATTTTCGACGTGATGCAACTCGTTTATATGTACCCTAAATGAACGCAATACCAACACCATCTGTTGTTTCCATAAAGTTGATTCGGCCTAACCTATCATCACGTCGCCTAGCAACACGGTGTCCTGTTACACTGTGTCGCGACCAGTTGTGCCTCGTAAGGTCAAAGATAGATGACCCTTACATAGCATACACACACACACACACACACACACACACAAACACGATGGTATATACGATACCCACCCACCCTCGTCCTATGCATCCTTAATTACTCCTTAATTACCACTACTTACCCTTAACTACCACTAACACACGTGTCCCATACGCTACCCACCCCTTCCGTCAGGAGGCACTACCTTCATTCCGCCAGAAGGCACTGCCTCCGCTCACGCGACTACACACACACACACACACACACACACACACACACACACACACACACACACACACACACACACACATAGCTAGACCACAACCTGACACTGCCAGCATCTTAGAATTTCACTATGGGTGCTCTTGCGCCACCATAAAAACGATTATGATGGCCTAAATACTAATATCTGGGCGGATTTTAAATGATTTGATACTAGGTGCATTTACTAACTGTTCTGGTAAATTGTTCCATAAATTTGTAACTCTGATTAAAAAACTCTCCTTTCTTGTATTTATATGTTGGTAACGTTCTTGGAATAATTTTAAACTATGACTCCTTGTTTCTTCCTTTATTTCAGTCTTTGCATGACATGACAATGTTATATTAATATCATACTTCCCTTTTAACAGTTTTTATACTTCTATCATATATCCGCGTCTTCTTCTATTTGCTAATGTCTCAAACTGCAATTTCAATACCCAGTGAATACAATGGTGATTAGACCATTGAATGGCATATCATTTGAAAACAATGTCATTGTCTCGCATGTTCGTGTGCCAATATTTACTCCTCACACAATTTACACTAGGGGTAAATTGTGAACTAATTACATTTTGTGTTGCACGTAATGGTGTTCCAGGAACAATGGCAGCTTGATACACATTCATCACCCACTGCTGGTTGTTCGACTCTTGTTTTGACAAGTTATATTATGACCATTGGAAACTATTTGCCTTGGTACACTAGACGCTCATATTACAAGACAAAAGAAATAATAAACTTTGATTAACATAAAGTGTACTTGCGAAGTAATATGAACATCAACAACTCGTAGCATTTGCAGCATATTTAACATATCTTTCAATATTGACACGTTTTTAAGTTGAAATATATGCACGTAGGAATAGTTATATTTCTTCGAATTTACACCACAAATTTGTGTTATATATTATACAATAAAACATAAGATATGTGAACTTCTTGCAAATAACGTGAATTATTTCAGTACTTTCAAGTAATGTGTACAATTAGCTTAATAATAAGTACATTTTTGTATTAATCTGTAATCACTTTTTAAATGTTGTTGGCCCACAAGGATGCCGTATAATTGCCTCAATCCGATCAAATTATTTGTATTTAATCAATTGTGATATCACGGATTGAGCAGAATTGTTGAGATTACATTTTATTAAATTGACGTCAAAAATTAAAATCACTAAAAGGTCATAAGGTTTAGGATGAAACTGATTGACTTTTCGTGTTGCATGTAGCTACGTTGCATCATATATGTGTGTGTGTGTGTGTGTGTGTGTGTGTGTGTGTGTGTGTGTGTGTGTGTGTGTGTGTGTGTGTGTGTGTGTGTGTGTGTGTGTGTGTGTGTGTGTGTGTGTGTGACCGTGTTGTTTCCGACGTCCGTCGCAAGCAACATCATTCGGCCTTGACCTTTCTCAATGATGTCAACATCGCCTCGTTGCTTGCAACCGCGTTGCATAGTGTAAAGCCGGGTTTAAGCTGAAGTCAGTATTAGACACCTATAATTGTGGTCTACATGTTTCTGGTTTTTTTAGGAAGGCAAGTCTCCATTTGGTGGCATTGGTGAATTTGAGATCGATCTGAGAAATGTTTCTGAGGAACGTTTTAGTTCGAACGAAACTGTGGGAGAGATTTACCAAAAAAACACTGGTATTACCATGCTAAGAATTCATGTTCAACAAATCTGAAATATAGCTGTTTGGAGGCGCATGGAAGAGTTTTATGATTTAGTGTCTGTGCCAGACAAAGAAATATTCCAAAAGCCACCAGCGATTTCTCTACCCTGCTTGTCTAAAAGTGTAATCAGTCTGTCTCGGTCTGCTTTCTTCAGGCTTTTTGATGACATAATCGTTTCTGGTATGATCTCTTCTTTGTACTTCCTGATGGTCTCCTTTGTTTTCTTTTTGATGGTCTTGCATATTTCTCCGTACTCTATTTGTTTTATGGTCGCCGTTAGTCACCATTCCTCGTGGCCAACCAGTGGTTATTCAAACAAATGGTTGCTCGCCAGCACAACTGCCAACATAGTATATACACCGTAACGTGGACACTGATGATAAAATCTGATGACAACAGAAGTTATTCCCAACTTGAAATTATTTCCACTTAAAATAATAGAGTGTTCCAACTTCCTGAAATTATGTGTATTATAAACTGTTTGAATTATCTGTTTCTATAGTAATCAAACGCGATCAACCTATATCTTAATCAGTATTCTTGACTGTGCTTCTTGGGTAACAATGGAGGTTGTTCGCAACGGGGAAGAATGACATAGTCTACCACATATTTCTTCGTGTTCTGGATGGACCGATCGCTCTTTCACTGCCTGTATACTTAGACTAGAACAACCAAATAATTACTGACTGGAGAATTACCCAACACACAAGACTAGATTGAATCGTCATCAACTAGGAATCATTCCACAACATACACTTTAAAACACGTTACACGGTTACACAGTAATACAAACTTAGTATTTGGCATTATGTATTAAATATAAGATTCAACCAGTACATTGTTTTTTTCTTTTTCAGCTTAACACATCGACATTACATTATTCGAAAATGTTTAGCTGCATTTTACACAAAACGTCAATGCCTTCCACATGTGTGGATTGGGACTTAGTTCCATTATAATTGTTGCAACTGTGAGCAGAGGAAAGCCAGTGCAGTAGCGAACAAAGAGACGCAAATGTTACCTTTCGAGCTCTTTGACGTATCTTTCAACTGCTCCCTACTGATTCCAGCTGTTTGTAAGACATCCTGCCAACAATCCCACACGAGCAATGATGTTTGCACTATTTCTTTGTGTGCTATCTCGAGAAGAACAGCTCTTATATTGTCGGCACTGACCAGGGTTCGGCAGTCATGGCTGCCAGGTGCGTCAAGCAGTTCGACCGTTTCGACGGCAGAGAAATCGCTGGTGGCTTTTGGAATATTTATTTGTCTGGCGCAGACACAAAATCATAAAACTCTTCCATGCGCCTCCAAGCCACTATATTTCAGATTTGTTGAACATAACATTTTAGCGTGGTAATACAAGTGTTTTTTCTGTAAATCTCTCCCACAGTTTCATTCGAAGTAAAACGTTCCTCAGAAACATTTCTCAGATCGATCTCAAATTCACCAATGCCACCAGGAGGAGACTTGCCTTCCTAAAAAAACAGAAACATGTAGACCATAATTATAGGTGTCTAACATTGACTTCAGCTTAAACCCGGCTTCACACTATGCAACGCGATTGCAAGCAACGAGACGACGTTGACGTCATTGAGAAAGGTCAAGGCCGAATGGTTTTGCTTGCGACGGACGTCGGAAACAACACGGTCACATATATATAGGATGCAACGTAGCTGCATGCAACACGAAAAGTCAATCAGTTTCATACTAAACCTTATGACCTTTATATGATTTAAATCTTTGACGTCAATTTAATCAAATGTGATCTCAACAATTCTGCTCAATCCGTGATATGACAATTCATTCAATACAAATGATTTGATCAGGTTGAGGCAATTTTACGGCATCCTAGTGGGCCAACAACATTTAAAAAATGATTACAGATTAATACAAAAATGTATTTATTATTAAGGTAACTGTACACATTACTTGAAAGTATTCTGAAATAATTGACGTTATATGCAAGAAGTTCACATATCTTATTTTTATTGTATAATATACAATACAAATTTGTGGTGTAAATTCGAAGAAATATAACTATTCCTGCGTGCATATATTTCAACATAAAAAAGTTTCAATATTCAAAGATATGTTAAATATGCTGCAAATGCTACGAGTTGTTGATGTTCATATTACTTCGCAAGTACACTTTATATTAATCAAAGTTTATTATTTATGTTGTCATGTACTATGAGCGTTTAGTCTACCAAGGCAACTAGTTTTTAGTGGTCATAATATAACTTGTCAAAACAAGAATCAAACAACCAGCAGTGGGTGAGGTGATGAATATGTATCAAGCTGCCGTTGTTCCTAAAACACCATTACGTGCAAAACAAAATGTAAATAGTTCACAATTTACCCCTAGTTTAAATTGTGTGAGAAATAAATATTGGCATACAAACATGCGAAAATGATAAATGATATGCCATTGAATGGTCTAATCACCATTGTATTCACTGGGTAGTTAAATTGCAGTTTGAGACATTAACAAATCGAAGAACACGCGGAGATATGATATAAGTATAACAACTTTTGAAAGGGAAGTATGATATTAATGTATCTTCTAACATTGTCATTTTATGCAAAAACTGAACTAAAAGAAGAAACAAGGGGTCATAGTTTGAAATTATTCCAAGAACGTTCACATATAAATACAAGAAAGGAGAGTTTTTCAATCAGAGTTACAAATGTATGGAACAATTTACCAGAACAGTTAGTAAAAGCACCTATTATCAAATCATTTAAAAAAACGCCCAGATTTTAGTATTTAGGCCATCATAATCGTTTTTTATGGTGGTGCACATAGTGGGGGTTGTCCCGTGAATAACTGGCTCCATTCGCTGATCAGTCAGGTCGACGTCTACCTGAACGTAACGCTCGTGACTCCCTCGACCAGCATGTACCCGTACCGCGCCTACATAGAGACGCTGGTGAGCTATGGAAACGATGCCAAGGAGACGCAACTGACGAGTCAGGTGTGGCACAAAGACACGGGCAATCGCATGGAAGCCGTCGAAATAGCCGCCGGAGATGCAACGCAGGGTTCGTCACAAGACGCGACAAGATCGCTCGGAGTCGCGTGGTCGACATGATGGGTCGTCTCCACGTGGACCTGTTCCTCCAGGATAAATTCCTCATCAACGGTGTAGAGGTCAAGATACGTTTGGTGCACAGCAAGGATACGGTCGCGCTGATGACCGTCGGAGCTAATCCCGACTACAAGGTAAAGAAAGTTAACGCCACGCTGTTTGTCAAGACCACACTGAATCATGGCGTGCAGATGGCCCATTTCAAAGCCCTCGAAAAAACCACGGCCAAGTATCCGATGCGACCCGTCGACTGCAAGGTATACTCCATATCCATGTGTACCCACTCGCACATGCATGATAATCTCTTCCTTGGCACTCTGCCAAAACGTCTCGTGCTGTGCTGCATCGATAACGACACCTAGAACGGAACATACGCCAAAAATATATTCCACGCCAAAAACAACCACATTAACTTCCTCACTGTGTACGTGGACGGATTACAGATACCCTCCATACCTGTCCAACCAAATTCCGACAACCTCTTCGTAAGGCGCTACCATAACCTGTTCACCTCGACAGGTAAGGTGTGGCAGGACGAAGGGAACGGCTTGTCTCGCGCCGACATCCGACACGGCCACACCTTCTTCGGCTAGGATTTCACCCCCGACGCGTGCGATGATGGCTGCTTCCATCTGGTACAAAAGTGAAACCAGCGCATCGAGATTCATCTCCGTGATGAACTGACGACCACTGTGAACGTTGTCGCTTACGCCGAGTTCAACTACGACTTCTGATGGAGACACTGCAGATCGCCCGTCTACTCGCCCTAGATCCGCACGCCGAGGCCATCGATCGTGCGATCGTACCCAAAGACAGACTACTGGCGATAACGATAGATGTTTTCCCGGCCGCCTTCGTATGCAACACGCACAACACCAAGAAACCGGGCGAACATTGCGCTGTACATGGACGGCAAAGGTCACGGTGAATACTTCTGCTCGTACGGCTTGACGCCGCGTCACGTCGATTTCCGCCGATTCATCAGTAAACATTGTGTAGAATGGACTCATAATTCCAAGACACTTCAGAGTCTTGTATCTAACGTTTGCAGACAATACTGTGGTGTTTATATCATGTTTCGCTGTCGCTGACTTCCTATCAAGGAATTCGTGAACGGTTTCGGCACAGATTTGATAGCAAACGATTGCCGTGTATTTGATTGGCTTAAACATTTGAGATAAGATGTGTGTTTCGACACTACGTTTACTGCTGTTTCGCCATCGATAACTAGGTCATCATAGGACCGATGGCGTGTTTGACATATCGTGCATGTGCTGTGTTTCATTAATAGGCATGTATCATCATCATTGTCATTCGATGTGGTCAGACACCCGTAAGCTCATGACCTCTGCCGCGGTGTTCAGTCACCCGTAAGTCGAACCACCATACGATCCAATGGCGCGGTCGTAATGACCCGTAAGCACACGACCGCTGGCATGGTTCTAAAATAACCCGCAAGTCATGTCACATCTTCAGTTAATAAAATATGGCTTCATATATTATATCACACACGCATGCATATGCTAATCATTACACGCTTTATCTTTTATCAATAAACTACGTGTTCACTCGTATACTCTCGTGTTTCTTTCGTTCTTTCATACTCGCGCATTCATACACACACATACACCTCTCTATGTGATTACCTCATTACCTCTAATTACACCCCACTTACCACTGCATACCCATTTTCCGCCATGTAGCCCTACTTGCACTTCTTTCCGCCAGCGGGTAGGTCACGCGACAACCGCCATCTTAGAATCAACATGGGTGCCCCCCTGATTACGTATTCAGATGGACGAGATAACTACTAACGGATAGAGGAATTCTACACCGAGCTATATGACAGTGAACAGAGTATCATAATTCGCACTGGAATGTGGTGGAAGCAGCGCTAACAGATATGAAGAATAGGCAGACACCAGGCAACGACCATGTACACATTGAAACATTAAAAGCAGAAGATACCACCTCGAAGACACTGGCTTAGCTGTATACTAAATTCTTATCAGAAAGACGAATACCCACCGCATGGAAGAACGCAAAGATGGTGATAATTTCTAGAAGGGAAATAAAGAAGATTTAAAGAACTACAGACCGATATGTCTGTTATCAAACATCTACAAATCACTCACAAAGATACTATCGAGTAGGCTAGAGAAGACACTCGACGAAAACCAACCACGAGAGCAAGTAGGATTCAGAAGCAGGTACTCAACGACAGACTACGTACACGTCGTAAACCGACTGAAAGAGAAGTGCGACAAGGTTTTCGACTCGGTACAATCTCAAGCAATACTGACCTCCCTTCAAGAACAGGGGATAGAAGACGTATACATCGAATTCTTGAAAGACATCTACGCCAACAGCTCGGTGACAGTCCCCCTACACAAAAATAGCAACAAGATCAACATCAAGAGAGGAGTACGACAGGGTGAAACCATATCGCAAGCTGTTTATGGCAACACTCGAAAGCACATTCCGAAGATTGACCTGGGAAACCAGAGGCTTGAGGATAGACGGAGAATATCTCAAACATCTTCGCTTCGCCGACGACATACGCATATACGCTATTACACCGCAAGAACTACACAACATGCTGCAGGATTTACCTGATAAAAAGCAAAGTCTGAAGATGAACATCTCGAAGGCAAAAGTGATGCTAGAAAATGACACACCAATATATATATATATCAACACCACGCAGATAGAGAACGTTGAAAGCTACGCCTATCTGGTACAGCGATACAGTGTCAGAGACAAAAAACACGACAAGGAGATTAAAATAAGAAAGAGCTCTTTCGGAGCTCTCTTGTTCAAGAAGATAACAAACTTTCACCTATTTATAAACAATATCAACTTCCGACTATAAAACAGTGATGGACGAAGACCTACACCGTTGTGGATGAGTTTATTTTATGGTGAAATGCGCAGAGGAATATCGACTGAATAACGCTGCGAGGAAAGTACTTCGCCGTGCACGATGGAACAGACATGGCACAAAGATAAAATAGCGTAAAACAGTAGTAACATGACCTGCCACTGGTCAGTCACGCTGTATTATTTATGATATTTTGTATCATTGTAACAGTAAGTAGGTACGATGAACTCGGGCTCGATGGCGTCGATGTTACCGTGTTTATAATAAATAAATAACTTTCACACATCAAATGGAGCTGCCATTCGCACTTGTGATACAACTTACATTATCTGCAACAAATTAACTGACAAAGTAGTTGTAATGACTTGTATGGGAGCGGCTATTACTTATCAACTGTGCTGGAGGATTCGCGGACATACATACTCTGATCTGAAATTCAGTTCACCCCACCTCCAATCATATTGTAGCGTGTCCCAAATTCGTGCAATTCTTTGGCAATAATTTCATAACTGTTTCATTAAACAATAATTATTATTTGCAAAGCCTAAAGTTCAAAATAATTATTTATATATATAATTAACCCAAATCCATATTATACAAAACTGTTGTTTTTATACAGATATGTGTATATAATATTATGACATTTTGCTGTACAATTACACGTTTAAAAGGATAATAATAAGTATATACACATAACATACTTGTATAATAACCACATTCTAAGTTGTTTTACATTATTTGCTTCACATTTGCTTGTTGCATCTTTGAAATACAACTTTGTTAAACTGCACTACATTAGTCACTGTCTTCACCACCATGCTGGGTTTGGGCTCATAAGACAAACACACAGTTGTGTTATGGTCTTCCGTCCTGATGCAATAACCATCTCAGTCAGCTGTGCTGCATTCCCCATACCCACTGTATGGCTACATTTTAAGTACATCTTATATTCGATTCTCAACAAGTATGGCTTGATTGCTTCATTATAATTGGTAATTAGTTTGTATAATTTATTTGGAAAACATTGTTTTACTACAGGGTAAACCATTTTATTAGAAAGATACAAATATGTATTGCGCGTTAGTTCATTGAACTAGTTAAATTTTGGTAGTCTTGTAAATGTGATCATATTCATTTTATAAATATACACTTCAACAAAAAATAGTGCCCGAGTGACCACACCAATGACAGTATAATCGCATATACATTTAAGTTGTTAACTTATCGAGGATGTCTGCATATGTTGTGTATCGTCTACTTCTGTGTTGAAGTCTTATTCCTGCCCCTGGATTGCAAAATCATAGTCATTAAAAGTTTGTAATATCATGACATCCAGAAAGCCTTGGACATGGCTACCAATTATATCAACGTTGCATGGGCTTCATTATTAGTATGCTATTCATATTAAAAACAATGAAACAATATAAATAATATTTTTTAACATAAATGTTTAAATTACAAAACGAACGTGCGTGCGTGCGATCATAATTATGGAGTTGAAAAGATATATATATATGTTGAATATGTTTCTAATTTCTACCTAGTCAGAAAGTGATAAGTTTTAGCGCTGTGACTATTATGAGCAGATATTAACATACTGACCAAGTTTAATACATCCTATTTTCTAAGAGCAAACAATCTCATTTTTTTTCTAGACAAGATGATTGACTGACACGCGGATTTATCTGAACTTTGTACCACTGTAGTTGTATAATTTGAAACAATTAAATAATGTTAAAGAAGATGTTAATGATATGTTTTGCAGAGCGAAAAGGCGACCGGGATGAGCCTGGTTAACCCTCATCTTATGCCACGAATACCTTACACTTAGCCAAGCGGGCATGAAACGTAAGAGCTCAACGAACGGCACGATACGTTTGCACGCGACGAAAGCCTCATGGTAGAAGCCAAGCCCAGACTTTAATCCGAGAGCGCAATTATACAACTGAATAGGGCCAGGCCCTGTATGCTATGAGCCTGTCTAAATTACGGTACAGTAATACATGCTTAATTATGACGAAGGATATTATCTATTCAGTGATACATTCTGTATCTAACGCACTGAATACAAAACACACATAGGATGATGTTATAGTAGAACATAACCAGATGGCATATAAACAGAATATTATTAATTTCCATGTCAAACTTAAACGTTCAATGTTACCACGACGCCGCCTGGTGATCGATCAGTAAACATTACAGTCAGTGCCTATTTTTTTCCGGAGCGGTTAATCGACCGCCACTCTCCGATAGGGACGGATATATCGTTGCGTATCCCAAATTCGTGCGTCATCCAATATGAATAACACCTGGGAAGGTTTCACGGAATTGCGCGACGCACGAATTTAGGGTGATAATTTACGATAATAAATGCTGCTCTTGGTCTTGTTGCTCCATAGATGGGTGAAAGCTAACTAATGACTAATGCAGTATTATTTGAAGAAAACAAAACAGTTGTTGCAACTACTGATACGGTTAATGCATGGTGAAGCACCAAGTGACAAACAGCTGACATGAAGTTTGGTAACATTTCAAACAATTAAAATGTGTTTGCAAATGTGATAAAGGAATTAAAATGAGTACGTTGCACAATATATTTTTATATATGCACAATCCAACTTTTAATAGCAAACACAGGCATGGTATATGAACAACCATTTCTTCACTTAACTAAACATAATAAATATTACTTTGGACTTTAGTGCACAGTCGAAACTGGGCATTAATTTAACGTTTTAATTTAATTTAACTACGTTTTACGCATTATTTGGGTACCAACGACTGGATCTATATTATTATTATATATATTTATACATATAATTATATATTGCTAACTGAATCCGGTCAGAAAGAACCTGATTTCAGTATTTCACCGGCAGTCTTAACATTCTCTAAGATATGTCTTAAGTGAAATATTGTGTATTATGATCTTTGTGAAACGAATATCGATAATTTCATAAACATACTACAAAAGCACTGATAGGGTGGAAGCCAGTTAGTGAACGCATCATCACAGCGAGGTTCAACACCAGACATGTCAAAGTCACCATAGTGCAACTATATGCCCCAACCGAAGTCGCCACAGACGAGGAAAAGCACACCTTTTACGACCAACTCCAGAACGTGCTTGATGAGATACCAAGCTTTGACATAAAAGTGGTGGTAGACTTTATCGCGAAGCTGGATGGAGACAGAAGAGAAATGTATACTACGGTTGGACCTCACGGTTCAGCTGTAAATACGAATGGTAACGGTGAACGATTGCTCTCGATGAGCACCGCCAGTGGTATCAGCATTGGCAATACCTTCTTCAAACATAAACGCATTCACAAGAAAACCTGGATCTCACCAGATGGCAATACATCGAATTAGATTGATTACATCTGCATTAGTAGTAGATGGCGTAAATCTCTACAGGACGTCCGAACCTACAGAGGGTCAGATGTTGGCTCTGTCCACAACCTTGTGATTGGTAAGATCCGCTTGAAGTTAAAGAGAGTCAAGACGGTGAAGACGGTCAGGCCATATGCGACAGATAACGTAAAGAACACAGACACATCACAACAATTCTACGAGGAAACTAAGAACAGATTCCAAGCGCTACAACACTCAACCGACTTAAATGCCAGCTATTCCTTCAAGCCGTAAAGGAGAGCGCGAATGTAGTGTTAGGAAGGAGAAGAGGGTCCAACAGAGAACAGTGGATTACTGGAGACTCGTGGAAACTGATTGATAAAAGGAAGGATATGAAGATCAGAAGAGATCAAGCAGCTAGAAACATCCAACAATGGAGATCATCAGATGAAGAATACAGGAAACTGGACAAAGAAGTAAAAAAGAGCTGTAGGACAGATAAGAGGAAATGGTTAGAAGAGAAAGGTAAAGAAGCACAAACAGCAGCAGAACGGAATGACTCGAAGACGCTGTATAGGATTGTGAGAGAGCTAACTAGTGCGAAAGGCAATTCCAACATACCAATAAAAGACAAAGATGGCAGAGTGCTTCTAACAAACGAGGAACAAGCCACGAGGTGGATTGATCACTTCCGAGAAGTACTAAATCAACCAACACCAACCACACTCTTCAACTTCGAACAGGAACCAAACGCAAAAGAGCTTGATGTCATCACCAGGGCAGAAGTTTCCAAAGCCATCGATAGCCTCAAGAACAACAAGGCAGCGGGCCTTGATGAAGTATCGGCCGAACTATTGAAACATGACAAGGACGGGGTTGTAGACGAGTTGACCTACTTGTTCAATCTGATCTGAGGAGGAAGTTCCTGATGATTGGAGACGAGGAGTGATCGTGACGTTACCAAAGAAGGGGTGCCTGAGCGATTGCAATAACTGGCGAGGAATAACATTGATGTCAATACCTGTAAAAGTGTTCTGCAGTGTGATCCTAAACCGGCTGAAGACAGCAGTTGACTAACACCTCCGGGAGGAACAAGCTGGTTTTCGAAGAGGAATGTCATGCTGTGAGCAGATCTTCACATTGCGAAACATCATCGAACAAAGCAGAGAGTTCCAGATACCTCTTTTAGTCAATTTCATTGAATTTAAGAAGGCTTTCGACAGTGTCCACAGAGATTCGCTATGGCAAATCCTTAAGCTATACGGCATACCAAGCAAATATATAGACATTTTCAAATCGCTATACCGAAACACCAACTGCTGCATCAAGACCAACGATGGCTACACAGACATGTTCGATATAGAGACGTCAAGGCTGCATCCTGTCCCCTTTCCTCTTTGTTGTTGTTATCGACTTCATCATGAGGAAAACGATGAAAGATCCGAACTTTGGTGTTAAATGGATAAATAATAGGTTGACAGACTTTGACGATGATATTGCACTGCTCAGCCACACGCCGGAGATCCTACAAGAAATGACCAATACTTTAAACGAAAATGGAGAGATGGTCGGATTACGAATCAGCTATGGGAAAACAAAAACATTGTCAGTTGGTGATGGATCTGACCCCCACATTGTGATCGGTCAGGAAGAGTTGCAATGCGTCGAGAACTTCCCTTACCTCGGAAGCTACATCTCTAGGAAAGGCGACGCGGAAGTAGATGTACGAGCGAGGATAGGCATATCGTGGAGAGAACACATCACCAATGAAGAAGTGATGATGATGGCAGGTCTGACGTTAACATGTTATTGTGCACGGTGACGAATAAGAAATGACGAATCGTTGGTACATCACGAGGTAATAAACCTAAATTATGTTATAGTAACTGCTTCATAGCATTTAGCTGCACGTGAATTTTTTTCATACATATTTTCATTCATTGAAGGCTTTCACAAATATTGCGATTGCTTTCATCATCACTAAATTTGCATTCTGAGTTAAACTACCATTTGAACTGTTTTCTAAGGAAGGTGTATGCACGATATGAACACTATTTACTTTATTGTACACATGCTTCTTAGGTAATTGCTCAACAAGCCTTTTGATCATGATCAGTATTAGATTTGCTCTTTACTATCACACCGGTTCGTTTAACGACAATCGGTTTGCGTCGTTTCGATAGATATGACTACTTGTGAAACATCACCAAAGATATGTTAAAGAGAATACCACTTTATTTCAATCACCAAACATCAGTGACAAAGGCGACAATTAATGATACATAACACAATAAGAATCTCCGTTAGGTTCTGCTTTGGTTTTGCGATCGTTATTGCAATGCAATCATAAAGTCATCAACATCGTCCGTGTGTACGTTTAGTCGCAGCATATGCACTGACCGATGATACCCATGTCGCAATAGCACATGGCGCAGTGCGCGCAGTGCTTGTTGCATGAGTCGTACTTGCACTTGACAGCGCACTGCACACCTGCAATAACAAGATTTAATAAGATTGCCGTTCAGTGCCACAAACTCCAGACGGCATGGGGACAAGGAAGCTTTTGGCTTATCGAAAGTTCAACAATTTCCCATCTACGTATCATCTACGTATAACCCGTCCTCCCCAGATAGCTGTCTATTTATGTTTGAACATATTCAAGCTACTAGCATTACTCTCTCTCTCTCTCTCCCTCTCCCCCTCCCTCACACTTAGCTAAACATAATAAATATTACTTTGGACTTTAGTGTCCAGTCGAAACTGGGCATTAATTTTAACGACTGCTGGGCACGAACGACTGCGTTTTACGCATTATTTGGGTACCAACGACTGGATATATATTATTATTATATATATTTATTCATATAATTATATATTGCTAACTGAATCCGGTCAGAAAGAAGCTTATTTCAGTATTTCACCGGCAATCTTAACATTCTGTAAGATATGTCTTAAGTGAAATATTGTGTATTATGATCTTTGTGAAACGAATATCGATAATTTCATAAACACACACCTTTGCTCTCTCTGACTTTGCGGAGAGCGTACGCCTCATTAGGCATGACGAGAGCGAAAATGCAAAATGCAGCGAAGAAGACGGCGACCTTCATTCTGACGAGTTCTTGTGCAATCTGTTGATGAATAATAATATGTTGTTAATATAACTACACAGCATTTAAAGTCGTTCATAGTAACAGTATATTAAACCTAAATATATTAAATGTTGTCGGTTAATGGCTGTTGTTTAGATGATACATGCTAACCATATATGCCACTTTGGTCTTCTGTGCCGTTTTATCTTAAAATTGCATATGAGAGAAATAAGGGGAGAGAGTGAGAGAGAGAGAGAGAGAGAGAGAAAGGGAAAAGGAGAGATTGAGGGAGAGGGTGAGAGTATATGAGCCTTAATTGCCGTGCGAGAGTTGAAGAAAGTGATAAAAGATGTAAACGGCATGTTGAATCACTGGAAATTTGTATTTAAAGATTAACGATCTCAGAATGCAACATTAATCGCCCAGATCATAAATAAGCCGCTTCCATGTGGATTGATTGTTTATTAGGGAATAAAGATTGTTTACATATCAGTTTGGAATAATTGTATTTATCTTTATTTCCCTGTTTTCCTGCCATGAGTCAGTGTTCAGAATATAGATATTGACACCGGTACCTCCGTGTGACAATAACAGTTACCAGCAGCCGGATCGAGACATCTCAATCGAATCCTGTTCGTAAGTTTATGTACATCCCCATAGCTGTCTTTCTTTGTGAACTTGTTCCTCCCGTCTACATTTATGTAGGCCTATTTGTCGAGTATTCTGGGGCTGTGCTTGCGTGTTTGTATGTGTTATATTGCAATTGATGCAATACACTGAGATGGTTCTAAATCTAATGTACGCGACTCGTCGTCGACGGACTGTTGTGTAGCATGCAGTTGTTTGTGAATCTCTACAACCATCTTGGACGTGTTTTTCGTCGCGTCATAAAACCGTCATATAAATTGAAAATATTTAATTTTAGAGAGATTCGTCGACGATGATTTTGCATCGTCGTCTAGTGGGTGCCTCCGTACGTCGAACGCCGACCCGCGTGCGATATAGGCTGCAACGTCAACCCGTTTTTCGTTTAGTCCCGTTCAGACCTCTCGGGGACTAAGAAATAAACATTGATAATCAGAGTACGCGATATGTTGCACCTCCAAGAAAAAGTTTAACTCAAAATTTGTGACAGTTTAAAAGTTTAACTCGCGTTTTTGTTGGACTATTCTGTTTCGTTCGGGAGGAGTAATTTGGACCAATCCCAGGGCTCGGTTGCGTCATCTGGCGTAAACATGGCTGTCCCCATGGCGAAAGGAATATTGTTGTCTCGTCCTAAAGAAACCTAGTTTCGTGGATTTTCTGTTTCGCACACGGCGAAAAGTGCATCACCCAGCCGATTACATCTCATACATGTGGTAGATATCGTGAATGTCAACATACATGGCTGAATTTGGAAGGTGACAATCATGGCCAGATATTTGTGTCTGCAATTTAAAATCAGCGATACGGCCACGTCCACACAGCCTCACAGGCACAACCTTGGCGCCTGATCAACGATATTTCATAACGTAGAGTTCACCAACAGTCATGCAAAGCACTTCTGCAATTAACTTAAATGTGCTCTTAATGTTAGTAAAGCTGTTGAACTTGACTATGTTATAATTAATTTAAGCACTTGATTTGGCAGGAGTCGTCATTGTCACACTCACATTGACATGGTTGTGTACGTCCATCATAAAATGTAGGTATATCAGATAAAATGTCATGGAGCTTATGACATTTTTTTCATTTTGTTTGGATATCTTTATCATTTCCGACGTAAATCCACTTTACTTTCAGAAAAAGAGCATTTACTGGTATCGAATTCCAGTTCATTTCTTGTGACCAGCTCGTGGACTGTGTTTTTGAGTATATAAGAAAATGGCAATATACCTATATATATATTGAAGAATTTATGTGAAATAAAACGTTATGTGATCCACAAAATCTTAATATTTATATATCTTAATATTTATCGTCTCTTTTTGATCTTGACCTAATTAGTTGACCTTAACTGTGTATTTCACCTATTGACCATCAATCGGGTGGAATTAATTCAGAAAAAGGCCTTCTAAATGTTGTAGGATTGAAATGTCAATATATAATGATTTTTATAAAATAATAAATTTTGATGACCTAATTAGTTGACCCTGATTTAATATTTGACCTATTTACTTGGATTAATGACGTAAATCAGGTGTAATTAATTAGAAAAATGCCTACTAAACTATGAAGTTGAACACTGTCAGTACTGACTGTGAATATACTACGACTATGTCACTTTGTAAAATATGTAATTTTGACATATTGCAGCATCGCTGCAACATTAATAATTTAATAAAATATTGTATGGAGATAAATTCATGCAGATACACTGTATAAATGTTCATATTTAGCTCGAAGTTTCTGCGGTAAACTTGACGAAAAGTTTCTGCGGTAAACTTGACGAAACTGTTGATAATGTTATCGCCTAAAATTAACCTTCGTATATATATATATATATATACGCATCTATGTGTCAGTTTCACACTGTTTAGATTATATATGTTATGTGACATTTGAAAAAGGTCTACAAATGCAGAAATCGCATTCTGTGCGACCTAGGTACACGGTTTTCGAGAACGCCACTGCAGACGGTGACGCTGTGCTAAAAATAGACTAGCTTCTTGGTAACATCCGCATGTCGCTGGATATACCCCAGGCGGACAACTACGTTGCGCTGGTTGTCCGCTAGGCGGATTTGACGCCTAGCTGTCATGCAGGCAAACCATATTCACAGTACACTGGCTACACTTACGGGTCGTCCAAAATTTTCGACATTTCCCGAAGCGTACAAACCGTACGCTAGGGGGGTCGGAGGCTTCCGTACGTTTTTGTTTTTCCGAAAATCAACTTTTATTTTTATTCCACAAAATAAATAGCCAATTTGTGTTTTAAAAGTCGCCAAACGAAGCATTAAACAGAATTCTGTTGCGGCGCGTGAGCACTCGTGATGTACTCGGTCTGCCTGTGCGTTCTGTGTGCATGTGCGTCCCGTCTTTTTGGCACTGAAATTAGCTATAATGAAACAAGATATGATACACTTTCTAAAACCCTGTAAATATACACTAAACAATTAATGATATGACGTGAATTGCATCTTGTTAGTCTAGGATCCAATAAGTCGGCCATATTATGGTAATTAGCCCATGAAATATGCAAATTAGGTCGACGACAATTGTAAAATAGGAGTACACCCTGGAAATATTGTGATCCTATTATTTCTGTGTTATTATTCATGCTCACCGTTCAACCGAAAACACATGGGGTAGTAACCTTTCCAACTTAATAACTTTGTCAGTAGTTGCCCAATTTTCATGAAATAAAAACATTTACTTAAGAAGAAGTAGCTCGTTATATTTTCATGTTGGAATGCTAATTAATGTAACTGAAGTTGTGATATATGCCAAAATTTTACTGTATTTGGAAAATAACATGAATAATAAATAATGGCTGTTTTTGATCAGTGGTTTTAGAAGAGAAAATGATGGGATTATAAATGTTGAAGATATATTTGCATAACATTTATTAAAAGTTAAGAAGTTTGTGAGAGACTTATTTGTATGTGAATTTGCAAGAAGAGTGTTATGATATGCAATGCAGATTAATAAAAAAATGTAATTGATTTAATTAAATCAAAATTTTCATAATATGCTATACTGCCATTACCCGAAACTAAACAAATATTGAACAACAGTTAATGCAATGGATATTCAATTACAGCATTTTTTGTACAAATTGTAAAGGAATTGCAACAATTTCAATTGTATTCTAGCAACAATTTCACAAATTAATTTCCATCACCTTACAACAATGTCTTGAGCAATGAAGTATATACATCATACATAACTTTGTTGGCAACAATTTTTATTATTTCAACAATTGCAGAAGTTTTATTTACGATATATTCTTGGAAGGAACAATTACTTGATTAACAAAGAACTAAGTCTAAACAACTTAACTACATTTCACTTACAAGCTATAAATTACATAATTAAATTTTGACAAAACAAATTATTTGACGATCTTTTACTTTCTGACCTAACCATGAAAAAAGACCACCTACAGCCGCCAATCTTCCCCTCACAAATCTTACATACATATACACACATTACGACGAGTCTACGTTACAAAAACAATTCTCTTGCATTCCCATAACAATCAAAATTCAGAAGAAACTCGACGTCACCGGCGGCGATTACGCGTAGCTCCTCCGTTGCCATAACATTTATTTTGTGCCGAGGCGTCGCTACATAAACGAGCTTCACAGAAATTCCGTACATTGTCATTGGCGCTATCGTTACTGTGTGAGAAGCGTCCCTGTATACAGTTTAAGGTCAGACTCGACAAGCACTGGAATAGCCTGGGATATGGGCACCAACAAAGGCCAATGGCTTAAATCAGGCTATTAACCTGTAAGTATAAGTGTATACAGCTTTACATGTGACGTGTGCGCGTGTTCGCGACGCTTCGACGCAATATCGAATTTACGGTAACCGCGGAGTCGCTGCCGGTAATGTCGAGTTTTGAGTTTGTTTTGTGACTTGTGATCGTTATTGGAATAAGATAATTGTTTTTGTAACGTAGTGCATGTGTATGTTTGTAATATATGTGAGAAGTTGTTGGCTGTACTGTAGTTTAGCCTTAGCCTTAGCTAGGCTTAGCCTAGGGCTAGGCCGGGGGTCGTTTTCATCATTCATGGTTAGGTCAGAAAGAAAAGATCGCCAATACTTTAAACAACAACTTATCTTAGACTTAGTCTTAGACTAACCTGTTGATCTTCCAACAATGAATCACTTACTAGGGTCTAGAAGTGAAGTTGTGCAGTATGAAAAAGAAATACACAAAAACATTTAATTTATTATAATAAAAATAATGTTGGTTAAACAAATCATGATGTGCTTATAAGTATATAAATAAGTACAAAGTAAAAGCAATTTCTTTTAAAGTTTGAGATGTTTTCGATTTTAACGATTCTATGGAAAACGATTATCAAGAGCAACGCCAACGCCGGCAACGTCACTGACACTGACATTAAGTGATTAACATGGGTCATGACTGCAAACAGACACAGTTTTTTGTATATTAAAAAATATTTAATTATGGCATGCTAATAAAAAAAAAAAATTGCTAAACATTAATTTATATATACTGCCACAAGTGAACAGTAACATCAACAATATACGATGATTGTGATGGAAGTGGAATTAATTAATGCTGGAAAGCCCCTACTGATGCCGTCACTGATGGCTGTGATGCCGGCGGGCGACCGTTGGCTGTTGAATTTTGAAAATGTATTCCCACGACGCCAAAGTTGCCCATCTCACTGTGTCGCTCGCCAAGCACACACAATAATGTTACATATACCATTTTAAAGCTAATATTCCATACTAGACTGCCTTCGCAATTTCATACACTGCCTTATACATTTTATGTAATTGTTTAACAAGTGTACAACACATTAAATTTCACGTACCTCCACACAGAAACGATCGCGTTCAAAATGAACAAGATGTGGCTCCATATGTAACACAGTTATTCATTGGTCGATTCCCCTGCGCGCGCATACTGGCGGCAGAAACAAACAGAAACAAGGCAGTGGCGTGTGCGTTTGAGTAGTCAAGCCATCTTTGTGTTGTGCTGTCGGATATGAGAATCGCTCAAACATACATCCACACTTAGAATTTTACAGAATACCCAAAGCCACACACCCTTTTCACTTCGATGAAATTAGTACAGGTAACGTTAGTCTTTACTTACAACAATTTTGAGGACCACAGTGATTGGGATTCGGAAATTTTTAAATGTTTGTCACTTTATGTGCTTTCAATCATAATAACAGTAATAAAAATATAGCGCCCGAACCTATTTAAAATAAAATCCTCTAGGACGTTTTACATAAAACTGCGTAAATTAAGTAAAACAATTAAGTATAATATCATTAAAACGTGGAAACACTGTAAAATTACTGATTTAAACATAATCGGTATAGACATAGATAAAATGTATACATTAACATTTAAATGATCATTATAGTGCAAAATTATGTAAACACATGAATAAATTAAAATATTACAAACATAGGCCTAGAACGCTTTAACCCCTGGGTCGTGACCAAAAATTGGGTCGCCTAGCCATTTTGTGTGGGTCGCCAAGTAAGAATGTGTCTTTGTAGTGTATGATATACCTATAATGCCACACAGCATTTCAAGTTAACCCGTTATTTGGTGTAATATGTTCGTCCCGGATGCATCTAGCATAGGCAAGTGATGCCTTGGATGTTGTCGCCGAGAATGCTTCATGCACAGACCAGGACACAATCGGCGCTGTTTTCAATCAATGCATATCGCAGCTACCACAGTACGCTTTCGCAAACAAATGCAGAATTAATCAACATGTCCAGCGGCATTATATTGTCTATCAAATTGTCTGCCTCCTTATTATCATCAGAAAAAAAACAGTATAAAGTAAATTAGCGTTGGCCTAATACACCTTGTCGAAATCGTACGATCTTCTCCACTTCGTCCGCCATTTTTGCTTTCTGTTTGAAAGTAGTGTCTTATGCGCTAACATGGTGACTCCTCTGTCTTATTAAGGGAATGCGACGGTCGGAGCATAAACGACTTTTTCGGATTTTGGAGAAAAAAACGAGTTTCGAGTTGTTGACATTTCCATGTAGAAATATTATTCAACTTGTCGTTCATGTACATTGCATTGTCGAAATAAACGCGTTTCTAACACAAAACATGCCTTTTGTGTGATGTCTATCACTGCTAAGTCTTTGTTTTTTGTCAAATGAAGCTAGAATAATCGAACATTATGTGATTTTCCGGGACTGATTGCCGGCCGAAACAAAGTGCAATACCAACATGGCGGATACCACGGGAAAACCCCTTTTTCTCTTTGCATCATGATAGAATCAGATTTAAATTAGGCCCAAAACGTATCCGAGTAATCGCGACTAAGAACGAAGCCCCCTTACGCCATCTCAGCGACAAAGGAATGGGAAATCCCACGACGATTGGCCAGACGGCATCACATGATATCGGGTTCCCTCAAATCAACGGCTCTGACTGGTTGTAATACTAAGTTCCACTCAATGACGTCAGCTTGAGATACCAGCTACGTTAGATTCCATCGCAATTTTATAACTTCCACGTTTCGTTCATTTCCGTAGCTTTCTAAAACAACAATATGCCATTTGGTCGGAAGCGAGTTGGCGGTTACAGTGTAGGGAACCGATGGAAGCTTGCACAGCTTCAGAAAGCGCACGATTCCAAGAAATCGCATGTCGAATGTGTTGATGAACCTTGTATCAGCGAACCTACGGCCACAGCCACGAGCGGAGTAAGTTCAATGTCTGGTGTTTTGCTTGTTTCACGCTATGTCATATACACTGACAATGCATATTATTCGCATATTCACATGTGTATATTTATATTTTCACCTATCATAGTTAACCTTTGTGGGTGTAGAAACGATTGAAAGTTGACCTAGTTTATGAATTATGTTGTTCATTGGTCCAGGGTCGATAGCCATGGGCTGTCAAACCCGTCAAGGCACACCAGGACAGAGGTTACGAATATGAGTCATAAATATAATATCGTATCGGATGATGTTGATGAATGGCATTAGTATTCTAAATGTTCAGTGATAGTGTGGTTTATATTACTGTAGAAATATGATTGGCATTTATATAGATTTATAATATATTATACATTGTAGGGCAAGAAAGTACATCATATAAAGAACCTACATCAGATGCCATGTAATGAATGGAGGGTGCTTTTGTTTGCATTTTGAAAATGTCATGATACGTTGTTACAGTGCTGGTATTGTATTTGCAGGCACTGAGTCAGCCAGCAACTTTGCAGACTGAGCCTTCAACTTCTCGAAGGATATTAGCTACCGAGCTGAAGTTTGGTTACGCCAAACTGTTGGAAGACATGGGTGTGACACGTTTCTCGCTTGACGATGGTGATGACACTGCAGCGATCATACGCTTTGCTGTGCTGTGCTGTGCTGTGCTGTGCTGTGCTGTGCTGTGCTGTGCTGTGCTGTGCTGTGCTGTGCTGTGCTGTGCTGTGCTGTGCTGCCTTCACTCGTGGCGAACCTGGGACCGGTTTCATGAAGCGTGCTTAAAGTTACGCAATTACTTAGCACCACGTGTCTGCGTAAACTCCTATGTTTGCTAGTATTTAAAAAATCACATAATTTACTAAGACAATCATCTTAGCGTTAAAAACGTGCTTCTGCTTCATGAAGCCGGCCCCTGGCATGTACAGCACGTGGACAGCGTACCCTTGCTATCCGTGTTGTGGATCGGCATCTTGGCATGCTCTGGCGCTTTTTGCACCGGCTGTGGCGAAGTCATCAACTCAACCCTATTGTCAGACCGTGTTGGTGGCTCACGGGCATCAAACGTCCCATTCGTCGTGGTGAGATCGGCTACATCTGCTGCAATGGACATGGGTGTTGGCCATGCTGGACTCGCGAAGTTCTTGATTATTGTGTATTAGTTTGGAAACATTTTAGGAACTCCTGTTCTGTGATACTTTGCATATCATTGCATACATCATTATTTTGCAGTGCAAATGGACCTATCGCTGTAAAGATTGGACATTGAATAATATGTTTTGTTCAACTAGTCAAGTTGGTTATTTGAAAAGCTTTTTATATAATGAGCCTTTATTTTTACAAATTTGTAAAACATTACTGACAGGTCATTTGGGTTGTATGTAATAACTGCACAACAATTTTGGGTCGTCTAAGGCCGGTAGTTACTGTGATATGTGAAAGGAAAATTAAATCCAAGATGGTCATCATAGTGTAAGAAAGTCCCGCAAAAAGTCTGAAACAAAAAATAAGTTATGTTGTTACCATGACTTTCAATCTCTAGTGAAATGTGGTCTTGTTTACACATACGTTTTTTTGCCCTACACATTTCTTAGAATAGTTGCGTTGTTTTTTGAATGCATAGTATTATTTTGGAGTGAAAATGGACTGATCTTTATATGTTTGGTAGAGTATACATTGGAAAACATATATGCAAAGTTTTGTTCATCTAGGTTACATTTTAGATGTTGAACTGTGTGTACCAATGTACCCAAACTTTGAACGCGATTTACGCAGAAACATGTTTTCCCTTCACCTCTTGTCTTCCGTGTCATTTATCCGAGCTGTTACTTGACAGAAATGCTTGAAACTTGCCACAGTATTTATTGAAATGCTCTTGAAAACTGGTAACTTTTCTGAAAACACTGCCTGATTTTTGCATAATGGATTTTGAATGTAAAATTTGCCCTCCGTTTTTCCGAAAAAAATAATCTAATATTTCAAAAATTTACCAAAAGATCATTTTTTAAAGTATTGATGACAAC
Organism: Escarpia spicata; assembly: GCA_963995525.1. NCBI lineage: Eukaryota > Metazoa > Annelida > Polychaeta > Sabellida > Siboglinidae > Escarpia > Escarpia spicata. The sequence continues at coordinate 73,420,319 of OZ023206.1, forward strand.
TCTTTACAGTATTTATTTATATTAGTTTTTAATAAGAAAAAAGTGCTCTGACCATCGGATCCCCTTAACAAACAAATTTAATAAATGTTTTCATTTATTTTATTATGTCTATTTATTTCATCATAGACAGCATATACAACTATAGACCTTGGCCTGGGTAATATAATTGATTATGTTGTTTATACAAAAAATGGCACAAATTAATAATTATTATAATCTTTATTTGTAATAAACAGGATATTCCATATATCTAATATAAATAAACTTTACGTGAACCAGTCGTTACATTTTCTGTTATGATTGTTATGAGCAGCTAAGTTAATTTTGTTCTGCAAATAAGACAATATGAATTGATGCATTTCTGTGAAAATACATGTAACAATTCTAAATATGTTCTGTGTTTCTTTTAGGCGCACTGCTTGACCGTGTCTGTCGCCAGTCAACATACAATGTCTGCCATAACAAGATGTCTGCCATCAAACGATGTCTGCCGTCACATAACGTCACGCCTGTAATCATGTGACATTTACTAATACATGACGCCTGCCGCCACGCCACGTGGATTGTCATGCGTCATCTGCCGTCACACCACACCACATATTGTCAGGTGCTGTTTGCTGCCACTTGACGTTTGCCATCACATCACACCACATGACGCATGTTCAAACATACACTGATGCTGTCACATCTGACGTCACGTGATGCCTGCTATCACACCATGCCACGTCTGCCATTACGTGACTTGTGTCCATACATGATATCTGCCATAATGCCAAGTTGTCATGTACTATGTCAGACGTCAGGATACACCTCGTGTGTCATAACATGATGTCTGTTGATACGTGTCTGAAGTCATGATATATGTTATCCTAGTGCGTTACGTTTGTCTCATTTCGGGCATCATTATAGAGTTGTGTAATTTAGGTAATAAATTGTGCAAATATAATTTATTTTTGTGTCTTCCGTTTACATACATCATACATGAAACCACAGACTGCATTGTACTACTTTCATTAGTTGTATGCAAACCATAACTAAAAAAAACGATTCTGTGACGGATTTGCTAAAGTCAGTGTAACTACGTCGGATCGGCATCTAATTGTGTTACAGAATCGCGACCCGTCCAGCTATCGAGACACGGTCTTCTGTGCCGGGCTCGTGCAGCCGAGCGCAAGCGTATGCTTCAAACCGCATCACGATATTCGCAGTTACACTGACTTTACTTAGCCGAATGTTGCGCATTTGCGCTTGCGCTCGGCTGCGCGAACTCTGCACAGAAGACCGCGTCTCGATAGCTGGACGGATCGCGATTCTGTAGCAAAATTAGATGCCGATCCGACGATCCCGGATAGGGAATATTAACCCGATTCCCTTTCGATAGATGCAGGCAGATGTATTAATTGATCGTAATCATATCGACGACATTGTCCCCGCGTCGGAACGGCGTTCGCCTATCTCTTAGGGCCGACTGACCCATGTTCAACTGCTGTTCACAGGGAACCCTTTTCCACTTCAGTCTTTAAAGCTCTCGTTTGAATATTTGCTACTACCACCAAGATCTGCACCCGTGGCGGTTTCACCCGGACTCGCGTCCAAGGCTTCGGTGCTCACCACGGCGGCCCTCCTACTCGTCGGCGCATGTCGCCCCGGGTGCTTGTTGTGCACCGACGGCACGGTATAGGCCCGACGCCCCAGCGCCATCCATTTTCAGGGCTAGTTAATTCGGCAGGTGAGTTGTTATAGTACAGCGGCTAAGGAACATGATTGTGCACTTTTTGTCAAAAGCATGAAAATTGGCACACGTGTAGATTATGATATATAGAATCATTTCAAGCTAGGTACCCATCGCTATCGACATGGTACATAGCCGTCATCTTGATTTAAAAAAATGGCCGCCACGGAAGTCCATTATCCAGTTATATCAGCTTCTAAGCAACATCAAATCAAGTTCTTGGTGTCTAACCCAACTTTCCAGGATCAAAGAATCCATTTCTGTCATATTCAGTATCCACGGATGACGGCCATATTGAAATTCAAGATGGCCGCCACGGAAATCCATTATCCAAATATATCGGCTTCTAAGCAACATACAACCATGTTATTTGTGTCTACACCAACATTTTCAGGATCAAGGAATTCATTTCTGCCCATGCTTTATCATCAGATGACGGCCATATTGAAATTCAAGATGGCTACCCTGCATATGCGTTTTACGAACATAATTTTAGCGCCTCCTGAGGTTGAGGAATCCGTATGTGGTTCATATATGAATTCTTATGTATTCACGAGTATGTAATTTTTGTTGATAGTTATTTCTGAGCTATATTCTGAACAATAACATAAATAGCAGTGGTGAAGACAAATATGTCATTGGTTAAAAATGGACAACACAAATGGTTTCATTTCAAGTTCACGTCAGCAATATGGAAAACATACTCAACATCGTGTTGACAACACGTCTTGAGGTTTACTGGCAACTTACGAATTGCTTTTTTTGAGCAGAAACCACAACATGTGTTCTCAGCAATAACACTAGGCCGATGTAAAGATCAAGTCAATCACCCACAAGGAATGACGGCTGTGCTGTAAATTTAATAGAAGTCCATAATCCATGGAGAGGTGGATGGTGACAGGGCCAGATATATCACAGGTATCTAGATGGAGTTGGACGGTAGTGTTTAAACTGCCAACTAAAAACTCAACAAAGCGTAAATGTCTTATATTCTGGCATACAAAACTACTTTGCTAAATAAATATCATCTTTAGTGTCAACATGTACAAATTTGTGTAATCCAACAATCGCTGAAATTCACGCATATATGCAGACTCCGGGTACAAACTTAGTCATGGACAAAACTATGTACTGCAAACGGAATACACTGTTAAGGGCACATGGAAATATAGTAGAGCAGATATGCGGACGAAACGACAGAAAAACGCCAATGATGACGAAGATCATAATGAGACTGATTGGCTGTACCAAACATAATACTTCTCATCATTGCAGATTGCTCCATACCTCGACACAAATGTATGAGCAGTGCATGTAGTGCAATGTGTGAGCAGTGCATGTAGTGCAATGTGTGAGTAGTGCATGTAGTGCAATGTGTGAGCAGTGCATGTAGTGCAATGTGTGAGCAGTGCATGTATTGCAATGTGTGAGCAGTGCATGTATTGCAATGTGTGAGCAGTGCATGTAGTGCAATGTGTGAGCAGTGCATGTAGTGCAATGTGTGAGCAGTGCATGTAGTGCAATGTGTGAGCAGTGCATGTAGTGCAATGTGTGAGCAGTGCATGTATTGCAATGTGTGAGCAGTGCATGTAGTGCAATGTGTGAGCAGTGCATGTAGTGCAATGTGTGAGCAGTGCATGTAGTGCAATGTGTGAGCAGTGCATGTAGTGCAATGTGTGAGCAGTGCATGTAGTGCAATGTGTGAGCAGTGCATGTAGTGCAATGTGTGAGCAGTGCATGTATTGCAATGTGTGAGCAGTGCATGTAGTGCAATGTGTGAGCAGTGCATGTATTGCAATGTGTGAGCAGTGCATGTAGTGCAATGTGTGAGCAGTGCATGTAGTGCAATGTGTGAGCAGTGCATGTAGTGCAATGTGTGAGCAGTGCATGTAGTGCAATGTGTGAGCAGTGCATGTAGTGCAATGTGTGAGCAGTGCATGTATTGCAATGTGTGAGCAGTGCATGTAGTGCAATGTGTGAGCAGTGCATGTAGTGCAATGTGTGAGCAGTGCATGTAGTGCAATGTGTGAGCAGTGCATGTAGTGCAATGTGTGAGCAGTGCATGTAGTGCAATGTGTGAGCAGTGCATGTAGTGCAATGTGTGAGCAGTGCATGTAGTGCAATGTGTGAGTAGTGCATGTAGTGCAATGTGTGAGCAGTGCATGTATTGCAATGTGTGAGCAGTGCATGTAGTGCAATGTGTGAGCAGTGCATGTAGTGCAATGTGTGAGCAGTGCATGTAGTGCAATGTGTGAGCAGTGCATGTAGTGCAATGTGTGAGTAGTGCATGTAGTGCAATGTGTGAGCAGTGCATGTATTGCAATGTGTGAGCAGTGCATGTAGTGCAATGTGTGAGCAGTGCATGTATTGCAATGTGTGAGCAGTGCATGTAGTGCAATGTGTGAGCAGTGCATGTAGTGCAATGTGTGAGCAGTGCATGTAGTGCAATGTGTGAGCAGTGCATGTAGTGCAATGTGTGAGCAGTGCATGTAGTGCAATGTGGATGATGCCCAGAATAACGTATCATATACCTTAGATCCTAGTCGGCAACTGTCGGAAGAGTATATATTGTATATAGTAGGTATTTTGCTGATATCCTCAAGCATCCAATAAGAGAAAGCAGAATATATAGCCGAACCACTCAGAAGTTGTTTGATTATTTGCTGCAATGTACAAGGTCATTCGTTTCCGGTGGATAGGTATTCATCAGCACCGAAGATCAGATAGTTGTGACCACAGTCAACAAAGCCACCAACGACCTGCAGTACCTTCAGACATGAACACAAGAAAAGGCGGACAACGGCAGCATATTACTCTATATAGCACAATGTGTTTACCAAGGAGTTCCCAAAGTGGATATCCGGTAGTGTTTACAGATATGGTTATTTTCTCCGTAAAGCATTCATTGTTGTTGAAATAAATAAGTGTTGCGATTGAAACCCACTGTTGTCCCATTGCAACCCATGCCATTGTAAACGACCTGCGATATCGGAAACATTAATGCTATGCTATGTCCTGAGTTGATTTGCGACAATCTCCAGTTTCTTTGGTCGAGGGAAGAAGTTGGCATGGTTAAGCATGAACTCCATTCCCCGCTATTACAGATGTCTTCCTCGCCCTGTCATCACAATCATAAGACGTCGACTCATGTACACTAACAGAGATACAGAGGTTAATCACCGAATTTACATTAAGACTTTTGCATTTAGCAGGATGAAACCAGGAAACAGCTGTTTGCCCAGGGATCTGGTATGACTTGGAATACCCCACCAACAAAACATGCATTACACCAACATGTGAGAAGGGCTGTTTGTCAAATTGGTTATGTCATGTCACAAGTTTTGTGCCAAATCTCATCTGCCTGGTCTTGGACACTATGGTTGTAACCCTCAATATGAAAATCATGCTGAACTTAAACTCTCAGAGGCACCGATGCAATGCCATGACCTAGTGCACTGTGGTTGCAAATGTAAGTGTAGTCCAATTTAGATATTAGTTTCATGTATATGTATGTTGTGAGTTATATTATGGTCGATAATATAATTGAGTAAAATTTTGCAACAGCCTGAAAGGTTGTAATCGTGAAGAGGCGTACCATAAACGAGGTATGGATTCCTAAACCCAACACACGTTGAGATCATGTTCCTAGAACATATATATGCATGACAGCCATCTTTATATTCTCTTTGACTATCATTTGATGGTTGTAGTCTATTTATATATATTTACACCTGTAGTACCGGATTAAACACAAAGAGTCTGTTTTGTGTTGCACGTAAGCTGAATTAAGCCAACATATATGATTATATGGATGTCGGCCATCTTGAATGTTCCTCGGTCCACCGGCGGGCCAACGCCGCCGAAAGCTATAACTCCGCTGCGGAGCGCAAACGCCCCGCCTCGATCACCTTCTCTCGGAGTTTGAGACCGCCGGCGAACCGGTCGTGGCGGTCAACCCGCGAAAAAGGCACCCGCCGCGGCGCACGCTCGCCCCCGTGCCGGTCGGTAAGGATCCGGGCGCGACGACGACGCACGCACGACCGGTTGAATTCCGCGGGCCAACTTTGCGGTCCCATCCGTTGACCTCTGAATGGTTTCACGTACTGTTGAACTCTCTCTTCAAAATTCTTTTCAACTTTCCCTCACGGTACTTGTCCGCTATCGGACTCGTGTCCGCAATTAGCCTTAGATGGAGTTTACCACCTGCTTTGGGCTGCATTCCCAAACAACCAGACTCTGAGGACACACAGAGACGCGGACGCGAGGGCCGTACAGGCCTGACACCCTCTATGGGTGAAGCCCCGAGCAGGGGGACTTGGACGCTCGCGTCGCGCACCAAAGTCCGTCCTATACACCACATTACCCGCCGCCCGTCGGGGCGGGGGATTCGGTGCTGGGCGATCCCGCTTCGCTCTCGCCGTTGCTGAGGGAATCCTGGTTAGTTTCGCTTCCTCCGCTTAGTGATATGCTTAAATTCAGCGGGTAGTCCCGTCTGATCTCAGGTCGAAGGGTGATATGTTGGCGTTGCAAGCGTTGCACGATCGATCGTCCGGCTGGCGGCGCAACGGAGGAGTACTCGAGCAAGCTGCGAGCCATTTAACCTTTGTATTATTCGTGCATACAGTTTTAATTAATGTTTAGCCTTATTTATCTCAGAATCACATTTTAGTATTTAATCAACTTATTTAAGGGCTCAACACACTGTTAGTTTTCCCATTGGCGACCATGTTAACGTTTTGTGTGATTATAAGAAAACGTGACCTACAACGTTTCTTAAACTTCTCACCTGCTGCTATTATCATCTCATTGACATGCTGGTCGAATTTAGTCAAAATCTAATATTTGTAGCTCTCGTAAAATGCCTGTATGTGTGACACCCGTCAATATTTACGAATGGATGCAGGCAGTAATCCGATTAAAGGGTCAACTAGCCAAATTTCTGCCAAATACCCTTCCGCTTAGTAAAATCAGCTACCAATGCACCATTTTACTGTCAACAGCTTCTACAATCACATCGGGAAATCTGACTACTCAAATGCACTTATGTCAGAGCAGGTGAATTTGGTAAAAAAATCATTTCTCACAAATAAATTGCACTTTTTCGCCTGTAACCAAGCAGGAAGTCCAACAGTGTCCTGACCCCTTAATGTAATTTAGGCTTTTATTTATTTGTTATCCAGTATGTTCAGTTGTTCAGCACTTTTGCTAATCATTTACTTTATCATTGCATTTATCCGTAACTTTACTATACGTAGGTTTATCTATATACACACTAGGATTTTGCTTCCTAACTTTATTTATAATTTTTTTATTTCTCTTAAATGCGTTTTTACGTTTCTTAGATAATTACCGATTTGTAAACACTCATGAACGGGTCATTAGTCCCGGAGTTGATGGTGTATAAAAAATAAGTTTATTATTGTGACATCGAAAGAATCCCTTCTCGGACATGTTCACCAACTTCTCTAGGTACGTAGCATCTAGTCAAATATTTCATTATTTCGTATTTCAAAATAGTGAGTTTTGATATCTAGCTATGCCGTGTCAGGTGTGATATGTGACCAAATGAAACGATGACAACCAACACTCAAATGACCAATCCATGATTGTGTTAAACAGTGTCCATAGATGAACTGCACAATATGAAACAGACTCCACACTAAGTTGGACAATTGTGGATGAATATCTTCCACAAACAAATAACAAAGACAAACTGATTGCGTCATAAAAGATTTTCATATAACGTGGAAAACATGAGTCAGTTCTCAAGAAACACTACTGAAACCAATTCTATCCAGACATTTAGAATCAGTAGTCTGGCAGTGCATATTGAGTTTTACTGTGGACAAAACAGACCCGCGTCAATATGGTGGAATAAGAGGGTTATCAAACATACACACACCTTTAATAGTTAGCCAATTTCCCCACTGGTATGAAGACGGATGCACACGTATCAATATGGTATACGTGTTCTTTTGGGATAGTACAAAAGCACTCACCAATTATTATACATATCACCAGAGTAAATTGATGTTGTTAAAACGTTGTTAATAACCAGTAACATGAAAGTGACAATATGAAAGACAACAGAAATGAACGTCAGTTTTTGTAAACAGCCGAAGAGCCTAGTCCCTGGTGTGATACCAAACAAGGGTATTTATACTTAGTCACCATCTTCTGGGTATTGCTAAATGACTGTCTATTGTCAGAAGATCACGTATTTCTTGTTTATTCTAAAGTTGCAACCGAACTAAATTTTATGAAGCAAAGAGAGTTGGCATTGACCTGATTGATTGTCAAACAATACACCATGAAAATGTGGTTTGTTTTCGGAGTTGCCTAAACCTTTCCCAGTCGCTGTTACGTCCAGTTAGTTTTTCTTTTTGTGGCTTTTGTTACGTTTTATTTGCATTCTTATATGTCACGTGTTATCCAGGGGAGGTGGGGTTTTTGCTTTGGCGTTGCGGCTGGGAATATTATTGTTGACTAATGAAGTAATATTATTCCGGAAATGTGTATCTCTTGAGTTTGGGTTCGTGTCAAAGTATGCTGTTGTTAGTTGTCTTATGTCGTCTTTAAACTTATCCCAGTTTGCAGATTTAGATTGGAACACTTTGTGTGGTGGTGTACTGTTACGGACTGGATTTAGGTTTACGTTAAAAAGATCACCACTTCATGATCACTCATGCCGGGACTGGTGTGAGTGTAAACAATTATTGATAGATTTGAAGTGAGTATGAGGTCAAGCAAATTGCCTTAATTAGCTCGTGTGGGATCGTTGACCATGTTTTGTAATCCAAATTCACTCATTATTGGAACCGTTTAAAAATTCATACTGAGGGGCTACCGCAGCTTCAGCACCACTGAAACATTTTCGCCGCCGCATATCTTCACGTCTTCCTTCACCTTGTGGCTGTCTCGGTTGGCTCGACTGTGACATCGGAAGACGGGGGTGTGTGTGTGGGGAGGGGAGGTGCTGTTGAATTATTTTTTGTCGCTGCGCCGCTGTAACTTCTGTCTCGGCTGTGAACCCATGATATCCGAACACGGGGGGGGGGGGGGGGGGGGGGGCAGGGCTGCTGTAGACATTTTTGTTACGTCAAGCCGCTGCTGTCAATTTACATTTTCCAATTATCCAGCTTCTCGATCTCCGCTGTCTCGGCTGAAATGATGACATCCGAAGACGGGGAGGGGGGATTGTGCTTTGGAAAAAAAATGTTGCCGCCGCGCCGCCTATTACTCGGATGGGGGGGGGGGGGAGAAAACCATATGCCTGTCTTCCACTTGTACACACCTTTCACAGTCGACAACAATACACATTAATCGTCTCATAAAATTTAACTTTGAATCGCCACCGCGCCGCCATAACTTCAGCTTCACTGCTGTCTCGGTTCGACTAGTGACATCGGAAGACGGCGGAGGGTGGTGCTGTTGGAGATGTTCAGAGAAAATCCGGTTGATTTGCCTGTACACTGTATTCCGAAAGACCGGGAGATACACCCAATGTTGTGCAATCAACAACATTTTGACTACATTTATCATTGACATATTGTGTATACCGTTTCGATCGAAATATGTGAACGTCGAAACCCTATGGATAGTTAATTGTTATATGAGTATCCCCTCCCTACATTACCCAAGTCGGTGCCGCCCGTTGATTAGAACAGTTGCTTCCTTAATTCATTGTTGTCTCCAGCTAAGGGTCCAGCTATAGCTAGCTATATATATATATATATATATATATATATATATATATATATATATATATGTGTGTGTGGAGCGCAGTAGCGCAGCGATAAGAGCTCTGGACTCTCGACTGAGAGAACGCGGGTTCGAATCCTGAGCGGCGGTGTCGAACCTTGGGCAAGTTCGTTTACTCTGCAATGCTTCAGTTCACTCAGCTGTTTGAATGAGTACCCGACTATAGACAGTGGTGGATATGGATATTTGTGTACGAATAGTCTTCGCGCATTAATTGCAGCGTGGCTGAATGCTTCCCAGGGAAGTCGAGATGGTGTTCGATTGAACAGGTCTGCCAGGGAGTAAAGTGTAAAGCGCTTTGAGCAGTCCTCAGGACTGGATACTGCGTTATGTAAGAACTTACATTTTACCTTTGATATATATGTATGTATATATTTGATTGCATATGAGTGTTGGGGCTCCCCCGTATGATATAGTTGTGCGTTGAACAAGCTGTTCTAGGGGGCCAAAAAACACTCCAATTGCATCCTCCCAATTACCCATCTACCAACACTTCAGGCTCTTCAAAAACCTCCAATTGCACCCCCTCATGTGTAAGTCTCACCTAAATACTAACAAATCAGGCTTTCGAAAACCCCAGTTGCACCCCCAAAGCTCGCCAAAATACCTACTTTTGAAGATCTGGGGGGCACGTCACGCTAAATTCCAAAGGTCTATATAAGAGGCACATGCCACTCCTGGAATCGCCTAGATATCCTACCCCATCTCTGCGAACATAAAAACCACATTACGAGTGGCGACACGTAGCGAATATGCCGCGAATTAACGTAACTGTCACCAGATCAGCGTACACAACGATGTCATGTGATCTAACCACGTGACATGTGTTTTAACGGAGGGAAATTTCGAAGTTGGTTTTCAACTACCATAATTCTTGAATCTTCAAAGCCGTGTGGCGTTTTAACATATCCTGTGATCAGCCAGGTAACAAACGAATGACTCACCAACATCTTACAACGATTATAATAAGTAAACCGTTTCGCACACAAGGACAGGCTGCTTTTCACGAAACTGCCACATTTTATTGGCGGACCGTGGCGTGAATTTTAGCATGCTGCTGTTGGTTGTTGTTGACGTCGCCGTGGTGGGATAGCCTGCAAGACCAAAAGTGGAAGTTTGAAGTTTAACTTGTCTTTAGGCTGATTAAACAAAACACAATATACTAGTAATAGGAAGCAATGTAATAGCAATTGACCTATTGCTTACATATTACCATTAAACATTTCAACCACTTCAAAGTCACAAAGACAGCTCGATTTGAATTGTGCTTAAATTAAATATGTTAATTGTCACAGTAATATAGATCTATCATTTACAAATTACAAGGAAAAGTGGAGTCTACCAATTTCTCCAGTCCTGGCTTTATGATTGTCCCCAGTGAATCATAGTATTCAATGAGTTCACCAGACTCAGAGTTTACCTAGCAGGAGACATTGGTACAGTGTGACTGCTGTGCCCATGGACGGTTAAACTTAAAGGATAATTTGAACATGGCGCTTTGAAGTCTGTTTCCTTTTCACACTAGCCTATAGATGAGTTTAGTGGCTGCTTATTGAGCCTAAACTACCACAAGTGTGAACAACATCCTGATGTAATATTTGTACTTGAGCCAATAAATAACTTTCCACCAGGCAGCAGTAGAGTAGTATGGTTTAAGAGAGCGTGGTGTTTAGGACATCTACCTGGCATACCAGCATTCTGAGTTCAATACCCGGCCTGGGCAGGCATGGTATATTGGTGTAAAAACCAGGCTCTCAACATTGGCGACTGTGTATCACTTGTGACTCAGAGATCACATTAATGTTGATCCTATCTTAATTTGGGACGTAAAAGAACCATTCAGGATAACAAGCACCCTGGCAGTGACCACCCTCAGTGCCAGCATAGAAAGGTCGACTTGGCAATAATGTTTGTAAAAGGCTGACTAATTAGGTGAATGAGACCTCATTAGTATTGATAATATCATAACATTGTAACCACAATGTGTACCTGTAGAGTAGTCAGTCAGTAGAACATTGCCGGGTGCTGGAAAGAACTAGAACTAAGATAATTTAGGTGGCTTTTCAATATTTTACTGAGCTTTGAATCTGGTATGACACTGGTACAAATTAAATAATAATGATGATTCAGTAGTCAAAAGTTGGCCTTGGAGATTGGATGTACGGACATTTGCCCAACGATCATTTGACCAGCACTCAATTGGGAAAAAGGTCATTTGCCCAGCTGTGAAAAATAACAAATTGAAAGTTGAAAAAAAACCAGACCCAACTCCAGAGATTGCAGTCACTGTCACACTTGGCTAAAAGTGGGGTGCAAGCTTAATAAAATGAATACAGTAGTTATCCTGGTGACACATTTGTCCTACGCTTGTAACACAAACTAAGTAACAGCAAAAGATATCGGTAGACTTACATTGATTGTAATTGTACAAAATATTAGTAACAATTAAAGTTACCTTATTGCCGTTCAGTTAACTTGACGTAAACGCATAAACCAACTTGATCCCTCGCTGTTCTCACAATTCGCTCCATCTTGTCCTCTCTTGAGCACATGATGCTGCTTGTAACAGCAGCAATCCTGTGTCATGTTTAGTCACTCCACATCTTGCATGGATTTCCTTGTTTTCATTGTCCTCCAAAGACCTGCTTTAAAAGCAGTGTCATGTTAACAGAGTCTTCACCCATATACCACAAAAAGCCACATGAGTCTTCTAAGCGGACAGTATAATTTTTCTCTTTGTCACATTTATTGAATTTTATCATATTAAAAGATGAGGACACAGTGCACAAACACATTGATCTATACAGACAGTCTGAGGCCAATGTACATGTTGTGTAATTATTCTTTCTGTTTGATGTGCAGGAATAAAACAGGATGTCCGACAATATAATTGTTGCTGTTCGGGTACGACCCTTCATCACAAGGTGGGTATTATTTGTTTCGGTAACAGCCTAACAGGGTCTGTATGTAGTCCTAGGTAAGTAGATACCTTTTTTTACATAATCAATTGAATGATCACATGTATACTGTATATGCAAAATGTTTCAAAACTTTTTACAGCTAAACATTACATTAATGTAATTACCCTGTCAATTCATGATTGTGTAAACACCACTAACATTAACTTGTCTTCATTATTTAGTATTTTTATACATCTTCTTTGTTTGCCTAATGCACAGATTAGTTTCCCTGTTTGCTCTTTTCCTGTTCGGCTCTTGAATAGACGGATCCGATACATTACAATTTGCCGATGTCACAATCAGAATTATGCGCATGACTTCCATCAACATTTTTTCATCAAGCTGTCTCTTACTAGCAATGTTTTCATAAGTAATAACATTATATAAATCTGCAATTCTAGTGCAGCATGACATCTGCTATATTCAAATGAACTGTTCCCACATGCAGTTTACACTTGTAGCCAGAATTTCAACAAAATGGCACAGACTGTCTGAAAGCTGAACGTGTTCGACATCTTTTTTCGATGGTTTGGTGGACCTTGTTGCTAGGCAACTACTCACGTGATGGATGTATAGGTCAGGTGGTTGCATCGTTTATGCATTTGCAGGGAACGGGACTGCACCTCCTACTGGACAGTGGAACAGACCAATCAGATCAGACAAGTGAACATTCATGAGAGACACCTTGCAACGTATGTCTATGGTAAGTTTCTTGTTTAAAGGGAGGTTTTCCATTTGTTTTTATTATAAAATCAAGTAATGTTGTATACTTGTAACATGCTGACCATCCAAACAGGCTCTTAGCTAGAAATAACATGATACATCTATTGACTTCAAGAATGGTTGCTTGCAGATCGTGTGTACGACCAAGTGAGTTGCACAGAGGAAGTATATAATGATACGGCTGCTCCTATCGTCGAGGCAGCAATGCTTGGATTCCATGGTAAGTAACGTAGTCATAGCTGGCGCTCACACATCCAGGATAAATATAAACCCTGGAATATACCAGATAGGAGTGACTATTGTGACAGTTTTGAGGCAGCTATATTACCATGTATAGCAATTTGCTATTGCATGTGTCGTAATTATTGTAATATTAATAGCACGATAGTTGATATAGTAGAATAGTCAGTACGTAGGAACGTCAGTCCTAAAACAATAATAGGTGGTTAAATATATTATTGTGCATTTGTGTGACGTTGGGGGCAAACTGGTGATTTTGTGACTAGCACTGCTATAGTGTAGATAAGTACAATTACAAAACGAAACTGAAAATGCATGTTTATGAACATTGTTTTTGTGTCCCTGATATTATATTTGCCAACTATAGTTATTAGCAATGGCTCAGTGTACTAGAAATGATCATTACGGACAATAATTAGCGATAGTTAAATTGACTATCGATAGTAAGTCATCGTCACGTGTTGACTAACGCAGTGCATCAATAATTCCATGTATTGTTATAATCCTAATACTTGAATTTGAAATAAAAATTCCTTGTATATATTCTAGTTGTGTATGTAAACATGCATGCAGTGTTGCGGAAGAAAACAGGATTACAAAGTACAGAATAGCACAGATGACACATTGTATTGGTTATTTAAAATCTGGGTTTTTTGCCAGGGACAATATTTGCCTATGGACAGACGTCATCCGGGAAGACACACACGATGACGGGAGACAAAGATTCTCCGGGAATAGTTCAACTTGCTGTTGAAGACATTTTTAACACGATTGAAAATGTAAAGTTTCACTAAATATCTCTTTATAAAAACATTATTTATGTTGTTGCTAAATCTGAAATCTATACATGTTACGTTAATTTGGTAGATTGTAATTGGGGTCTAAATAAAACTTCTTGTTCTTATTGCGAGACAAAATTTGGTTTGTGGTTTTATCACTAAATAAGTTTTATTTGGGGTATTTAAGGTATTATTAGACTTACGAGTAACAATTCCTGTGACTAACAGATGCATATATTGTTTATTTCATATGAGAATGTACCTATTTCGACCCTGATTTTTAAAATAACTACCTCCCAATAATAACTGAACATAACTAATTTGTATATTTAATTGTTTTAAGTGAAGGATTATGCAGGGAACCTCATTTCTTCATTCTTGTATTAAGTTTATCCTCACGACTGCGCCAAACCAACCTGTATTTGGCAAAGTGACCGTATTACTGGGAATAATTTCTTATACTTTATAATTTGTGACTGTCCTGGGGGGGCGAGTATTATTGCAAAGTGACTGTGTTACTGAGGTGACCATAAAGTAGGGTTTGTGACAGTATTTTAGTTTTTACCATGTGATATTAGAAAGTGTCTCCTTGTCATTTGACTTTTCCTTCCAGAGTCCAGAACGGGAGTTCCTCATCCGAGTTTCCTACCTGGAGATATATCAGGAGAACGTTGTCGACTTACTGGGAAATCTGGCGAAACACCTTGACATCAAGGAGAACTACGTAAGTGGGATCTTCAGTAGTCACTGTCCGGGTGCAGTATTCGTGCCCCCAAATTGTTGCACAATTTTGTGAGATCATTGTTGATGGGTTGATTACTGGTATACAGGTCCACTTGGTATCTACTGACCCATTGAATGCAATCATAATATGCAGTTTTCACCAAAAATTTAAGACGTCTTTCTACGATGCATCAATGTTATGTAAACAATGTGTTAAAGAAGTTATTTTTAGTGAAATACTTACAATATTCATTAGACGATATAATTTCATGAGCCAAATTGAGGTGTTTTCAATTGTTTTTTTGATGCGGCTCGTGTCATCTAGAATGGGGCTCTGGGCGGATGAATGATAGATCAAGAAATATACATCAGATTGTTAGCGGTTGATTTAGCACAAACGGTGCAATTAATGTGTATGATACATGAGCAGTAGATAGCAACTATTCTTTACTGATAGAAATATTGGGAACCAACTAAGCTTTCAGGCATTCATTTATGAATCGAGGAAGAATCCATAGCACATATTTCTAAAAATTCCCATTGGGTTAAGAATTAGTACCAGTTCGTGATGATGACTGTTTGCAATGCTATGCATATTTTCTATGATTGTTTCAAAGTTACGTAAACCATCCACCAATTAGTTGGGGATGTATTGTGTAATTAGCATCAATTGCAAAAAAACTGTTCATTTACTTGTATTACATAATCTTTGATAAATGACTGGTATGGATACTCCTTGAAACTGTTCAGTATTACATAATCTTTGATAAATGACTGGTATGGATACTCCTTGAAACTGTTCAGTATTACATAATCTTTGATAAATGACTGGTATGGATACTCCTTGAAACTGTTCAGTATTACATAATCTTTGATAAATGACTGGTATGGATACTCCTTGAAACTGTTCAGTATTACATAATCTTTGATAAATGACTGGTATGGATACTCCTTGAAACTGTTCAGTATTACATAATCTTTGATAAATGACTGGTATGGATACTCCTTGAAACTGTTCAGTATTACATAATCTTTGATAAATGACTGGTATGGATACTCCTTGAAACTGTCTTCTGTGCCAGTGTTTATATAACACTCTCACACATGTTAATATCAAACTAAGAACTTTATTGCTTGTTTTTTACCTAACAATGAAGAAGATCACCTAGACGTGCTTACCCGTGTGAGGCGGGGACCCTCACTAGCAAGATTGCTAGCAAGCTAAGAGGCTTCAACACGCAATGAGTGACCCGCATCTATAGGTGCGATGAGATGACGTCCTACGAGAGCGTTACGGTGGAGACATCAGAGAGATGGCAGACAAGTGCAGATGGATATGGCTTGACGAAACCATACCCGTCATACGCAGAGGGAACATTGATGGCATTGTGCCCAATCTGGCCTATAATAAAAAGCTGCACTGAGGCGACCAATAGAAAAGGCTGGATAAAACAAACAGGATGCACGCTTCACTACTGTCGTTGCTTACTCCCAATGGGGTCGACGGCAGATCACAGATAGAACTACGTACAAACTACCAAATTATCCCCTCCAGAGGATAGGTATTTTATTTTTACTTTACGTTTTTGTAATATTGTTTTGTGTTTGTTTAGCATGGGACAGTGTTTGTGGAGAACCTGAAAGAGAATGTTGCAACCAGTGTGGAGGACGTGATGAAGGAAATGAAAAAGGCTGAAGGTTTGTCATCGTTGACAGTCTTTGAAATACTCAGATGTGTTGTTTTGTGTAAACTTTAGAATCTTGTTATTCCGCGTGCTGTATACGGTCCAGATGAACAAGTTTTTTGGATAGAGAAATCATGAATATCACAGTACTGTGTACTAGCATTTGGAAATTATGTCCCCGTGAAATTATGTCCTGATGCAGAGATTTCCAGATTACTGTCTCAATTTGGGACGTAAAAGAACCACTGAGGACGACAAGCACCCTGGCAGTGACCACCCTCAGTGCCAGCATAGAAAGGTCGGCTTGGCGATAATGTTCTGAAAAAGGCTGACTAGTTGAATGAGACCTCATAAGATCAGCTCCACTGTAACCACAACATATACAGACTAGTCAGTTAATAGAACGTTGCCGAGTGCTGGAAACAACTAGAACTAGAACTGTAAATTGAGATTAATTAATGAAGTTTACTGTATCTTAACTCATGAAATTTATTCCAGTTTTAGACCAATGCAACTCTGGTCCGTAGTTGTAAAGGCACATCCCACTATTGAAAAAAAAAATTTGCGTGTGTGTAATTAATTCATTCTTCTACTGTATTGTCACTACCTAATGTTGTGTATTTATCAAGTGATAACTTCTTGATTTGCCTCCTTTAATTCTTGTATTTATTGATATATATTTGTTCAACTCTATAGAAACCAACTGGCATATGTCAGACTCATATCACCTGAAGTCACCCACTGGATAAGTTGGACTGTTACATCTTACAATGTAGTGCCATCTATGTGCTAATTGTTGGACTGTAACAACTTACAATGTAGTGCCATCTATGTGCTAATTGTTGGACTGTAATAACTTACAATGTAGTGCCATCTATGTGCTAATTGTTGGACTGTAACAACTTACAATGTAGTGCCATCTATGTGCTAATTGTTGGACTGTAACAACTTACAATGTAGTGCCATCTATGTGCTAATTGTTGGACTGTAACAACTTACAATGTAGTGCCATCTATGTGCTAATTGTTGGACTGTAACAACTTACAATGTAGTGCCATTTATGTGCTATTTGTTGGACTGTAACGTCTTACAATGTAGTGCCATATCTGTGCTATTTGTTGGACTGTAACGTCTTACAATGTAGTGCCATCTATGTGTTATTTGTTGGACTGTAACGTCTTACAATGTAGTGTCATATCTGTGCTATTTGTTGGACTGTAACGTCTTACAATGTAGTGCCATCTATGTGCTATTTGTTGGATTGTAACAACTTACAATGTAGTGCCATCTATGTGCTATTTGTTGGATTGTAACATCTTACAATGTAGTGCCATCTATGCATAATTGTTGGAGTGTAACATCTTACAATGTAGTGCCATCTATGTGCTATTTGTCGTCTTAAATCTTAGTTTATTTGCTTTACACTAGATGTATTTAACATATGGTTTTATATACAGTTTTGAAAATGTCTTGCTGAATTGTTGTACCAGTGTTGTGGCTGATCACAGAGCATTTCATTACAAAATGATGGGTGGAAAATAGTTAAACTAAGAAATACTTTGTCGCAGTCAACCGACACATCGGGGCTACAAGGATGAATGAACGAAGCAGTCGATCACACACGATATTCCGAGTGGTGAGTAGCTTTTATGTGATGACAGGTTCTAAACTCAAAATGCCTTCGACATATACAGAGTTTATATATTTAATGGTGTATGTAGTTTCAGGTTATTAATTGTAAGAAGGGGATCATTTCTAATTTTGAACAATGTTTCTAGTGCCATTTTATCTGCAGACGTAAAATACGAGTTTTTCAAGCGATACGACCATATCCCATTTTAGTACGGATTTACCACAAATATGAGAGTCATAATTATGTGCATATTTTCATATATTCACCACATGAGTATAAATTTGAATCATACTTATAGCAGTGTGGTAGCAAATAATGGTTACGCTAAGTCGATTTCCAACGAAATACAGTAAATTTTATTTGATGATGTTGGTTTTCTTCAGCAAGGTGTGTGTGAATGTATGTTAATTCTTTCTGTTGTTGCAGATTATTGAGAGTCACCTGCAAACGGACGAATCAGGGAAAGCCGATGATGTTGACGACGCAGTCATGGTGGCACATCTGGTATGGCACTTCAGAACTCATCTGTCATGTGACTGGGATTCAAATAAAATCCAGTTAGTCACATGTCTGCTGCTGCACGAAATCATACAAATTTCTTAATTTGTGATATTTTCAAGCAAGTACTATGTGCAGTAGTTGTCATTTATATATTTCTGCTATAATAAAAAAGAGGTGATGTATTTTAAGTAATCTTGTACTTATCAGGCCCTCATCTTGTAGCTGAAAGGCATTTATCATGATGTAAATAATTTGAAACATTTTTCACGTAACATTATGAACAATCGATGTCCATCCATCAGATATATGGTATGAACTAAAAAAAATGGTAATTTAGAACCCTTAACCAAAGGGGAATTTAAAAAAAGGCATTACTTTTGTGCCAAAGGGTTGTGAATTACTCCCTGAAAATTTGGCATCCGAAATGCAAACTCTTTAGGAGGAAAGTGTTAAGATACATACGCTCACTCAATTACAGTTGGATGATTAGTTTTTGGAACAGTTTCATGGTCCAAATCGCACTAACAGCACCTTTTGGACAAAAAGGGCCATCAAGCAATATTTGATGACAACCAATGCTTTTTGTATAGCTCGAATGACGGAGTGAGACAAAATTACAATTGACAACAGAAATAAAAGAATAAATGTACGTTGTTTCTCCAGGAATGCATCCAGACTCTCCTATTTTGTTGTGATGAAGCTTTGATTCTTTTGGCTTATTACCATGCATTATGCCTAAATATTGGGTTGCTTTTACAGCCGTAGCAACAAGAAACAAGTATAGGTATGAGATTACCCGATTTTTACCATGTTGGAGCGCAGTGGCTAGAGCATTGGACTCTCAATCGAGAGAACCCAGGTTTCAATTCTGTGCTGTGGTGTCAAACCTTGGGCAAGTTTGTTCACTCTGCATTGCTCCAGTTCACTCGGCTGTGTGAATGAGTACCGTCTATAGACAGTGATGAATGCTTCCCAGAGAAGTCGAGGTGGTGTTCGATTGAACAGATCTGCCAGGGAGTAAAGTGTAAAGCGCTTTGAACAGTCCTGAGGACTGTATGTAGTACTGTGTTTCTTTCACTGTGTTGTGTCAATGTTGTAATATGTGTTTCTTTCACTTTGTTGTGTAAATGTTGTACTATGTGTTTCTTTCACTGTGTTGTGTCAATGTTGTAATATGTGTTTCTTTCACTGTGTTGTGTCAATGTTGTACTATGTGTTTCTTTCACTGTGTTGTGTCAATGTTGTAATATGTGTTTCTTTCACTGTGTTGTGTCAATGTTGTAATATGTGTTTCTTTCACTGTGTTGTGTCAATGTTGTACTATGTGTTTCTTTCACTGTGTTGTGTCAATGTTGTAATGTGTGTTTCTTTCACTGTGTTGTGTCAATGTTGTACTATGTGTTTCTTTCACTGTGTTATGTCAATGTTGTAATATGTGTTTCTTTCACTGTGTTGTGTCAATGTTGTACTATGTGTTTCTTTCACTGTGTTGTGTCAATGTTGTACTATGTGTTTCTTTCACTGTGTTGTGTCAATGTTGTAATATGTGTTTCTTTCACTGTGTTGTGTCAATGTTGTACTATGTGTTTCTTTCACTGTATTGTGTCAATGTTGTACTATGTGTTTCTTTCAGTGTGTTGTGTCAATGTTGTACTATGTGTTTCTTTCCGTGTGTTGTGTCAATGTTGTACTATGTGTTTCTTTCACTGTGTTGTGTCAATGTTGTAATATGTGTTTCTTTCACTGTGTTGTGTCAATGTTGTACTATGTGTTTCTTTCAGTGTATTGTGTCAATGTTGTACTATGTGTTTCTTTCACTGTGTTGTGTCAATGTTGTACTATGTGTTTCTTTCAGTGTGTTGTGTCAATGTTGTACTATGTGTTTCTTTCACTGTGTTGTGTCAATGTTGTACTATGTGTTTCTTTCACTGTATTGTGTCAATGTTGTAATATGTGTTTCTTTCACTTTGTTGTGTCAATGTTGTACTATGTGTTTCTTTCACTGTGTTGTGTCAATGTTGTACTATGTGTTTCTTTCAGTGTATTGTGTCAATGTTGTAATATGTGTTTCTTTCACTTTGTTGTGTCAATGTTGTAATATGTGTTTCTTTCAGTGTGTTGTGTCAATGTTGTACTATGTGTTTCTTTCACTGTGTTATGTCAATGTTGTACTGTGTGTTTGTAGAACTTTGTTGATCTTGCGGGTAGCGAGAACGCCAAGCAGACAGCGGCAAGTGGCCAGAGACTGGCTGAATCCTGCGCCATCAACAAGTCTCTGTTGAGTCTCAGTCTTGTTATAGGACAACTCAGCACCGGGTCCACGTATGTATTACTGCTGTGTATGGTACACAGGTATACCGGTGAACCAGTTATACTATATGGTTTTGAAATAGTTTTATATTCAGCCAAACTGGTATTCCATACGGTTTGTATATATCATCAACTAATAATACTTAGATTCCCAAATAACATAAAAGTCACCGAATGTGAACCGAAATCCAAGAAAAGCCGCCCACTTCGCATGTGGTTGCCAAACAACGAACAAGTGTGGAACTGTATGAAACGATGCAATATACCTACAGTTCATCCTTCATTTTGTTTGAATGTCGTCTATGCAAAATGGATTTTTCATTTGTGAAATTAATTATGTCTCAAACCATCAATTCGGTGGACGATCACGGAATTTTGCGTGTAATGAAAAAAACAGCATGCCGTACTGTACAGCATATAAAATATACAGTATGTATCATGTACAGTCTAGCGACAACTGAAGTATGTATACTTGTAGGAGTCAATTGACCTATCCATAACGTTACCTGTTGCCTAGCAAAAGATCCGTTTAGCCATCAAAAAATGAATGTCAGTCTCGTGGAGCGTTGAGATATTCAGCCGTATGTTTTTTGAAATTCTGGCTCCAAAAGTGTTTGCTTTGACAAAAAACAATACAAAGTTTTAAAAGTTGAGGAATGTTTGACATAGCAGATGTCATGCCGTCTTGTAGGGTAATTCATATATACAACGGTTACCAATTTATTTGGCGAAGACAAAACGTGATGGAGGTCACATGCATAATTTTAATTGTGACACGACGTAACAGATCCATCAATTCTGCAGCTGATATAAAAAAAAATGCGGTTTTAACGAAATCATGAACAAACCATTGCATAATCCATATTCAAAATTGCAAACACTCGTTTCATTGATGCAACCAAATTGTTAGAATAGTTGTAGTCTAGTCCTTCCAAGTCTTTTGTAGCATTATTAAGTGCTTCCCAGAGAAGTTAGAATTGTGTCCGATTAAACAGGTCTGTCAGTGGGTGAAGTGTAAAGTGCTCTGAGCAGTCCTGAAGACTGGATATCAAACTACTTAATTTATGTATGATTGTATCTGTTCTTGTTTATCATATTGATGTTTTCAAACATGTTAACTTCTAAGATGATACCCAAATGTAGAAGTAACACTAGCAATGGTGAAATGTTTCTCTTTTCAGATTTGTGAATTATCGTAACTCACGTCTGACAAGAATTCTGCAGAATGCACTTGGAGGCAATTCAAAGACAGCCATTATATGTACCATCAGCCCAGCGTCTCTTGAACAGTCAATTTCAACACTGAGGGTAAAATCATCATTGATGAAATTAATTGTCCAGGAGCGATTTTGAAATTTTGTAAATCTGTATATTAATATGCTAACTTTGGAGGCCGTCTGGTAATATCTCCTCCCGGGTACTGAGGTTTACTTTCTTCTGATTGTGTTCACTTGTTTCTTATTACCAATGGCCTCTAATCTACCAATGGGCAATGTTTGTTAGGAGACAAACATAGTTATTTGAAGTTAACTTTGTGACACACTCACCACACTGTAGCATTATGTTCGCTTTACCTCAAGATATTCTGCATGTCATAAATAGTGGCAGCCGAAATGAAATAATCAGCGGAAGCAGGTTGAAGATGAAAAGTATATCATGCCAGACTGTGTTAACTGCTGTGTTTGGCTGGTTACTTGTGGGTGTAAGCTAGTATTCACCCTCGCAAGCCAGGGGTGGTACTTGAATACACTATAACCCTGGCAGATATAATTCGCAATGTGCGGAAATTTGCCGCATTAGTTGTGCAGCTGTGTGTACTGGTAGAAATGTCTGTCTCTGCCGATCATGCAGTGGGAACCATGAAAGTGGCATGATGCACAAACGTCCATGCCCCACATTAAAGGGTAGTTTCGTGAAATCCCAATGTAATTACTCACTCAACCATTCTCACAAGTGGCTGAGCGGTACTGTGTATTGAAATAATTTCTTGTGCTTCCCGAACATTACATGTAAAATGATGTAATATCAACCATGATTGGCAAAAACACACAAAGTCAAAAACAGCCGAATCTTGGAAGGCAACTAAATTATTGGCTGAGCTTAAAGGGAGCCAGTCAGTTCCTCTATCCGGAATTAGCGGCCGTAGTAATTTGTAACAGGAAGTCAACTGTATTTAGTCAATGGGGGAGAAATGGGCCACTGTTGAACATCAAAGGGTAAAGCAGTTAACTCGGCCCTACTTGGCTGTATTGTCAGTAAAACTTGTTTTGAAACTGGATGGTTTGTTTACTATCTGAACATGCTCCAGAGTCGTACTTTCCAAATTGTGAACGTTGCTACAGGCCTACTAAACACAGTTTGGCCGGCAGTATACCTTCAAAACAGTTAGTGTTGTGATAAGAACATGATATTAATTAATAAATAAAAAACTAGGATCAGACTGACTCGTTTTAAGTCAGCATTTTGGCATGGTACTCTTCCAGGGGGTGTCATGACTGGTGTAATCAGCAGCGCCTCCTGGCGTGCGATGATGAGTTTATTTATTGATGTAGTTCGCAATGAGTGCCAAGTCGATTAAGAACAAGCCGGTGGTGAATGAGGTGATCTCAGGAGAGACGATGCTGAAGCGATACAAGAAGGAGATCAATGAACTCAAGAGACAGTTGGAGGAGGTGGGGAGTTCTCCACGCTACCGTCGAATGTTTGTTCACTTTTAGGGGTAGTCTCATGAATTTGCAAAGTTAAAAAGGGGTTCCACATCCCTTCAAAAAAGTTATATAGAATATTGTAGAGAATTCTATAGATTTTTATGCCCATGTAATTTTTAGAGTTCATAGAAATTCTGAAGAATTCTACAACCACCCCCCATCTTACGCTTAATGTATCTTGCCTTTCTCCAATGTTCAACTTTTTTCATAACTTGTGGTTGACCAAAATGTGTAGATCTACCTCTCAGAGCAACCACGCAATCTCAAAGATAGATGCCACTTGCAGTGTGTGGCCCCTCTGGGTGTCAAATTAATCAACATAGGGTCATCTGGCATGAACTGTTAAATCATCTTGAAAAACAAATAATTGTTGCACACCAAATTCTTGGATGTATTTTCGTGTATCAGATATGTTTAATGTGAGGTTGTCCTTTCATTTTTTTCATGAAATCATGTTATTCAAATATAAACTGTCTTTCATAACATTGGTCCTTGTTCCTTGTACAGGGGTGAGAATCTGGTATAATATTGTAGAACCTCTTGTCCTGTTTGTTCTCTCCATCGCTTCCTGTCAGCAGCCTCCTCTCCCTCTTTCATCCACACCCAATCATCTCATGTCCCTCCTTATGTGGTCCTCCCATTTCAGTTGTGGCGTTCCCTTTCTCATGCGTCCTTGGTGTTGTTCCGCCTCTGCTCTCTTTGCAAGTTTGCCTGCATCCATCCTTGCCACGTGGCCTGCCCACCTCATCCGGCCTCTCACCAGTCTTCCTGTTAGACCTCATTCCATCCCAACCTGTTTTCTCAGGTTGGTCATCCTTCTTCAGTCCACCCACTTTCTTCTTGTGATTCTTCGAACCCAGTTGTTCAGTGCCACCGTCTCTAGACAATAGACCAGGCATCTGAAATGTTCCTGTCAATCCTGACTCTCTCTACTTTTCTCCAAGCATAACATAACATAGTGACAACTGAAATATGCAACTTTCAAAGGTTTGGCCTCAGGTTTAATGAGATGGATTACTAATGAGATAGATATGTGCATCACATGATATGTCATCATGTCCCGTTGGGTCTCTATGAAATTTTTTCAACATTGAACTGTTGAATTCAACAGTTGTTTCTGTTTCGTTAAAACAAATATTTTCGCAGTAAGTATGTTAGAACACATGTATAGATTATACAGTATAACACAAGTTTACAATAAAAACAGACACCCCCCTTTGCTGCATACTGTGCATAATAACACGACTGATAACACTGTCGGTTCTTACTGATTGAGACTTGTGTACGCAGGCAAAATGTGCGTCGTCTCAAGTGCGGAGTGACGGCCGAATGAGTCGTAGCAAGGAAGACAAGATCGAGCTGCTCACTCGTCTCTTTTGTGTTAGCAGTCAGCTAGGAGGAGCCACTGGTGCCCGACACAAGGCCAAACTGGAGGTTAGTTTAGGAAACCCATTGCAACTCATGTTCGTTGATGCTCGAGTCAGTAATGCATGAATAAGTTATGTAGTAGAAGGGTAATTTTTGTATTGATTTGGATATTTAGATTGGATATCTTGCAGGTGTGAAGTTATAGAGCCGGACCACTTTTGGGCAATTTTTCACACAGCCAAATGAGCCAAGTGGAAGATATTAATTGTTTGGTCAATTATTTCATCAAAATTAAATAGCATAGTTTCACAAATGAGCTATGAAACATTGAAACATTCAAGTTGCGATCCATGATTCGGGTTTATTAAAAGCAGTTTGGTGGGCAGAATTGCTTCAACATTTTTATTCTAGTATTAGAACATCTGACTGCAGTTGGACTGTCATATGTTTGTTGGTACGGGAACGGTTTCCTTCTAAACAACTTGAACCTCGGACACCAAATTTTCAAGAAATAATCTGATGCAACGGCTTTATTTTTGGGAATTTCCTGTTGGTTAGGATTTGTAATGGTTTTATGGTTCATGCGGGATGTTCTATGGATGTAGCTCGGTTGTTTGCAATCTTACGCATCGTTTCTGCGATAATTTTGAGTAATGTTATTGAACAGCTGGGGATGTTTTAGTAACTTTCGTTAACGTGAAAAACTGCAAACAGCTAGGTTTGTTTTAAAACGGCGAAGTTTAAAAAAAAATGAGACGAAACATTGCAAGAGCATGTCTTCCTCAGAAAACGTCAAATTTTTAGGCAAGACGCAGAGAAACCTGGTGTCCTGGTAGAGGGGGAATGCTATTGCCGCCATTTCTGGCCACTGGTGGCGCCTCATATCCACAGCCTCTGCTACCTGCATCAATGCTGCCACCAGATTCACCCGAGCCTTCACTGCGTAAGTTTTGCTGTAACGACTGGATTGTGATTGATCAGCCTGCATTATACATGTTACTGAATATTTCAAGATAGTTCCTGTTTAGAAAACAGTCGTAATATAAAATTTGATATTATGGCGGTCTTTTGACGATGTTCCGACTGGGAGTGTGAGTTAAGAACATTAAAAACAAAACTAATAATTGAATAGTTAGAATTTATTTTAATACTCGCTGATACCCACCCAAGGAACAACAAATGAAAGCCAGCAACGATCCACAATTAGCATGTTTATATATAAAATATGTTTTCTTCAAACTCTGGGAAAATAGGATAGTTACAGGGTATGAAGTTGCATTAGCAGCTCGACAGACGTTGGATGAATGCCAATAGTTTCTACCCTTCTGGGATACATTATCAGAACAAATTGCCTCGAGACTGGTAATGCAATAATAAGAGATCCAGCGTGTGACGGAGAGTTTATTGCAGGACTAAACATTACAACGTGTATTTGCATGTTGCTAGACACAGGCGTGTTTCCTGTGCACTGTGTCGAAGGGCCTGCTCAAGTGAACATGTAATTACGATACAAAAAGTCCTTCAGTTGTAAACCATTTTATACATTGATTACAAGGATTACATTATGTTTACAAGTGTTCAGTTACAATGCAGTTTATTACACGGTAGGAGCATGGCGGTGTTGTGATTTGACGATCAGATTTTCAATCGAGGTTTTGGTTCAAATCCTTTTGCAGCCATTTTGAAACTTGGACAAGTTCGTTCACTCTACATTGCTCCAGTTCACTCGGCTGTGTGAATGAGCAGCTTGCTTTAGACATTGCTGGATATTAATGTACAATTAAATTCCGTGAAGTATCTGTTGAATGACTAAATGATTCCCATAGAAATTTAAATGTTGTTCGATTGAATAGGTCTCTCAGGGGGTAAAATGTAAAGCGCTTTGAGCAGGTGTAATGACTGGATACTGCACTATATAAGAACTTACCTTACTTTGAGCAGGTGTAATGACTGGATACCACACTATATAAGAACTTACCTTACTTTGAGCAGGTGTAATGACTGGATACCACACTATATAAGAACTTAACTTACTTTGAGCAGGCGTAATGACTGGATACCACACTATATAAGAACTTACCTTACTTTGAGCAGGTGTAATGACTGGATACCGCGCTATATAAGAACTTACCTTACTTTGAGCAGGCATAATGACTGGATACCGTGCTATATAAGAACTTACCTTACTTTGAGCAGGCGTAATGACTGGATACCGTGCTATATAAGAACTTATCTTACTTTGAGGAGGCGTAATGACTGGATACCGTGCTATATAAGAACTTACCTTACTTTGAGCAGGCGTAATGACTGGATACCGCACTAGATAAGAACTTACCTTACTTTGAGCAGGCGTAATGACTGGATACCGCGCTATATAAGAACTTACTTACTTTGAGCAGGCGTAATGACTGGGTACCGCGCTATATAAGAACTTATCTTACTTTGAGGAGGCGTAATGACTGGATACCGTGCTATATAAGAACTTACTTACTTTGAGCAGGCGTAATGACTGGGTACCGCGCTATATAAGAACTTACCTTACTTTGAGCAGGCGTAATGACTGGATACCGTGCTATATAAGAACTTACCTTACTTTGAGCAGGTGTAATGACTGGATACCGTGCTATATAAGAACTTACCTTACTTTGAGCAGGCGTAATGACTGGATACCGCACTATATAAGAACTTACCTTACTTTGAGCAGGCGTAATGACTGGATACCACGCTATATAAGAACTTACCTTACTTTGAGCAGGCGTAATGACTGGATACCGCGCTATATAAGAACTTACCTTACTTTGAGCAGGCGTAATGACTGGATACCGTGCTATATAAGAACTTACCTTACTTTGAGCAGGCGTAACGACTGGATACCGCGCTATATAAGAACTTACCTTACTTTGAGCAGGCGTAATGACTGGATACCGTGCTATATAAGAACTTACCTTACTTTGAGCAAGCGTAATGACTGGATACCGTGCTATATAAGAACTTATCTTACTTTGAGGAGGCGTAATGACTGGATACCGTGCTATATAAGAACTTACCTTACTTTGAGCAGGCGTAATGACTGGATACCGCACTATATAAGAACTTACCTTACTTTGAGCAGGCGTAATGACTGGATACCACGCTATATAAGAACTTACCTTACTTTGAGCAGGCGTAATGACTGGATACCGCGCTATATAAGAACTTACCTTACTTTGAGCAGGCGTAATGACTGGATACCGAGCTATATAAGAACTTACCTTACTTTGAGCAGGCGTAATGACTGGATACCGCGCTATATAAGAACTTACCTTACTTTGAGCAGGCGTAATGACTGGATACCATGCTATATCAGAACTTACCTTACTTTTGCTTTAGTAAAATTACAGTCATATTTAAACGTATTTATGTTCTTGTGATACCCCTTTTTATAGCCCTAATTTTCCTCTTAACTAGTCTTATCTAAACTTGTTCTATGTCAATTTACAGTACATGTTTATTCGGTTTATTATTTTTATACAGCTCGACTAGAATCTCAGAAAGCTGAACCAGAAGACAAACAAAAGGTAGGTGAATCCATCAACTTGGAAATTCGTTGTCAGTTTGTTAAATTTGACATTTATGTGTTTTTTACAATGTTAGGAATATCAATGACGTCACCACATATATGTGAAATATGAGTCTCAATACAATAAACAAAAATTTTGAGATACAGACCAGAAATGAAACTGAGTGATTGTTTTGTTGATATTAAGATATTAACAGCTGCTAAGACATTATATATAAACAATCCAAACTGAAATATATTTTACAGTATTTCTATAAGTACCCAAGTGATGTGGAAGTAGAGTATCTTCAGGGGAACACATTTCAATGTTTTAGAGCATGATTCCTCAGAACTGCTTTTCCTACTAAGAAACTACACAACTTTGCACAAGATTAAGATGGAGCCATATTGTTGGTGGCATTGGAAAGAATCTCTTCTCCTTTTTCACTTGGCACCAATAACACAGAAACATTGGATGGCATAACGAGACACATTTCATGGTGATGAATATAAAAGATGAAATACCACTGAAATTTGTTTTCATGTCAAACATGTATACCCTAATGTTTTATGCCGTTTTAGCATGCTGTATGATGCTCAACAACAAAATTCTTCCGTACTGTAGCCATATTCTAAATTTTGAACACATGTCGTGTTCGGTGTCATGGAAACAACCTGTTTGAAAAAGTCGTTTTGACTGAAGTACTTGTAAAAATAGACCAGCAAAATCCAGATCTGTTAAAGATGCCAACGTTTAAAACTGACTCCTATTTGCACTGTGTAAATCGTTCTACGACCAGAACATGTCACATGAGTTAGTACAATATCAGGCAGTACATTAACATCGACCTACAGTGTTAGAACATGAGATTTCAATGCACGATTTCTAATTAATTCCGTTGTGGGTATGATAGTGAATGGGTTTTGTTATTCCATATTGTGGTAATTCGATCGATTCTATTATTTGCGAAGACTGCCACCGATATGAATGCGTTCTAATTCTGTTGTCTACAGTGCCACCTAGAGGAGATTGTGTCCATCACACAGAGTCGCGATGAAGCTGCAGAAGAGGCCGAAGCAGCCAAAAAGCGACTGAGTGAGATTGAGACGTTTGGACGCGACATGATCTCCAAGTACCAACAGCAAGTTGCCGACCTGGAAGGTATCACAGAGTGTCGTTCTGGTTAATCAGTTTTGTTGATGTTTCATTGATTGATGTGAATTAATGTCAAATAATTGATTACATTTTGTGTGATCAGTTTGATTATTTAAAACCTAGGTTTAAGTTAAACATGTACGATTACCGAATGACAAGAACACATGTTTTGTAAAAAAAGATGCAGTTAAAAAATTGGAAATTTATTTTAAAGAAGAAAATTGGGCATGTGACCTCATAACAATGTTAGTGTCCCCAGAACTATTTAATATCTACTATGACGTAGTTGCACAGTTGTGCAGGTTTGTTATTTAGTCTTGGTGAAGTCATTGGAAAAACTATTAATTAATTAATTTATTTATTCTCTTCCATGTCACCCTACAAATGTTCCATGTCACCCTACAACAGTTCCAAGTCATCATCCTGCAACTGTTCCGTGTCACCGTGCAACTGTTCCATGTCACTCTACATCTGTTCTATGTCACCCTATAACTGTTCCAGGTCACCCTATGACTGTTCCTTATCACCTACATCTGTTCTATGTCACCCTACAACTATTCCATGTCACCCTACAACTGTTCCATGTCACCCTACATCTGTTCTATGTCACCCTACAACTGTTCCGTGTCAACCTACAACTGTTCAGTGTCACCCTACAACTGTTCTGTGTCAACCTACAGATGTACCGTGTCACCCTACAGATGTTCTGTATCAACCTACAAATTTACCGTGCCACCCTACTAATGTGCCGTATCATTCTATGACTGCCATGTCACCCTACAACTGTTCCTTGTCACCCTATAACTGTTCCGTGTCAACCTACAACTGTTCCGTGTCACCCTACAACTGTTCCAACGAATCCTTTTGCAGCCATTTTGAAACTTGGACAAGTTTGTTCACTCTACATTGCTCCAGTTCACTCGGCTGTGTGAATGAGCAGCTTGCTTTAGACGTTGCTGGATATTAATGTACAATTAAATTCTGTGAAGTAACTGCTGAATGGCTAAATGATTCCCAGAGAAATTTATATGGTGTTCCATTGAATAGGTCTCTCGGGGGTAAAGTGTAAAGCGCTTTGAGCAGGTGTAATGACTGGATACCGCACTATATAAGAACTTAACCTTACCTTTGCTTTAGTAAAATTACAGTCGTAGTTAAACGTATTTATGTTCTTGTCATACCCGTTTTTTATAACCCCCATTTTCCTCTTAACTATTCTTAGTCTAAGCTTCTTGTATGTCAATTTATATGTTTATTCGGTTTATTATTTTTACACAGCTCAACTAGAATCTCAAAAAGCTGAACCAGAAGACAAACAAAAGGTGGGTGAATGCATCAACTTGGAAATTCGTTCTCATCTTGTTAAATTGGACATTTTTGTGTTTTTTACAATGTTAGGTATATTAATGACGTCACCACATATATGTGAAATATGAGTCTCAATACAATAAACATTAATTTTGACATACAGACCAGAAATTAAACTGAGTGGTTGTTTTGTTGATATTAAGATATTAACAGCTGCTAAGACTTTATATATAAACAATCCAAACTGAAATATATTTTACAGTATTTCTATAAGTAGAGTATCTTCAGGGGAACACATTTCAATGTTTTAGAGCATGATTCCTCAGAACTGCTTTTCCTACTAAGAAACTACACAACTTTGCACAAGATTAAGATGGAGCCATATTGTTGGTGGCATTGGAAAGAATCTCTTCTCCTTTTTCACTTGGCACCAATAACACAAAAACATTGGATGGCATAACGAGACACATTTCATGGTGATGGGTCACAAATATAAAAAATGAAATACCACTGGAATTAGTTTTCGTGTCAAACATGTATACCCTAATGTTTTATGCCGTTTTAGCATGCTGTATGATGCTCAACAACAAAATTCTTCCGTACTGTAGCCATATTCTAAATTTTGAACACGTCGTGTTCGGTGTCATGGAAACAAACTGTTCGAAAAAGTCGTTTTGACTGAAGTACTTGTAAAAATAGGCCGGCAAAATCTAGATCTCGTTAAAGATGCCAACGTTTAAAACTGCGTATCCTATTTGCGCTGTGTAAATCGTTCTACGGCCAGAACATGTCACATGAGTTAGTACAATATCAGGCAGTACATTAACATTGACCTACATTGTTAAAACATGAGATTTCAATGCACGATTTCTAATTAATTCGATTGTGGGTATGATAGTTAATGGGTTTTATTATTCCCTCTGTTGGTAATTCGATCGATTCTATTATTTGCGAAGACTGCCACCGACATGAATGCGTTTACAGTGCCACCTAGAGGAGATTGCGTGCATCACACAGAGTCGCGATGAAGCTGCAGAAGAGGCCGAAGCAGCCAAAAAGCGACTGAGTGAGATTGAGACATTTGGACGCGACATGATCTCCAAGTACCAACAGCAAGTTGCCGACCTGGAAGGTATCACAGAGTGTCGTTCTGGTTAATCAGTTTTGTTGATGTTTCATTGATTTATGTGAATTAATGTCAAATAATTGATTACATTTTGTGTGATCAGTTTGATTATTTAAAACCTAGGTTTAAGTTAAACATGTACGATTACCGAATGACAAGAACACATGTTT
Source organism: Escarpia spicata (assembly GCA_963995525.1). NCBI lineage: Eukaryota > Metazoa > Annelida > Polychaeta > Sabellida > Siboglinidae > Escarpia > Escarpia spicata. Next base: position 73,452,740 of record OZ023206.1, read on the forward strand.
TGCAAAAAAGATGCAGTTAAAAAATTGGAAATTTATTTTAAAGAAGAAAATTGGGCATGTGACCTCATAACAATGTTAGTGTCCCAAGAACTATTTAATATCTACTACGACGTAGTTGTGCAGGTTTGTTATTTAGTCTTGGTGAAGTCATTGGAAAAAATATTCATTTATTTTTTATTTATTCTCTTCAATGTCACCCTACAACAGTTCCAAGTCATCCTACAAATGTTCCATGTCACCCTACAACAGTTCCAAGTCATCATCCTACAACAGTTCCGTGTCACCCTTCAACTGTTCCATGTCACACTACAACTAGTCCGTGTCAACCTACAACTGTTCCGTGTCACCATGCAACTGTTCCATGTCACCCTACATCTGTTCTGTGTCACCCTATAACTGTTCCAGGTCACCCTATGACTGTTCCTTATCACCTACATCTGTTCTATGTCACCCTACAACTATTCCATGTCACCCTACAACTATTCCATGTCACCCTACATCTGTTCTATGTCACCCTACAACTAGTCCATGTCACCCTACAACTGTTCCTTGTCACCCTATAACTGTTCCGTATCAACCTACAACTGTTCCGTGTCACCCTACAACTGTTCTGTGTCAACCTACATATGTACCGTGTCACCCTACATATGTTCTGTATCAACCTACAAATGTACCGTGCCACCCTACTAATATGCCATATCATCCTATGACTGTGCCATGTCACCCTACAACTGATCCTTGTCACCCTATAACTGTTCCGTGTCAACCTACAACTGTTCCGTGTCACCCTACAACTGTTCCAACGAATCCTTTTGCAGCCATTTTGAAACTTGGACAAGTTTGTTCATTCTACATTGCTCCAGTTCACTCGGCTGTGTGAATGAGCAGCTTGCTTTAGACATTGCTGGATATTAATGTACAATTAAATTCCGTGAAGTAACTGCTGAATGGCTAAATGATTCCCAGAGAAATTTATATGGTGTTCCATTGAATAGGTCTCTCATGGGGTAAAGTGTAAAGTGCTTTGAGCAGGTGTAATGACTGGATACCGCACTATATAAGAACTTACCTTTGCTTTAGTAAAATTACAGTCGTAGTTAAATGTATTTATGTTCTTGTCATACCCCTTTTTTATTACCCTCATTTTCCTCTTAACTATTCTTAGTCTAAGCGTCTTGTATGTCAATTTATATGTTTATTCGGTTTATTATTTTTACACAGCTCAACTTGAATCTCAAAATGCTGAACCAGAAGACAAACAAAAGGTGGGTGAATGCATCAACTTGGAAATTCGTTCTCATCTTGTTAAATTGGACATTTTTGTGTTTTTTACAATGTTAGGAATATCAATGACGTCACCACATATATGTGAAATATGAGTCTCAATACAATAACATTCAGTTTGAGATACAGACCAGAAATGAAACTGAATGGTTGTTTTGTTGATATTAAGATATTAACAGCTGCTAAGACATTATATATAAACAATCCAAACTGAAATATATTTTACAGTATTTCTATAAGTACCCAAGTAATGTGGAAGTAGAGTATCTTCAGGGGAACACATTTCAATGTTTTAGAGCATGATTCCTCAGAACTGCTTTTCCTACTAAGAAACTACACAACTTTGCACAAGATTAAGATGGAGCCATATTGTTGGTGGCATTGGAAAGAATCTCTTCTCCTTTTTCACTTGGCACCAATAACACAAAAACATTGGATGGCATAACGAGACACATTTCATGGTGATGGGTCACAAATATAAAAGATGAAATACCACTGGAATTAGTTTTCGTGTCAAACATGTATACCCTAATGTTTTATGCCGTTTTAGCATGCTGTATGATGCTCAACAAAAAAATTCTTCCGTACTGTAGCCATATTCTAAATTTTGAACACATGTCGTGTTCGGTGTCATGGAAACAAACTGTTCGAAAAAGTCGTTTTGACTGAAGTACTTGTAAAAATAGGCCGGCAAAATCCAGATCTCGTTAAAGATGCCAACGTTTAAAACTGCGTATCCTATTTGCGCTGTGTAAATCGTTCTACGGCCAGAACATGTCACATGAGTTAGTACAATATCAGGCAGTACATTAACATTGACCTACAGTGTTAAAACATGAGATTTCAATGCACGATTTCTAATTAATTCGATTGTGGGTATGATAGTTAATGGGTTTTATTATTCCCTCTGTTGGTAATTCGATCGATTCTATTATTTGCGAAGACTGCCACCGACATGAATGCGTTTACAGTGCCACCTAGAGGAGATTGCGTGCATCACACAGAGTCGCGATGAAGCTGCAGAAGAGGCCGAAGCAGCCAAAAAGCGACTGAGTGAGATTGAGACGTTTGGACGTGACATGATCTCCAAGTACCAACAGCAAGTTGCCGACCTGGAAGGTATCACAGAGTGTCGTTCTGGTTAATCAGTTTTGTTGATGTTTCATTGATTTATGTTAATTAATGTCAAATAATTGATTACATTTTGTGTGATCAGTTTGATTATTTAAAACCTAGGTTTAAGTTAAACATGTACGATTACCGAATGACAAGAACACATGTTTTGCAAAAAAGATGCAGTTAAAAAATTGGAAATTTATTTTAAAGAAGAAAATTGGGCATGTGACCTCATAACAATGTTAGTGTCCCAAGAACTATTTAATATCTACTACGACGTAGTTGTGCAGGTTTGTTATTTAGTCTTGGTGAAGTCATTGGAAAAAATATTCATTTATTTTTTATTTATTCTCTTCCATGTCACCCTACAACAGTTCCAAGTCATCCTACAAATGTTCCATGTCACCCTACAACAGTTCCAAGTCATCATCCTACAACAGTTCCGTGTCACCCTTCAACTGTTCCATGTCACACTACAACTAGTCCGTGTCAACCTACAACTGTTCCGTGTCACCATGCAACTGTTCCATGTCACCCTACATCTGTTCTGTGTCACCCTATAACTGTTCCAGGTCACCCTATGACTGTTCCTTATCACCTACATCTGTTCTATGTCACCCTACAACTATTCCATGTCACCCTACAACTGTTCCATGTCACCCTACATCTGTTCTATGTCACCCTACAACTATTCCATGTCACCCTACAACTGTTCTGTGTCAACCTACATATGTACCGTGTCACCCTACATATGTTCTGTATCAACCTACAAATGTACCGTGCCACCCTACTAATATGCCATATCATCCTATGACTGTGCCATGTCACCCTACAACTGATCCTTGTCACCCTATAACTGTTCCGTGTCAACCTACAACTGTTCCGTGTCACCCTACAACTGTTCCAACGAATCCTTTTGCAGCCATTTTGAAACTTGGACAAGTTTGTTCATTCTACATTGCTCCAGTTCACTCGGCTGTGTGAATGAGCAGCTTGCTTTAGACATTGCTGGATATTAATGTACAATTAAATTCCGTGAAGTAACTGCTGAATGGCTAAATGATTCCCAGAGAAATTTATATGGTGTTCCATTGAATAGGTCTCTCATGGGGTAAAGTGTAAAGTGCTTTGAGCAGGTGTAATGACTGGATACCGCACTATATAAGAACTTACCTTTGCTTTAGTAAAATTACAGTCGTAGTTAAATGTATTTATGTTCTTGTCATACCCCTTTTTTATTACCCTCATTTTCCTCTTAACTATTCTTAGTCTAAGCGTCTTGTATGTCAATTTATATGTTTATTCGGTTTATTATTTTTACACAGCTCAACTTGAATCTCAAAAAGCTGAACCAGAAGACAAACAAAAGGTGGGTGAATGCATCAACTTGGAAATTCGTTCTCATCTTGTTAAATTGGACATTTTTGTGTTTTTTACAATGTTAGGAATATCAATGACGTCACCACATATATGTGAAATATGAGTCTCAATACAATAACATTCAGTTTGAGATACAGACCAGAAATGAAACTGAATGGTTGTTTTGTTGATATTAAGATATTAACAGCTGCTAAGACATTATATATAAACAATCCAAACTGAAATATATTTTACACTATTTCTATAAGTACCCAAGTAATGTGGAAGTAGAGTATCTTCAGGGGAACACATTTCAATGTTTTAGAGCATGATTCCTCAGAACTGCTTTTCCTACTAAGAAACTACACAACTTTGCACAAGATTAAGATGGAGCCATATTGTTGGTGGCATTGGAAAGAATCTCTTCTCCTTTTTCACTTGGCACCAATAATAAAAAAACATTGGATGGCATAACGAGACACATTTCATGGTGATGGGTCACAAATATAAAAGATGAAATACCACTGGAATTAGTTTTCGTGTCAAACATGTATACCCTAATGTTTTATGCCGTTTTAGCATGCTGTATGATGCTCAACAACAAAATTCTTCCGTACTGTAGCCATATTCTAAATTTTGAACACATGTCGTGTTCGGTGTCATGGAAACAAACTGTTCGAAAAAGTCGTTTTGACTGAAGTACTTGTAAAAATAGGCCGGCAAAATCCAGATCTCGTTAAAGATGCCAACGTTTAAAACTGCGTATCCTATTTGCGCTGTGTAAATCGTTCTACGGCCAGAACATATCACATGAGTTAGTACAATATCAGGCAGTACATTAACATTGACCTACAGTGTTAAAACATGATATTTCAATGCACGATTTCTAATTAATTCGATTGTGGGTATGATAGTTAATGGGTTTTATTATTCCCTCTGTTGGTAATTCGATCGATTCTATTATTTGCGAAGACTGCCACCGACATGAATGCGTTTACAGTGCCACCTAGAGGAGATTGCGTGCATCACACAGAGTCGCGATGAAGCTGCAGAAGAGGCCGAAGCAGCCAAAAAGCGACTGAGTGAGATTGAGACGTTTGGACGTGACATGATCTCCAAGTACCAACAGCAAGTTGCCGACCTGGAAGGTATCACAGAGTGTCGTTCTGGTTAATCAGTTTTGTTGATGTTTCATTGATTTATGTGAATTAATGTCAAATAATTGATTACATTTTGTGTGATCAGTTTGATTATTTAAAACCTAGGTTTAAGTTAAACATGTACGATTACCGAATGACAAGAACACGTTTTGTAAAAAAAAGATGCAGTTAAAAAATTGGAAATTTATTTTAAAGAAGAAAATTGGGCATGTGACCTCATAACAATGTTAGTGTCCCTAGAACTATTTAATATCTACTACGACGTAGTTGCACAGTTGTGCAGGTTTGTTATTTAGTCTTGGTGAAGTCATTGGAAAAACTGTTCATTTATTTTTTATTTATTCTCTTCCATGTCACCCTACAACAGTTCCAAGTCATCCTACAAATGTTCCATGTCACCCTACAACAGTTCCAAGTTATCATCCTACAACAATTCCGTGTCACCCTACAACTGTTCCATGTCACGCTACAACTGGTCCGTGTCAACCTACAACTGTTCCGTGTCACCGTGCAACTGTTCCATGTCACCCTACATCTGTTCTGTGTCACCCTATGACTGTTCCTTATCACCTATATCTGTTCTGTGTCACCCTACAACTGTTCCACGTCACCTTACAACTGTTCCTTGTCACCCTATAACTGTTCCGTGTCAACCTACAGATGTACCGTGTCACCCTACAAATGTTCTGTATCAACCTACAAATGTTCCGTGCCACCCTACTAATGTGCCATGTCATCCTATGACTGCCATGTCACCTTACAAATGCTCCTTGTCATCCTACATATGTTCCCTGTCACCCTACAACTGTTCCGTGACACCCTGCAAATGTGTTGATCTTCTCTACAGCTAAGCTACAGTCTGCTACACTCGAGGCTGAACACAAAGGCGAGGTAAGAACCAAGTTTAAAACTGTATAACCAGCACATGTTTTTGGTGTTTATGGTTAATTTTCCATAGTAATAACAATTCACCCAAGGAACCTACTATGAAATCTCTCAACCTACTTTCCCGGGTGAGTGCTTGAATTTTTTCATAAAACGCCTAAATCATTAGACGAGTTCCTGTAACTGTCCAGTCACTATTTTGGTAAAATGCTGAATATCTGGCTTATCCAACAAGGCAGTGTCACCAAATCGTTATCACACACAGTCATACCTACGGTGCCAGAAAATGTATTAGATATATCACTTACCAGTTTTACTTAGAAAAATACCACCATGCATTGTGGATAAAATTTACATGCATCTATAGTCTTCATGGTTTTTCCACGTACACCAAACAATACCTAGTAACACTTCATTCCTGCACAATCACTAACTACTACAAATGCACTTAGGTTGCAAATGATCACACGTTCTGTCTTTAAAACAACCTGTCAGTAAATGTTGACAAGGAAGTAAAATGTGTAGTAAAAAATGCCTGGTGATTAGGAAAACCATTGTATTAGGTGGTTCTCACAGTAGCGGCAAAGTCCTCAAGTCTTAGTGAGAGTCTCTTGGCAGTATTTTTACATTCAGGAAAAAGTTGTAATATGTATTTCCTTCTATCGAATAAAGAAGAACTTTCCAGTCCACACGGATAAATGCAAAATGAAGGATTGAATCCCGGTTATTAATCTCGGTTCCTCACCTGCCAACGTTCTTACTCTGTTGTTCTCAGCTGCACCTGGTGGAGATTGCGCGCCTCACACGAGATTGCGATGATGCGAGAGAAGAGCTCGTGGCGGCGAAGGAGCAGATCAGCGGGATGCAGAACTTGGGACAGGAGATGATCTCCAAACACGACCACCAGATGGAGCAACTTAAAGGTAGGGCAATTCCTGCCGCACCAGTGTTCATGTACTTCCTATGGTTTAATTATAGTTCCCATTTTTTCCTAATAATATATGTTATTAACCATTCACTTTCATATCTGGCAATTCTACACTATCATCAGCAGGCTTTCTCATTCACTCACTCACTCATTTACTCTCTCAATCCTCTTTGTCCCTTATGTGGCATATAAGACATCAACAAGAGATCGCCACAGCTGTCGGTCGACAGCCTGTGCATCGTTCGTACTCCACGTCAGCTGGCAGGCCTTCATTTCCTTCTCCACTGTTCTTCGCTACGCTTCTTTTGAGCGACCTTGTCTCCGTCTTCCATCCACTGTCCAACGTAGGGCTATCTTTAGTAGTGCGCCTGTGGGCATTTTGCAAATGTGTCCTAGCCATCTCCATCTCCTGATCTTCGTAGCCAAGGATGTTGAATCTGTCTGACGGTGCAGCTCTTCATTGGTGATGGTGTTAGGCCAAAATACCCCTGTACTCTTCCGGAGACACTTGTTCTGAAAGGTCTCTAGCTTGTGTGTTAGTCTTGCTGTCAGCTTCCAGCCCTCAGACCCATAGAAAAGTACACTGAGGACGTTATTATTGTATAGTCTCAGTTTAGTTTTCAATCTCAGCTGTCTTGACTGCCAGATGGATTTCAGCATGGCGAAAGTCTGGTTGGCTTTGTTGATTCTAGCAATGACATCTTTCTCGGAATCTCCATCTGTTGTGACTTTGCTTCCCAAGTATACATATTCCTCGTCCTCTTCCAAGGCATCACCGTTGACGGTAGTAATGGGATTAACTGTCTTGTGGTTGCTCCTTGTCAATTTGGTTTTCGATATGTTGAGTCTTTTCTTCCATGTCCTTGTGTCTGCTGGACAGCAGTCCTATATCATCTGTATAGTCCAGATCTTCCAGAATCTTCAAATGTCCATATCTGATGCCTCTGTTTCCTTCTTTGGTGATTTCTGTCATCAGCCAGTCAATGGTGGGGGTGAACAGAAAGGGAGATAGAATACACCCCTGCTCCACACCAAAATAAAAATAACATTCTTGCTGAACTTCAACATTTGGCATGACTATAAATTTCCAATATTATTTTGATGGGCACTGTAAAAATTGCATGTCTGTGCCATGATATTATTCAAACGTTATTATTGCATATTCTTGATAAAATCACCCAGTTGAACTTAGCAAACACGAGATTTATGCAAAATTGTCTCTGAGAGAGTTCTTAAAATTTTCATTCACAGCTGAATTGAAAGCATTGAAAGAAGAAAAAGAAGAACAGGAATCAACCACCTGCAAGGTAAAGGAATATGTTTTTGGTCTGCTTACTTAACTTACTCAAACATTAGCACAGGTTTTCATTGATTTTTAGTAATTCTCAGCATTCCAAGTTAAACCCTTTCTTCTGTTTAACATTTGTCCCAATCACATCACTCTATGCAAGGAATCAGCGTATATATTAAAAACCACATACAAACATAAATCTTACCATGGAAGTAAATTTGATTGATGGTTGTGTCTCCTCAGTTAAATTTGTTGTCATCTCATTTCAAATAAATTTTGCAAAAAAGCACCTGCCTGGTACATAGTAACCACTACTGCATGACAGCTCGTTTGTGCAACTTTTATAGTTTTTGTAAAATCATCAGACAAACTATTTACTTTTTTAATTATTTCCCAAGAATCCATTCAAGTGATTTTCAATATTGGAATGTTCGTATGAATGCGTGATGTGATTGTTTCTGAGTTGATGTTGACAGAAGCTATGTTTATTCAGCGGGTTGAAATTCATTGAGTTGGAAGCAGAAAGTCGGGCTGGTACTTGACTTTGGCAAGTGACCAGATATATCAAGTGTTTTAGCCATTTCAACAAATGTACACACTTTCTTATTAAACTGATTGAAGATATCAGTTAAACATTTCACACATTTTGGGAGCGCTGTGGTGCAGTGGCTAGAGCTTCGGACTCTTGATTGAGAGAACCCGGGTTCGAATCCTGTGCGGCGGTGTCGAACCTTGGGCAAGTTCGTTCACTCTACGTTGCTCCAGTTCACTCAGCTGTATGGATGAGTACCTGGCTATAGACAATGGTGGATATTTGTGTACGAATAGTCTTCGCGCATTACTTGCAGCGTGGCTGGATGTTTCCCAGAGAAGTCGAGATGGTGTTCGATTGAACAGGTCTGCCAGGGAGTAAAGTGTAAAGTGCTTTGAGCAGTCCTGAGGACTGCGCTATATAAGAACTTACCTTTGCTTTTTAAATTTTTATACGTTACATTTTAGGACATGAAGGAAGTGGATTCCTGATGGGGTGAAGCAGTGAGGTGCAGCTTTACTAAGAGTATGCTCTGTTTTGCTAAGCCAGCGATGCATTAAGTTGTTCACAAACTACAGATTTGAATATCACAAAACTGATTTGAGAAGAGCTGAATCTGTCAATGCGAGTTATACTCTAAGCTGCAATCATCACCTACCTGGTTGGTCAGATTCACACGTTGAATGACGCGTTCTTATTTTGTTGTCTTCCAGCTCCACCTGGTGGAGATTGCGCGCCTCACACGAGACTGCGAGGAAGCGAGAGAAGAGCTCGAGACAGCAAAGGAACAAATCAGCGAGATGCAGAACTTGGGACGGGAGATGATCTCCAAACACAACCACCAGGTGGAGCTACTTGAAGGTATGACAATTCCTGGGTGCTGAGAATCGATTTTGGCTAGTGACATGTGGAGTTATTTTTTATTAATCGTGACATTTTTATAGACAGCACAGCAGAAATTAAAATGAAGTCACGGGAACGAGTCCAAAATATGGCTATGGTGCTAGTTGCTAACTTGCAATGGACAACTTCAAAATTAATTTTCTAAAAACTTGAGTTCTTTGGTTGGATCAATTCAGCCAGGAGTAACTTTGCGACAAAACAATGTACACGGATGACACTCGGCAAACTGAACTGTTGCCTTTCATTTTGATGCTCATAACTCAGAAACCTACTTTAATGTTTAAACTGTTGTGGTCCGTGATTTTTATTAATAAATTAAAAGTGGAAACTGCTAAACAACTGTTATCTGATGTCAACTTTTTGTTTGTTTGTTAAGACATCATTTGACCTTTTGCCCACAGCTGATCTTGAAGCAGCAAACAAAAAGGAGCAGTGTGTCTCGTGTGAGGTAAGGGAGACCTACTATTCTGGCCGCACCTTGTCCTCATTTAGTGTTTTCTGTTCCAAGATCGTGCATCACGTAATTATGTGGTAATGCAGTATTGTGTCATTCGTAAACTAACGATTGATCACTGGAGGTCAGTGTTTACAACAAACGGACAGTGCAGTTTACCACATCACATCATACCAAAACATTAGGAATTTATTTACCAATAGAATAGTTGGATCCTGAGGTTAACCTTTCCTTGCATTCTTCAGACTGCTCCGCCTACGCTCAAACTATGAAATTGGTAACACTTTGCTGAAAACTTCTCCTAGAATGTCTATAAAATCTACCCAATTTATTGACAGAAAAATCGGCAATAACTTACATAAAGTATGCGTAAGTTACCCAGCATGCATCACACCCACAGGCTTAGGGAAAACCAGTGATGGCGGCGGTGCGTGATAAATAATAATGTAATTTTTATACATTATGACACCATTTCAAATAGTTTGGTTGGCATTTTTTAAAAGTTGGTGAGTACACATTTTCACAGCGGAAACGTTTTAGAGTAGGGCCTGTAAGTGTGTTACGATAAATGGTGGCGAGATTCCACGCAAGTGAAGCCGACTGGCGACAGGAAGTAAACTAAAGTGATGGGGGAAGTTTTGTAAGTAAACATTTTTACCCAGCGTCATACTGTGGCCATATAACTGTGGCTGTGTGCGGTGAAGCCTGCTGCGCTTTGCCTAAGTTTATGTAGCGAAAGAAAGACACATTGTGTGGTTGGTAATGGTTGGCAATGCCCTTTATATACATTATAGCAAACGGTAGTAACAGTGACATGGACACTGCCAGTTACTTAACTAGAAAGCAAAGGCAATTCCACATACAGGATAGATAGACAAAGCAGCTGTCATTGGAGATTGCCGATGATTGAATAACTAGCTAAGTGTATTAAATGTGGGGCCCAGAAACAACGACAATCATGGTACCGCGGGTAGAATGCTTGATCACAGAACATGTCAATTAACTCGCAGATCGCACAAATTTGGTTCCACAGTCAAAGTAATGTAAAACAGCACTGGTAGGCTACACAAGGCTGTCCCTACGTCTTCAAGGCAACCAGAACTTCAACATAACAAAATCAGCAAGATCGTTGACAGTGCAGACTAGACTTCTTGGCTGCTGGAGTCAGTCTGAGCTGCTAATCTGATCCCACTGTCTTTATGCAAGTAGGACGACCATATAAGGATGTGGGTAACTGTATATCTAGCATCAGACATCACTGAGTCACATTCCAAAGCCAGCAAGCATCCCAAAGTAGCTTTGGTGCCCCAGTAAACAAGGATGACCGGTCAGTGGCCACAACCAGTACTAGTTTAGTAAAAAATATTTAATTCAATAATGGATTAAATACCGATTTACGGTAATTGTTTTAGCGGTGGTTATAGCTGGATACCTGTAATACAGCCCGGGTGATGACGATACGTAAGGCTGATAAAACGCACATTTGCCGTGAACATAATTATCTACAACAGTTTCCCTACTGCATTAACTGTCTAGGAAAACAGAACAGTGTTAACAAGATCAGTTGTATATATCTCGTGTGGCTGTTGTATCCCCGAAGCACAAACTGCCTTAAGTCAAGTAATGACGTAAACACATCGCCTGAGCAATATTATCAGTATCCAGTTATAACCAATGCTAAACTTGATTACTGTAACATTGTTACTTACAAAACTTTTCCCATCTGTTTGATTTATTTCCATCACTCGGAAACAGGAACATTCATCAGTCTTCTGTGTCATTCCTGTGATTATATCCGAAATGAAAATATATATCCTATTCCCTATGCACCCGACAGTGCAACGGATGTCACCAGATGACTCCAAAGTGAAACTGAGGCACGAGACTTACAGGCCTTGTAGAGATATGCAGTGTATAAGTGAAAAAGCGTCTCGGTGCACAAACTTAGGGAACTCTAGTATATAATATGTACAGGTGCGGAAGCCACACTGTAAGAAGGATGTAGGTACCGTGATATTAAGTTACTGAGATATCACTTGCCGCTATCTTGATAGAGACCCTCCCAAATGCATTCATGTTCTGTCGTTCACAGCACCACCTGGGGGAGATTGCGCAACTTACACAGAGTTGCGGCGAGGCCGAGGAAGAACTAGAGTCTGTGAAAACAGACATGGCTGAGATGAAGGCGATGGGGGTAGAGATGATCAAGAAACTCCAGCAGCAAGTAGCCAATCTGGAAGGTTGGTCTAAACAATACAATAATCTAACTATAATCAAGCTGATGTGTGTTTTATTTGATAGAAAACAGTTTAAATGATATGTGTACACATTTTTATCTATCTGGAAATGTTTGTTGAACTCTCCTGCCCATAATATTTATTTTATTTTGTTGCAATTTTCTCGGACTTGTATTTCTTACATCTTCTCTTCTTCAGCTTAGCCTCGTTTTGTATTGTACATGAAAATGCTCTGAAACATCTCACATTTAACACCTTTGTTTAAATACCTTTCATTTCTTACAGAGCAATTTAGGGAAAATGCTACCTGTTTTTACAAAATGAATGTATGTCAACACAGCCATTTCTGGGAGAGAAAAAAAAATGGAATGACTTCTTTAGTGCCAATATCCTCGGGAAATCTGAACTCAGTGGCGCAACAAATCCAGAGGATTAAGTGTTCTCATTGTCATATACAGAGCAATAGCCGTCAACAGATGGATGGAATTGCTAAGAAGCTAAGAAGGATATGCAGTATTAAAAGATGCCGGCGAAATTAAACTATTTCTTACTGACTTAACACCAACAGGGAGTAAGTGCCACAAAGTTGGTGCAGCAACCGATAAGGCTCGAGTTACACATTTGTCTTAACTATGGGAATAACAAATTACCTAAAACACATTTTAACAAACAATTGAAAAAAATACACCTTAGGGTTGTGTATAAAGTATCTGCGAACCAAAAGTTACATGTAACACCCCAACTGATCAGTGCAATGTTTGCATGGCTCAGAACAGTTGTACAGAACATGCATATTGTTCAAAGTTACATATAACACCCCAACTGATCAGTGCAATGTTTGCATGGCTCAGAACAGTTATACAAAACATGCATATTGTTCAAAGTTACATATAACACCCCAACTGATCAGTGCACTGTTTGCATGGCTCAGAACAGTTGTACAAAACATGCATATTGTTCAAAGTTACATATAACACCCCAACTGATCAGTGCACTGTTTGCATGGCTCAGAACAGTTGTACAGAACATGCATATTGTTCAAAGTTACATATAACACCCCAACTGATCAGTGCACTGTTTGCATGGCTCAGAACAGTTGTACAGAACATGCATATTGTTCAAAGTTACATATAACACCCCAACTGATCAGTGCTCTGTTTACATGGCTCAGAACAGTTGTACAGAACATGCATATTGTTCAAAGTTACATATAACACCCCAACTGATCAGTGCTCTGTTTGCATGGCTCAGAACAGTTGTACAAAACATGCATATTGTTCAAAGTTACATATAACACCCCAACTGATCAGTGCTCTGTTTACATGGCTCAGAACAGTTGTACAGAACATGCATATTGTTCAAAGTTACATATAACACCCCAACTGATCAGTGCACTGTTTGCATGGCTCAGAACAGTTGTACAGAACATGCATATTGTTCAAAGTTACATATAACACCCCAACTGATCAGTGCACTGTTTGCATGGCTCAGAACAGTTGTACAAAACATGCATATTGTTCAAAGTTACATATAACACCCCAACTGATCAGTGCACTGTTTGCATGGCTCAGAACAGTTGTACAAAACATGCATATTGTTCAAAGTTACATATAACACCCCAACTGATCAGTGCTCTGTTTACATGGCTCAGAACAGTTGTACAAAACATGCATATTGTTCAAAGTTACATATAACACCCCAACTGATCAGTGCACTGTTTGCATGGCTCAGAACAGTTGTACAGAACATGCATATTGTTCAAAGTTACATATAACACCCCAACTGATCAGTGCACTGTTTGCATGGCTCAGAACAGTTGTACAGAACATGCATATTGTTCAAAGTTACATATAACACCCCAACTGATCAGTGCTCTGTTTGCATGGCTCAGAACAGTTGTACAAAACATGCATATTGTTCAAAGTTACATATAACACCCCAACTGATCAGTGCACTGTTTGCATGGCTCAGAACAGTTGTACAAAACATGCATATTGTTCAAAGTTACATATAACACCCCAACTGATCAGTGCTCTGTTTACATGGCTCAGAACAGTTGTACAAAACATGCATATTGTTCAAAGTTACATATAACACCCCAACTGATCAGTGCACTGTTTGCATGGCTCAGAACAGTTGTACAGAACATGCATATTGTTCAAAGTTACATATAACACCTCAACTGATCAGTGCTCTGTTTGCATGGCTCAGAACAGTTGTACAGAACATGCATATTGTTCAAAGTTACATATAACACCCCAACTGATCAGTGCTCTGTTTGCATGGCTCAGAACAGTTGTACAGAACATGCATATTGTTCAAAGTTACATATAACACCCCAACTGATCAGTGCACTGTTTGCATGGCTCAGAACAGTTGTACAGAACATGCATATTGTTCAAAGTTACATATAACACCCCAACTGATCAGTGCACTGTTTGCATGGCTCAGAATAGTTGTACAGAAAATGCATATTGTTCAAAGTTACATATAACACCCCAACTGATCAGTGCACTGTTTGCATGGCTCAGAATAGTTGTACAGAACATGCATATTGTTCAAAGTTACATATAACACCCCAACTGATCAGTGCTCTGTTTGCATGGCTCAGAACAGTTGTACAGAACATGCATATTGTTCAAAGTTACATATAACACCCCAACTGATCAGTGCTCTGTTTGCATGGCTCAGAACAGTTGTACAGAACATGCATATTCTTCAAAGTTACATATAACACCCCAACTGATCAGTGCTCTGTTTACATGGCTCAGAATAGTTGTACAGAACATGCATATTGTTCAAAGTTACATATAACACCCCAACTGATCAGTGCTCTGTTTACATCGCTCAGAACAGTTGTACAAAACATGCATATTGTTCAAAGTTACATATAACACCCCAACTGATCAGTGCACTGTTTGCATGGCTCAGAACAGTTGTACAGAACATGCATATTGTTCAAAGTTACATATAACACCCCAACTGATCAGTGCTCTGTTTGCATGGCTCAGAACAGTTGTACAAAACATGCATATTGTTCAAAGTTACATATAACACCCCAACTGATCAGTGCTCTGTTTACATGACTCAGAATAGTTGTACAGAACATGCATATTGTTCAAAGTTACATATAACACCCCAACTGATCAGTGCACTGTTTGCATGGCTCAGAACAGTTGTACAGAACATGCATATTGTTCAAAGTTACATATAACACCCCAACTGATCAGTGCTCTGTTTGCATGGCTCAGAACAGTTGTACAAAACATGCATATTGTTCAAAGTTACATATAACACCCCAACTGATCAGTGCTCTGTTTACATGACTCAGAATAGTTGTACAAAACATGCATATTGTTCAAAGTTACATATAACACCCCAACTGATCAGTGCACTGTTTGCATGGCTCAGAACAGTTGTACAGAACATGCATATTGTTCAAAGTTACATATAACACCCCAACTGATCAGTGCTCTGTTTACATGGCTCAGAACAGTTGTACAAAACATGCATATTGTTCAAAGTTACATATAACACCCCAACTGATCAGTGCTCTGTTTACATGACTCAGAATAGTTGTACAGAACATGCATATTGTTCAAAGTTACATATAACACCCCAACTGATCAGTGCACTGTTTGCATGGCTCAGAACAGTTGTACAGAACATGCATATTGTTCAAAGTTACATATAACACCCCAACTGATCAGTGCTCTGTTTGCATGGCTCAGAACAGTTGTACAAAACATGCATATTGTTCAAAGTTACATATAACACCCCAACTGATCAGTGCTCTGTTTACATGACTCAGAATAGTTGTACAAAACATGCATATTGTTCAAAGTTACATATAACACCCCAACTGATCAGTGCACTGTTTGCATGGCTCAGAACAGTTGTACAGAACATGCATATTGTTCAAAGTTACATATAACACCCCAACTGATCAGTGCACTGTTTACATGGCTCAGAATAGTTGTACAGAACATGCATATTGTTCAAAGTTACATATAACACCCCAACTGATCAGTGCACTGTTTGCATGGCTCAGAACAGTTGTACAGAACATGCATATTGTTCAAAGTTACATATAACACCCCAACTGATCAGTGCTCTGTTTGCATGGCTCAGAACAGTTGTACAGAACATGCATATTGTTCAAAGTTACATATAACACCCCAACTGATCAGTGCTCTGTTTGCATGGCTCAGAACAGTTGTACAGAACATGCATATTGTTCAAAGTTACATATAACACCCCAACTGATCAGTGCAATGTTTGCATGGCTCAGAAAAGTTGTACAGAACATGCATGTTGCTCAAAGTTACATATAACACCCCAACTGATCAGCGCTCTGTTTACATGGCTCAGAATAGTTGTACAGAACATGCATATTGTTCAAAGTTACATATAACACCCCAACTGATCAGTGCTCTGTTTGCATGGCTCAGAACAGTTGTACAAAACATGCATATTGTTCAAAGTTACATATAACACCCCAACTGATCAGTGCTCTGTTTACATGGCTCAGAACAGTTGTACAAAACATGCATATTGTTCAAAGTTACATATAACACCCCAACTGATCAGTGCACTGTTTGCATGGCTCAGAACAGTTGTACAGAACATGCATATTGTTCAAAGTTACATATAACACCCCAACTGATCAGTGCTCTGTTTGCATGGCTCAGAACAGTTGTACAAAACATGCATATTGTTCAAAGTTACATATAACACCCCAACTGATCAGTGCTCTGTTTACATGACTCAGAATAGTTGTACAGAACATGCATATTGTTCAAAGTTACATATAACACCCCAACTGATCAGTGCTCTGTTTGCATGGCTCAGAACAGTTGTACAAAACATGCATATTGTTCAAAGTTACATATAACACCCCAACTGATCAGTGCACTGTTTGCATGGCTCAGAACAGTTGTACAGAACATGCATATTGTTCAAAGTTACATATAACACCCCAACTGATCAGTGCTCTGTTTGCATGGCTCAGAACAGTTGTACAAAACATGCATATTGTTCAAAGTTACATATAACACCCCAACTGATCAGTGCTCTGTTTACATGGCTCAGAACAGTTGTACAAAACATGCATATTGTTCAAAGTTACATATAACACCCCAACTGATCAGTGCACTGTTTGCATGGCTCAGAACAGTTGTACAGAACATGCATATTGTTCAAAGTTACATATAACACCCCAACTGATCAGTGCAATGTTTGCATGGCTCAGAAAAGTTGTACAGAACATGCATGTTGCTCAAAGTTACATATAACACCCCAACTGATCAGCGCTCTGTTTACATGGCTCAGAATAGTTGTACAGAACATGCATATTGTTCAAAGTTACATATAACACCCCAACTGATCAGTGCTCTGTTTGCATGGCTCAGAACAGTTGTACAAAACATGCATATTGTTCAAAGTTACATATAACACCCCAACTGATCAGCGCTCTGTTTACATGGCTCAGAACAGTTGTACAGAACATGCATATTGTTCAAAGTTACATATAACACCCCAACTGATCAGTGCTCTGTTTGCATGGCTCAGAACAGTTGTACAAAACATGCATATTGTTCAAAGTTACATATAACACCCCAACTGATCAGTGCTCTGTTTACATGGCTCAGAACAGTTGTACAAAACATGCATATTGTTCAAAGTTACATATAACACCCCAACTGATCAGTGCACTGTTTGCATGGCTCAGAACAGTTGTACAGAACATGCATATTGTTCAAAGTTACATATAACACCCCAACTGATCAGTGCACTGTTTGCATGGCTCAGAACAGTTGTACAGAACATGCATATTGTTCAAAGTTACATATAACACCCCAACTGATCAGTGCTCTGTTTGCATGGCTCAGAACAGTTGTACAAAACATGCATATTGTTCAAAGTTACATATAACACCCCAACTGATCAGTGCTCTGTTTACATGGCTCAGAACAGTTGTACAGAACATGCATATTGTTCAAAGTTACATATAACACCCCAACTGATCAGTGCTCTGTTTGCATGGCTCAGAACAGTTGTACAAAACATGCATATTGTTCAAAGTTACATATAACACCCCAACTGATCAGTGCTCTGTTTACATGACTCAGAACAGTTGTACAGAACATGCATATTGTTCAAAGTTACATATAACACCCCAACTGATCAGTGCTCTGTTTGCATGGCTCAGAACAGTTGTACAAAACATGCATATTGTTCAAAGTTACATATAACACCCCAACTGATCAGTGCACTGTTTACATGGCTCAGAATAGTTGTACAAAACATGCATATTGTTCAAAGTTACATATAACACCCCAACTGATCAGTGCACTGTTTACATGGCTCAGAATAGTTGTACAAAACATGCATATTGTTCAAAGTTACATATAACACCCCAACTGATCAGTGCTCTGTTTGCATGGCTCAGAACAGTTGTACAGAACATGCACATTGTTCAAAGTTACATATAACATCCCAACCGATCAGTGCAATGTTTGCATGGCTCAGAACAGTTGTACAGAACATGCATATTGTTCAAAGTTACATATAACACCCCAACTGATCAGTGCACTGTTTGCATGGCTCAGAACAGTTGTACAGAACATGCATATTGTTCAAAGTTACATATAACACCCCAACTGATCAGTGCTCTGTTTGCATGGCTCAGAACAGTTGTACAAAACATGCATATTGTTCAAAGTTACATATAACACCCCAACTGATCAGTGCTCTGTTTACATGACTCAGAACAGTTGTACAGAACATGCATATTGTTCAAAGTTACATATAACACCCCAACTGATCAGCGCTCTGTTTACATGACTCAGAACAGTTGTACAGAACATGCATATTGTTCAAAGTTACATATAACACCCCAATTGATCAGCGCTCTGTTTACATGACTCAGAACAGTTGTACATGCATATTGTTCAAAGTTACATATAACACCCCAAGTGATCAGTGCTCTGTTTTGCATGGCTCAGAACAGTTGTACAAAACATGCATATTGTTCAAAGTTACATATAACACCCCAACTGATCAGCGCTCTGTTTACATGACTCAGAACAGTTGTACAGAACATGCATATTGTTCAACGTTACATATAACACCCCAATTGATCAGCGCTCTGTTTACATGACTCAGAACAGTTGTACATGCATATTGTTCAAAGTTACATATAACACCCCAAGTGATCAGTGCTCTGTTTTGCATGGCTCAGAACAGTTGTACAAAACATGCATATTGTTCAAAGTTACATATAACATCCCAACTGATCAGCGCTCTGTTTACATGACTCAGAACAGTTGTACAGAACATGCATATTGTTCAAAGTTACATATAACACCCCAACTGATCAGTGCTCTGTTTACATGGCTCAGAACAGTTGTACAGAACATGCATATTGTTCAAAGTTACATATAACACCCCAACTGATCAGTGCACTGTTTACATGGCTCAGAACAGTTGTACAGAACATGCATATTGTTCAAAGTTACATATAACACCCCAACTGATCAGTGCTCTGTTTACATGGCTCAGAACAGTTGTACAGAACATGCATATTGTTCAAAGTTACATATAACACCCCAACTGATCAGTGCACTGTTTACATGGCTCAGAACAGTTGTACAGAACATGCATATTGTTCAAAGTTACATATAACACCCCAACTGATCAGTGCACTGTTTGCATGGCTCAGAACAGTTGTACAGAACATGCATATTGTTCAAAGTTACATATAACACCCCAACTGATCAGTGCTCTGTTTGCATGGCTCAGAACAGTTGTACAGAACATGCATATTGTTCAAAGTTACATATAACACCCCAACTGATCAGTGCTCTGTTTGCATGGCTCAGAACAGTTGTACAAAACATGCATATTGTTCAAAGTTACATATAACACCCCAACTGATCAGTGCTCTGTTTACATGACTCAGAACAGTTGTACAGAACATGCATATTGTTCAAAGTTACATATAACACCCCAACTGATCAGCGCTCTGTTTACATGACTCAGAACAGTTGTACAGAACATGCATATTGTTCAAAGTTACATATAACACCCCAATTGATCAGCGCTCTGTTTACATGACTCAGAACAGTTGTACATGCATATTGTTCAAAGTTACATATAACACCCCAACTGATCAGTGCACTGTTTGCATGGCTCAGAACAGTTGTACAGAACATGCATATTGTTCAAAGTTACATATAACACCCCAACTGATCAGTGCTCTGTTTGCATGGCTCAGAACAGTTGTACAAAACATGCATATTGTTCAAAGTTACATATAACACCCCAACTGATCAGTGCTCTGTTTACATGACTCAGAACAGTTGTACAGAACATGCATATTGTTCAAAGTTACATATAACACCCCAACTGATCAGCGCTCTGTTTACATGACTCAGAACAGTTGTACAGAACATGCATATTGTTCAAAGTTACATATAACACCCCAATTGATCAGCGCTCTGTTTACATGACTCAGAACAGTTGTACATGCATATTGTTCAAAGTTACATATAACACCCCAAGTGATCAGTGCTCTGTTTTGCAAGGCTCAGAACAGTTGTACAAAACATGCATATTTCTCAAAGTTACATATAACACCCCAATTGATCATCGCTCTGTTTACATGGCTCAGAACAGTTGTACAAAACATGCATATTGGTCAAAGTTACATATAACGCCCCAACTGATCAGTGCAATGTTTGCATGGCTCAGAAAAGTTGTACAGAACATGCATGTTGCTCAAAGTTACATATAACACCCCAACTGATCAGTGCTCTGTTTGCATGGCTCAGAACAGTTGTACAAAACATGCATATTGTTCAAAGTTACATATAACACCCCAACTGATTAGTGCTCTGTTTGCATGGCTCGGAACAGTTGTACAAAACATGCATATTGTTCAAAGTTTCATATAACACCCCAACTGATCAGCGCTCTGTTTGCATGGCTCAGAACAGTTGTACAGAACATTCATATTGTTTTGGACAACGTACAAAGTTGTGTAATTTTTGTCAAATGTCTTCATTAAACCGCTATCTTGGTGTGCAGTGCTCCATAATATCAAACTAAGATGACCATATATAGCTGCTTACAAATTACCACATTATCTACTCTGGAGGATGCGTATTTTTGCTTGATTTTTGTCTCCATGCAAGTATCCTATGCCATGTAAAATATATTTTACAACATTTTAGTTTTCAAATTAGCATAAACAGTATTTATGCAATAACCAACACAAGTCCAATGTAGTTTGAGTATTGAAATTGGCCAAAGGATGATGTTTTTTATTGGAAAGTGGATTGCTTCTAATGCAGTCACTTTTGGGTATAAAGATAGTAGGAATGCGATGTCTAACATGCAAACCAGATGGGAAACTGAACCCTTGTACAGCCCCATCAAAGTTTCTCAGGCACACATTCCTACAACATAACGACAATATTACAGACATACATTTTTCGCTATAGAGGTATAAAACCACTATGAATATAAACCTAAGAAAACAATACAAACATTCCATCACCAATAGACACATGCAATTACAAAAAGGTGGGGCCATTCCGCCACAAGGTCACCAAGAGGAACCTGTGACGAGCCCACCGTAGCATAAACAGTATTACTTTAAAAATATAAAACCACAAACACTGTGCCGTTAAAGAGCATGAATACTTTGAAGTAATGTTTGCATTATATTTCTACTTATATCGATACGTTCTGTTTTTATTGTTGTTTTATGCAGATTGCTGTGCAATATTGAAATAATAGACATCGAAAAACATCCTACGTTAAAATCCTTGAGAACAAAACCTCAGCAGCTTGTCAAAAGAAAATGGTTAGGCATTATCTCAGCAGTTTATAAATGCACATGGTGAATAGTTAATTTGGTACATTGAGGAGACAAGGAACACAGGCAACGTCAAACAAATAGCTTTAGGTGATGTCAAGATGTTATTATAATTTCCTGTTGACTTACCTCATCATAATGAGTGAGTTACGCAGAGTTGGTGTGGTAACCGAGAAAGCTCGAGTTCTGCTGTTTGTCTTGACTTTTTGAACAGAACCTAAATCAGAACCAGATGATTGAAGCTGTTTTGACATAATTTTATTCTGGTGAAATCATTGGACAAACTATTATGTAAGTTTTACGTAACTTATGTGAAATTTGCCATCTTGAATTATGCCCTATCAGTGATCAGTTGTGCAAAAATATGAGAATATGCGGCCATGGCACCGTGCTGCATATGTATTTTTGTGCTGGCAACAATGCAGGACGAGTGATGATTGGTCTAATGTCTCCCTAAGGCCTGATGCTAATTACCCCCTTTGACTTTGGTGCTCTTTTGGCACAAGGAACCAATCACCGCGTGGTAATGGCGCTCGGTGGCAGATTGCAATGAGCTCTTGGTCACTTCGTTTTGTGAAAGCAGACGGAGTGACCGCATCAACAATTTTGGCCCTCCCATCCCTCCCAATTTTTTATAGCATTAGGGACACAACATGTACATCATTGGTGGAAGAGGGGTTGATAGCAGATCTCAACTCTTTCCCCATTTTCTTAGTGCAGGTGGACAATGTGTTCACAGGGTTTTGATGCCGAAACAGCTTGCTTCTCTTCCACCGATGATTATAGTAAGTTGGGCGTAATGGCCCCACTTATAGGTTTAGGCTAAATCTTGATATAGTGTAACTCTTCAGCAGGTAGTTGGGATTATAGTTAGTGTGAATGAATGGTGTGCTTGGTTAGTACGGTACAGTGCATAAGGTCTACTGTGATTACAGTAGTAATGATGTTGTTTTATATATCTATAACAATACTGCTAATGTTGTATATGCCGAAATGTGGGCTCTGTCATCCAGAGGTACAGGAGACTAGTATGGGCTCAGTCACAGGCCTGGCCTTTGTATGTAGAGCCCACATTTCTCTCTCTTTAACTTAATCTCTTTAATAAACGTCATTCATTTGGCCTTATTTCATCACTATTCAAGACTTGTGTTGGTGATTGTATAACAACTTTTTTGTATTGAATTGTTACGTTCCATTAACATTTTGCCTAAAACTATGTGGTTCCTGTCTTTATAATGTTTACGTTGACATTTATTTGTACAAACGTTGTCTCAGTGTGTTTGAATACTAAATTCATGTTTAGTTTCCGTGAATATTCTTTTATGGATTATATTTGATGTTTTAAATCAGTAATGGGAAAAATGTGAAGATATGAGATGTTTTTTGCAGCTGAACTCAACTCAACAAAGAACAAAAGCCAACATTATGTGACGCGTCAGGTACGGAAACTCGCTTCCTTTAACTGGTTTAAGAAATGTTGTAGAATTATTAAATTGCAATCAAGTTTATAGGTTTTTATTTTGACAGATTATGTCCAATGTGTTGATGCAGGATTGTTGATCTACAGCTGCGTAGTGTGTGATTTGACGGATACATTACATTATCTCTTGTTTAGCCACCAGGTCTGACAAGCCTACTGGATTGCCATCATATATGTAGAGATGTCGGACATTCGATAATATTTTTCTTTGAATTTATACCCACAATTTTTTCCTTTTTTTCAACAAATACAAAGGGCAAAATTGTTTAAGTGTGAACAGTATGAAGGGAAGGTTGATATAGCAATGTAAAATGTTAATGTATGTGTAGTTATAAATTTGCCAATAAAAATATATGTATGGTATATAGTTCCCATTACTTATGCACTGCCTAATAGATGCACATACATGAAAACAGATTTTCACTAGTGAACATGTTTTTTTGCACCACCTTGCAGTTAGTTTCTAGATAAGTGTTCATTGTACTTTTAGCCGTAAGATAGCACCAAGTTTGTGTCAACATTCGTTTTATTGCACCCTCCATCCGTGCTCGTTGGTGGCATTGCACTGTTTGTGCACTGGCAAAACAAGTGAGTTTGAGTTATAAAACAGAGAACATCCTGCAATGTCCAATGATGTCATCTGACTAGTGCGATGGTTGTCTGTTTAGGGGCAAATTAGTACCGTTAACCACGCTGACATTTGTTTTGAAAATTACAAACTGCAAATGATTGCACTGCCACCATTGTCTGGTTTAGTTGTATTCTTGTCATGTACCATCTTCTACGAGACAAGCACCAAATGGTTTGGTAGATGGGCTGAATTGCTACATGTTGCCTGTTGTAGGGTTACTAGTCTACTAGTGTCTAGTGAAAAATTAACAGACATGCACCCAACTCTTTGCACTTGCACAATGCACGCCTATTGGGAACTATAGAGTATTTATGTATTAACTCAGGTTGGCCATGTGTGATCCACCACAGTGAACTAGGTACTAAGTCACACAGGCATGTTCTGCAGCTATCCAGGTGATGTCCCATTAATTAAGTGATTTGGGTTGAAATTAATTTGATATAATCTCATCTATCAATGTCCAGTTTATTTTCCTTGACATACTTACAAAAATATAAATGTATCATTGCATTGCACATTGATATTCAAAATGTTTAAACCTACTTATCTCGAAACGTCACTTTTTCAAGTTTGCTTCATTTTTAGCAATCAATAAAAATTAAAGCTTACTTTAAAATATACAAAACTCTATTTAAAAAAGTTTGCAACTTAATACCCAAATTGCTGTGTCAAGTG
This sequence comes from Escarpia spicata, assembly GCA_963995525.1. NCBI lineage: Eukaryota > Metazoa > Annelida > Polychaeta > Sabellida > Siboglinidae > Escarpia > Escarpia spicata. Next base: position 73,477,558 of record OZ023206.1, read on the forward strand.
ACAATCTTAGCTCCATTAGAATCAGTTCCTGTTACAGACTTACGAGAATGAACGCCAGCGTCTCATGAAATGTTGTGACGAAGCAGATGATGAACTCGAGGCTGTCCAAATGTCACAAGGTCAGTAACGTTTTCTATCACAATCTTATTTCAATTAGTGGAGCGCACTGGTGCAGTGGCTAGAGCTTCGGAGTCTCGACCGAGAGAACCCCGTGTTGCATTGTCGAACCATGAGCACGTTCGTTCACTCTACATTGCTCCAGTTCACTCAGCTGTATGAATGAGTACCTGGCTGTAGACAGTGGTGGATATTTGTGTATGAACAATCTTCGCACATTAATTGCAGCATGGCTGGATGCATCCCAGAGAAGTCGAGATGGTGTTCAGTTGAACAGGTCTACCAGGGAGTAAAGTGTAAAGCGCTTTGAGCTGTCCTGAGGATTGGATACTGCGCTATATAAGAACTTACCTTTATTATTTATGGATCCTCCGCTTGGATCCTCATCTACCAAAGTGCCATGTCCCTTTTTCCTCCACAACCTCTGCCACCTCCACATCTCTTCATCGTGACGCCCTGTCCATTGCATCCTCCTCCGCAACCTCTGCCATCTCCATGTCTCCTCATCATGACGCCCTGTCCATTGCATCCTCCTCCGCAACCTCTGCCATCTCCATGTCTCTCTTCACCATGACGCCCTGTCCATTGCATCCTCCTCCGTAACCTCTGCCATCTCCATGTCTCTCTTCAACATGATGCCCTGTCCATTGCATCCTCCTACGTAACCTCTGCCATCTCCATGCCTCTCTTCACCACGACGCCCTGTCCATTGCATCCACCTCCGTAACCTCTGCCACCTCTATGTCTCCTCACCATGGCACCCTGTCCATTGCGTCCTCCTCCACAACCACTGTTACCTCCATGTCTCTCCTCACCACGACGCCCTGTCCATTGCATCCTCCTCCGCAACCTCTGCCATCTCCATGTCTCTCTTCACCACGACGCCTTGTCCATTGCATCCTCCTCCGTAACCTCTGCCACCTTCATGTCTCCTCACCATGACGCCCTGTCCATTATATCCTCCTCCATAACCTCTGCCACCTTCATGTCTCGTCACCATGACGCCCTGTCCATTGCATCCTCCTCCGTAACCTCTGCCACCTTCATGTCTCCTCACCACGACGCCCTGTCCATTGCGTCCTCCTCTGCCATCCCCATGTCTCTCTTCACCACGACGCCCTGTCCATTGCATCCTCCTCCATAACCTCGCCATCTCCATGTCTCCTCACCATGGCACCCTGTCCATTGTGTCCTCCTCCACAACCTCTGCCATCTTCACGTCTCTCCTCACCATGACGCCCTGTCCATTGCATCCTCCTCCGCAACCTCTGCCACCTCCATGTCTCCTCACCATGGCACCCTGTCCATTGCGTCCTCCTCCACAACCACTTTTACCTCCATGTCTCTCCTCACCATGACGCCCTGTCCATTGCATCCTCCTCCGTAACCTCTGCCATCTCCATGTCTCTCTTCAACATGATGCCCTGTCCATTGCATCCTCCTCCGTAACCTCTGCCATCTCCATGTCTCTCTTTACCACGACGCCCTGTCTATTGCATCCTCCTCCACAACCACTGTTACCTCCATGTCTCTCCTCACCACGATGCCCTGTCCATTGCATCCTCCTCCGTAACCTCTGCCACCTCTATGTCTCCTCACCATGGCACCCTGTCCATTGCGTCCTCCTCCACAACCACTGTTATCTCCATGTCTCTCCTCACCACGACGCCCTGTCCATTGCATCCTCCTCCGTAACCTCTGCCACCTTCATGTCTCCTCACCATGACGCCCTGTCCATTGCATCCTCCTCCGTAGCCTCTGCCACCTTCATGTCTCCTCACCATGACGCCCTGTCCATTGCGTCCTCCTCCACAACCACTGTTACCTCCATGTCTCTCCTCACCGTGACACCCTGTCCATTGCATCCTCCTCCGTAACCTCTGCCACCTTCATGTCTCCTCACCATGACGCCCTGTCCATTGCATCCTCCTCTGCCACCTCCATGTCTCCTCACCATGACGTCCTGTCCATTGCATCTTCCTCCACAACCACTGTTACCTCCATGTCTCTCCTCACCACGACGCTCTGTCCATTGCATCCTCCTCCGTAACCTCTGCCACCTCCATGTCTCCTCACCATGGCACCCTGTCCACTGCGTCCTCCTCCACAACCTCTGTCTCCCCACTATGTCCCTCATTCATGTCCGTTGCCATTCCTTGCTGTGTTTGCCCTCCACCAGCAGCCTTCGTACCTTTTTTCATTCAAACTGTCTTCCTCTATATGTATCATATGTCCAAACCAACTGAGATGCCTCAAGTCAGCCACTGTATTTATTGTGATCGGAAAATAAATAACATTTTTGGGGGAATACATCAGTATGGAGGCAAAACAGGGGCTAACCCTTGCCCCCATGAAACAAATTTTTGGTACATCTACTTTGAGATCTTCCCATATGAATTGATTTTTAGAAGGACTGGTTTTGTTGTAGCTGTCTGGGAGCGAGAGAAGAAAGAACTACTGGAGGAGGTCGACCAGCTTAAACGGACCATTGCTCGGGGTGAGATAAAGGTTACGATGCTGGAGCATGAACTCGACAAGGTCCAGGAACCACATATCCGCAGGTAGGACCATATTACGTAGGGCTATCTCCCGCAGGACCATTGCCTATAGGAGACTGTCACTTAGGACCAAATGTTGCGTATAGTCCTCACCATTCTGCATGAACAGCTTTTCCATGAAATTTTTTTAAACTCTGCATGTGTAAAGAAAGAATTAGAAGTGTTTACGAATAATAAAAATACATTTTATCAGTAGAAATAGTGTTCTAAATATATCACAATACATTAAACTGTCTTGATAAACTCTTGATAAACATCTAATTTTGTATTAAAACTTGGTATGGTGACGATAGCTATATTTACACTGAACAACCAAAGAAATGCAACCATTATAAGACTGCTTTGTGTATTTGTTGCTATACTGTCAAACAAGTGTGCTCCAGGAAAACATAAAAACCAAAAGTCAATTATTATATGCCGCAGTATCCAGTCCTTAGAACAGCCCAATGCACTTTACATTTCACCCCCTGCCAGACCTGTTCAATTGATGAACACCGTCTTGACTTGTCTACAAGAGGATTTGAACCTGGATTCTCTCAACTTAAAGTGCAGTGTTCTAACCACTAGGAATCTGCACCCCATAACATACGCTAAATGATAGTTGCGTAACCCTCAATATAAAAATAAAATGCCTAGTTAAATTTGTGCATACTTTTGTTGTAGGATTAAGTTCTTTGAGCAAGAGCTAGACCGGCTGGGAAAGATCAACAAACAGTTGAAGAATGAAATACGAGACTTGTACAATAAACAATCAAACGAATCGTGTAAGTTTTGGTGCTGTACTCGAGTTCTTCCGTACAAGTTACAGTTGGCTGTAATGTCTGTATGACGTAGACGCCTTGTGTTCCTGTGTTACCTTGCAGACACTTCGTTGTTCCACCCACCCTCCATCTGTCATCACCCTCCCTCATTCTCTTCCCTCTCCTCTGTTCACCTTTGCCCTTTTGAGGTCTCTTTAAACACGGTCCGTACGGGGCCTTGAAATCCTTGATAACCTTGAATTACACCAAGGCTAATTCAAGGCCTTGATATCCTTGAATTCTGGCTTGCAGCCTTAAAAAGCCTGGATTAAGCTCTGTCTCTGGCCTGTGTTCAGTGGTAGCCAGTGCATTCCCTGTTGATCTCAGCCTGAGACCCAGGTTCCCTTATCTGCTACAGTTGCCCACTGACCCTGGTAGCCTTTGTTCATCAGTAACCCCCCCTTCTCTGGCTGGGGAGGTGATTCACCTGCCTTATATTGCACAACAGTTGCCCATTGACCCCTTGTATGATGCAAGGCTTCCTGTTCATTTTAAATGGACCGTCCTTGACAAATCATTTGATATAGGTATGGGTGTTACATACTTAGATTTAGCAGGGCATGCATCTAAGATGTAATTCACATCTACAGATGCAAAGTAGTGGGCAGAAATAGTCACAGAAAAAGTCATGGAAATTAAATTTTGGCTAAATAACTCACAGGAATTCATTAACATAATATAAGCACAAATGAAATTTATCAATGACTTTTTATCAACCTTATTAACTGAATTTGTTTGTTATATTGAAGTTAATTTTGATTATTAAAACAAATATTTACCTGAATTTATTTAATATTTCCACTCATATTGTGATTTTTTATATAAAGAGCACACATGAATTGATATGAGATTTTTTTCAAATTTATGCACTGAATTTGAATATTTAAAGTGAATTTTGATTATTAAAACTAATATACACCCAACTTTAGTTAATATTTCCACTTTAAATACAAACAATTCTAAATTTGAAATTCAGATTTATTCCTGTGAATTTTTACATGACTTTATTTCGTACATTCACCAAAGCATTCCACCCAAATCGGTTATGCATTAACATTTCGATGTCACTCCATTTTTTTTGGACCAGCTATACATAGGACACAGTCAATGGTCTAAAGCCAGTTCATTCTTGGTTAAATTGCCTTGAATTTTCCTTTTATTAACCTTGAAATAGCTTTAATTTGGTATTTGTCATTGTGTACGGACCCTGTTTAAAGGACGTAGACTGTTCCTAGTTTTCGTGTATAAATTAATATAATGTTCGTAAGACTACTAACTATGTTGAAGGTGTACCGTCTGCCAAATTGTGTTTAGTCAGCCCATAACAACGGTCACAAGGCACGATCACGGGAGCATGTTCAAATAGTAAACGAAACATCCAGTTTCAAAACAAGCTTAAATGACAATACGACCGAGTTAGGCTGAGTTAACTGCTGTACTTTTTGGTGTTCAGTGATGCTCACTGTCCCACAGTCAACACAGCAGACTTAAATGAAACAAGTGAAAAAGTCGAATTGATTGGGGAGAATTAACTAACGGATTTTTCTTCCTCGTAGTTATCCAACCACGGCAGGTGAAAGGGTCACAGAAGACGGAGGAATATTCGGTGGGTGAGAAGGAGTTTCTGCTGCGAGTTGAAATTAAGAAACTGTCAAAGAAGGTGGAGGCGTTGCAGGCAGCTCTAGACTCACACGGACAGAGGTGAATATTTAAAAGGAGGTTGTCGGTTTGGTTTTATTGTAAAAATTGTTTTAAACAGTAAAACTACATGTAATATACTGTGTCGCGCACAGATATGCTTTAACGACGCAGGAACATGTTTTTAATTCAACAGTTCAGTGTTTACAAAAATTGCTGGGTTGTCACTCGATCAGTCCCTGAATAGCAGGCTTGGATAAGTGTGAGGAAGGTCGTGACCTGATGTGATGATGTCATGTATCACACTATCTCTCTCATCAGTCATCGTACCTGAAGCCACACCTTTGAAAGAAGTGCACTGCCACATACACCAACTGTTTCCTACTTAAACACGTAAATTTTAACAATCACAAATGGTTAATTAATTATTTAAACACATTTCGGCAGTTAGTGTGTCATAGTAGGTATCATTTATACTGTATAACATGTTATAGTAGATATCGTTTATACTGTATAACATGTTATAGTAGATATCGTTTATACTGTATAACATGTTATAGTAGATATCGTTTATACTGTATAACATGTTATAGTAGATATCGTTTATACTGTTTAACATGAACTTATGATAAAAACAAAATAGCTCCCGATACCATTAACACAGGATTCAACTGACTCAACATGGTTGCCCACCAAGCTGCCTGGTTCTGATATCAACGATAGCATCAATATGAGTTAGTACATGTTCCACTCTGTAGGTGGCGCCACTGTATCGATGTATTTTCTTGCGATACGTGGTGATGACCAACTCACCAACCATCCATATGTAATGTGACATGCTTTCTGACTTTGTGGATTCATGCGACCGAATCTAGTTTAGATTTAGATTATTTCTATAGTTTAATAGTTTAATCCTAGAAAGGGTCTTTGAAGTGTACAGAGTTCAAAGAGCATTCCGGATGTTTCTGAAACCTTTCGCCAGTGCAGCCAGTTTTTGCTAGGTCTTGTATTTATGTACAGTTGTTCGCAGTGTTCTGGCTGTTTTATTCACTCCATTTGACTTCACTTCACTTGGCTTCACTTCACTTGGTTTCACTTCATTCAGCTTCACTTCATTTAGCTTCAATTGACTTCACTTCACTTCACTTAGCTTCACTTCGCTTGGCTTCACTTCACTTGGCTTCACTTCACTTGGCTTCACTTCACTTGGCTTCACTTCACTTGGCTTCACTTCACTTGGCTTCACTTCATTTGGCTTCACTTCACTTGGTTTCACTTCACTTGGCTTCCCTTCACTTGGCTTCACTTCCCTTGGCTTCACTTCACTTTGCTTCACTTCCCTTAACTTCTTAAATAAATATGAACAGTCTTTGAGCAATAGTAATTACATCGTGGCTGAATTCTTCCCAAATAAATCAAGATGGTGTTCATTTGAACAGGGTTGCCAGGGAGTAACGTGTAAAGTGCTCTGAGATATCCTAATGACTGGATACCAATATATATATAAGATCTGTCCTTTTTATGTATGGGAGTGATATTTGATGCAGTTGCAATACATGGAAGTAATTATAACCCAAATTAATTACAGACAAATTTGAAGATACATGTTGCATTATTATTTTCAGCACATGACCTCCTTCGGCACATGACCTCCTTCGGCACATGACCTCCTTCAGCACATGAGCATCACGACCCATTACTCACAAGACTGTGATTCAATTGACTTTATATTGCCTGTTGCAGGGATGCTTCATCACCACGCTTCAGTGTTCTCTCTCGTCCAGACCTTCAAGAACCATGACCTTCAGTAACTTTGATATGGTGGCCATCTTGACCAAACATCTGCTGCCAACATTTTTGTGTTAAAGTGATCTCTGTTCCGTTATGTGGAATCATACTGCCAAAAGTTAGGTTTGCCATTGGAATGTTGTATATACAATTTGAACATTTGTTGTAGGCAGAACTTTAAAATTATGGACTTTGTTTTGAGCTTATTAAAGGCAATTTGGCAGGAGTATACCATCAACATATATATATATATATATATATATATATATATATATATACATACTTAAATATATATACATATTCAAGTATTACTAAAAACATTATGTTAAAAAATTATGAGTAGACAAGGTCGGTTTAAATGGACTGATCTAGCAGCAAAAATCTAACAATTATTAGGCTGTGTGCAAATATTGCCATCATGTTTACATGTGTGGTATGTCTGATGAATGTACTAACTGTTATGTACATGTATACCACATTTTGTGTCCATGCATGTATGGAATAGAAGAGCTGGTTGCTATATTTATGAGAGTCTAAATTGTAAACAAACGATTAGATGAGTTATGACACTAGGAAGTAGAGTCACACATCAAACTAAACGTAAAACAAGCTGCTTCTGATGGTGTTTGTTTGCCCCCGTATGGCTGGTCCAGATGTGGGGTGTCACGCACGCACGTACGCATGCATGCACACACACACACACACTTCGGAGCTGTATACATCAGATCGTTCCTTTAATGTTTAAAGCAGACCACAGCCGGCCTGCTTAAATTGTTTACTCCCGATTATGTGGATAATATGTTTTAGTTTAATATTCTAACTGTTAGCATTTCATCGTCATCATCTCTAGTAGGGAGGATGATCTTTACATGGATTGTTTGTGTCACTTGTTCTGTGCTCGTAAATGGTTTCTTGTGTTGTGGTGAACAATCCATGAAAGAACCTGTGCGTGACGTCATATGAAGCATTACCAGACCAATAATAATATTTGTAATTATTTGCGTTAGACTATAATATGCGTATGTTTTGCAATTACATCATGTTATATGTACAGTGGGAGTTTCTGAATTATTTGTTGAACGTTCTGTACAGTTCTTAACAAACAGGATTTTTTATTACCTAGTTCTTTAAATTGTGGAATTTATCACTTTATTTTTATTGAAATGGTCTTAGCTTGTTTCACTGTCTTTATGCTCGTAACTGTATCTTTGCATTCATGTTCTGCCAAACAGGACTGGTTATTTATTACTTAATTTGTGAAATTGTGGAATTTATCACTTTCTGTTGAAGTGGTCTTGTCTTCTTTTATTGTCTGTCTTTGGGCTAGTAATTACACCTTTGCATTCCGATTCTGCCAATCACATATATATTATTGCTACTTACCTTAATTAAAATGTTAAGAAAAAATCACTCATCTGTGCAATAATATGTGACATGCATTGGAATAGTTTTGTAAATTCGTTTTCTTATTTTTGTTCCACGTGCATGTGTGTATATAGGTTATCTGTACATATATTCAGGTGTATATGTTTACAATGTTTATATTTTATTAATTAATGTTTGTACTAGGTACAACCACAATTAAAGCAATATAACATATATTTATGTGTTTGTGTATTTATATAGGAAGCATGGTAGAGATAGTGAAGAAAATGAAATATCTTGGCATTGTTTAAATATGGTACATGCGCTTTAATATAGTTTCTTGTTGAGGTGTTTAAAATGCATTGCCTGTGGGCTATAAATAGTAAGAATAATTCATTTTCTTAATTAAATATAGTGTGAGTGAGTTTATTCAGTAAAATTATATACATGCAAATGTTACATAATTAGAAGAAATATGACGTATAATAATACTGAGGATAGCACACATAGTACACTTACTTTCAATGTGGTGTTCAACAAAATAGTAAATAAGTAATTATAGTATAAACAAATAAGTACCGGGTAGTACGATTTAAAAAAAAATTGCAAAATTTTAAATACAATAAATAGTATGCATTAAATATTAAGATGCAACATAATGTAGCAATTTTTAGGTAAATTAATACCAATCAAAGCGCTTCATAGAATAAAATGTGTTGATTAAATGCTAAAATATCCAATTAATTAACTAAGCTAGAACAGAACATTTAGGGTGTAAAATACAGTTTCAAACAATGACACTAAAAACCAATGCTATAAAATAGAAACTAGTGTCATTTAGATGTGGCAACAAGGTGCTATCAAAAGTGCTAGCAGGGCAGATGGTTGCAAAATATCCAGATCAGAGACAACAATAAATTATTCAACCCTGAATCCACCATAGACCTCTCCAGATACACAAGAATCCTGTGGTTTGGGAAGCTGTGTAAAGGTAAGTTCTTATATATAGCACAGTATCCAGTCCTCAGGACTACTCAGAGCGCTTTACACTTTACTCCCTGGCAGACCTGTTCAATCGAACACCAATTCGACTTCTCTGGGAAGCATTCAGCCACGCTGCAATTAATGCGCGAAGACTATTTGTACATAAATATCCACCACTGTCCATAGCCAGGTACTCATTCATACAGCTGAGTGAACTGAACCAATGTAGAGTAAACGAACTTGCACAGGATTCGAACCCGTGTTCTCTCAGTTGAGAGTCCGGAGGTCTTACAGCTGTGCTACTGCGCTCCACAAGCGCGTGTGTGGTGTGTGAGTGAGTGTGTGTGTGTGAGTGAATATGTGTGTGGTGTGTGTGTGTGATATACCAGTGCTTACAAGTGTCACGCATATAATAAAAAATATGATTTATCACAATAAATCTACACATCAGTATTAATAAAATATTACTGTTGAAAGGACACATGTCCATGCCATACATGTCCAGCCATACCAGCAAATACGAGGGAAATAGTGTAGTAATTACACTAATGAAACCAAGCACAAAAGGTAAGCAGTACATGCGAATACCAGAATTCAGAGAGCACTACGATTGTGGGTCTACATCGAGCGTTTTGTAATATTTATTTCATATTGGGCAACTGGACAATGCAAGCAAACAAGTATTGAGATTCACAATGCAAATACCCTTTCCCTATGATAATTTTCTTTTGAAAATTTACCATCCCTTAGTAAGTAATTATACATGAGTATTCTTTGTGTTTTTGCAGGTGGTTTTCTACAGAATGTTATGGTATTCTATTGTTTTCTACAAGATGTGGCGGAATCATGGAAGGTCACTAAAGAAGTGTTTCAAAACATGGTTCTCAGGAGGATTCTGTGAATCTGCTGGCCAAATTAAATCTCTAACATGGAACTTCATGAAAAGACAGGCATGCAGCCCATTTCTCTTGAGGTTAAACGCCACAAAGATGGAGATGGATCGGACACGTCTGTAGAATGCCGCTGACATCCATTCCAAGAGTTGCCATGCGCTGGACCCCTGGTGGCAAGAAAACGAGGGGGAAGACCCAAGGAGACATGGAGGAGATCAGTGGAACGGGAGATGAAGACACTCGGATGGAGCTGGGACCAAATAACAAAGCTGGCAGTGGTCAGGCAACATTGGCATTCTTTGGTGTTGGCCTTATGTGTGGACCCACACAGAAAGGATTTAGTAAGTAAGTAAACAGTTTGATGTGTTCACCAAAACTACGAAGAAGTTACAAAACGAGCTTGCATGTTGTAATGGATACCAGTTAGGTTTGCTTTTCCGTGAGATTATTTGATTTAAGACGTGAAAAAATTGAATTGATGAGGGACATTTAATTAATTAAAGGGAGTATTTCTAAACATTGAACTGTTGAAAGCTTCAAGATAACTCAAAACATATAACAGATAATAAAATGTACTCGAATTATATTTACTAGCCTAAAACTATTAATTGTTTCCGAAATTGTGTGGCTGTTGAATCGTTATTTAACTGCGACTAAGCGCCGTGAGGTATTTTGTGTCCAGATATATCAAGTCGTACTGCAGAAATACGATGCGCTCAGTCGCTCGAAGGTCAGGGCCAAACATCGATGACGGCGGCTTGGAGAAGGGTGGTGTGCGTTTAAAACAACAAAACTAATGCGGCAACCTGCCGAAGAATGGCGTTCCAACTAGTTGCATCGAGTCGAACGCTATTGTCAACGTCTGCTCTAATACCAGGTACTGTCATTCATGGCAAAAATGTTGTTACTGACTCCACGGCCCGCCTTCTTATCGGGGTATGCGAGCCGGTTTCAGCGCTACGCGTAGTTCGCTAGAGCTGTGAGCAATCGCTGGTAACGTGATTTCCGTAACGTAAGCCACCGGTTTTTACGTGGATCCTATTACGGGAAGGAGTGCGCATTGAGTATTGTCTCTGGTGTAAGACATTCCCACGTATTGTCGGGAATGAAACAGTATGTTGCTACAGGAGTGCATTGACCCCCCTTGTGTTGAGGCTTGTTGTTGTTCATGTTACGTCATGTGGGTGCAGGCGTACTTGACAATGACCCGCCAGGGTCGTAAATATACCCCTATCAAAACACGCTGCTTACACGGTGAAACGTGCTTTGTAGTATGTTGTTACTGCTACGGCTGTGCGTCAAGCGGTTACAGAACTCAACATAGTCATAGAGGTTGTCGACCTGGAATAGATTTATAAATGTACGTGTAGCTCTCAAATTGTCTTGGATATAGACTTACTCAATTATTGTACTGAAATAATTAAGCCTAATCTAATGTCTGCTGTGCCAGTGAATGGGAGTGGCTTATGTGTCACCTCATTGTATTTGTGTATTTATAGATTGTCATGAGACGACCTTTTTACACACTCAAGCTATGCCTGAAAGTGTAAAAGGGTCGTCTCGAGACAATCTGTGCGTAAAAGGATCACTATTGTTGGTAGAACTTTACATTTGATTTGGTATTCTCTATTCTTGCATCTGTCCATTGTTATTGGCTTTATCCTCATTATTGACAGGTATAAATACAATAAGCATTTAAGTTAATTCATTAACCTTTTCCAATATGATCTTGCCGTCTTCATAATCTTACAGAATTTTTATAATATGGCTTTGTGGGATATACACTTATAACTGGAAATATTGTCTCAAAATTAAGTCTTGTGACATATACACAATTTGCTTCAATATAAATTGATTCAGATAGCACACGTACACAAAGCAGTGTTTATTTCACCTCGTATCACGTATAAGCTATTTGAATCAAGCCGCAAATTATCAATACCTTTCAAAATTACATTAATTTTGTATGAAAGCGTGATGATAAAAAATGTTAAATTTTTCATTCATTACTTAATAGATCTGTAGTATGTAATTAGTTTGATGTGTTTTTGTTTATTGTTAGACAATATTAGTCTCGTTTTATAATTTTTATTTGTTTAACTGGTTCATATGTAAGCATGTTTACATCATGTATACATCGATTTTTCAAAACAGGTTCTCGTTGTTTATTCTATAATATTTTAGGTTCAATCACTACCTTTAAACATACAGGTTGTATATTTATAAAAAACAGTATTAGTTATTGTAAAGATTGTTTTTCAAATAATTTGATACTGTGATGTCAAAGGTAGAAGACTTGTTGAGTTCAAACACTGATATAAAGTGAAGGTATTTTGCATCACTGAGCTCGGATTCTCTGGAGATTTATTATTGTTATTATGGTTGTTATTGCATTTTATTATTGACATAATTGTGGTGCTTTTCAAAGTGTGCTGTTTCTGACGTTTCTCTTTGTATACCATTGTGTAGGGGCCCTACAGAGACATGCATTGACTACACCAACTCATGTTTGCAGGACATCTGCAACATGTAACAGGTGGGTGTATTCCAGTGCTCATTCTAGGGTTTAAAAATGGCACCATATGTCCTTGTCTAGATCATAGCTTAGTCATTTGGTGGCACTGATATGTATTAGGGTCTTTCTTCAATGCTGGTCACAAAAGGTGGGAAAAGTAGCTGAAAATCAAAGTTGCTAAAACTGATACAAAAACTGCTGTTAATTGTTCCTTATACACCTAAATTTAAGGAACAATTGAAAGGAAAGACCCTGGGTTGACAAATTTTGTGATATACGATCGGTAATGAAGGTGAGCAAAGTTGGTTACGCTTGTGACATTGTGACACAAACAGCACTTTACTACCTATTCAAATGAAGCAATCTAAGTATAGTTTGTGTGGAAGAATAATACATGGCATGAGAAAGAACTGAGACACAAAGGGCAGTACTTTCAACAAGAGATGCTGCAGTGGGCGCCACGGGCATTATCTCACAAGTCACAACTTCAACTTTATTTCACAACCACATAGATCTTAGTCTTGACCAGTGACCACAGCTATTACAGAGTTTGTTGGCTGTAATAGCTAACTCACTGACAGACAACAATTTAAAAAAAAATGTATTGGGGGGTTTTTAATGGGACAAATTAGAGAGAGTAACGCTTGCGACATGTGACAGAATCTGACTGTGTTCAGAACCATCTTCTCCCTACTTCAGTTCATCCTGCTGCATTTAATTATATCAACACCTCTAGCACTATGTAATTGCAACCTTAGTGTCAGCTAGCATCTTTTACAATACGTAAGGTGGGGTTAAAGGTTGATCTGTTGCACAAAACGTAAGAACAACACAAATTTAAGTGCCTAAACACATATTCATAAAAACATTTAAATCTGGAAATTTAATCAACTTGATGGATAAAGGCCCAAAGCTTGGTCACTTTTGGAAGATTTTTGCCAAGAACGTAACGCTCGCTTCACGTGGACGACATGTTTGAAAGTGTGACACGTCGCACAAAATGTTCAAAGTGGGACTGCTACAGTACACATGTCCAATACGTTTGTGATGGCAGAAAAAGCAGCTTAGTTGTGTTTCAACTGTTTGTACGCTGAACTTACCGGTAGTATATATTTGATCAAAAGAAAAATCGCTGTCACGCTCATGACGGATGTGACACCCGTGGTTTTAACTAATAACAAATACAATTCTGGGAACAAAACTTTGGAGGATATTACAGTTAGTGACTAGGTCTATATTTAGCAGCAGGTGCTTTCCAGCCAGACTGATATCAGAGACTTTGGGAGCTCAGTTACGCTCGTGACATGATGTGACACACTATGTCATAAGCGTACTGCCCACTTTGGAACTGGATAATGGAGTTTCCATAAAATGTTTGCGAGTTTCCTGTACTTCGTATTGTAGTTGAACCTTTTCTGACCTTATTATGACCAGTTAATGCATGAACTGCAGCAGACTTCCACATAATGTGAGAAAGCAACTGTCCTAGGGCTGCTACTTTCCCATTTTCAGCCGAAACATACGGGAACGAAAGTTAAACTGACTGTGAAATAAGTAAAAATATCACTCATTTGAACCATCCAGTCTGATGAACCTATTCACTCAAACATGGATACTTTGTTTACTTTGCAGACTCAAGTTAAATAAGTTCAGTGGTGTCTGGCAACACCAAAAGCACATCCACTCCACTTGTTGCCTGCTGGGCACTGATGACAAAGAGTCAATCTTGTGTGCGCAGTGTGGGACAGTGCAACGAAGGCTCATTTCTGTCGGGTCGAGGCGGCTGCACACATCGCCTTATAGTCTTCTACCAGACGCCTATTGTGACCAGCATAGGTCAAGCCACGTAATCTTCACTTATCGCCATAATGTACAGCTGGCAGGAAGTACCTGCAAAAGTAATTTATTGTCACAATATATGCCACTCTCATGCACAAATCTAGACATTGTAGTTCGTCTGCTGCACACAGATGGCAGTGGTGGTCTTCGGAAAGAGGAGTCGAAAGTCGAACAAACCGTGAAGGTGCTTAAAAGTGAAATCGAAACAAAGAAAGACACATTGAAAGAAGATGCCGCAGTTAAACAAAAGTCAATACCAGATGTCGCTGTGAAGGCGGCGGGGTCAACAGAGGTTGCAAAGGCTCCACAAAAGAAGACGATTATGCAAAAAGTCATCGCTGAACTGAAGCATTACTACAATGGCTTCAAACTGCTGTTTATCGACGTCAATGTTTGCGTGAAATACATATGGCGGGTACTTAACGGGCAATCTCTTACGAGGCGAGAACGCAGACAGGTAAGGGAGATGTGATTATTGAGAAGTTACTGTTGAAGATGAAAATGGAAGTTGGTCATTAAGTGTAAAATAGGGGAATTATTTTCAGAAACAAAAAATTGTGTACATATATATTCTTAATCTTATTAGAAGTTAGAAGCAATTTTTGTGCCTCAAATATTTGGTGTAACTGTACGCATGCTGTATGCTTAATGGGGCGAAAAAGGTAACACGGTTTTATTTTAAAAACAGTGGGATGCTTCTGTAAATAGTCAAGTACATTCATTTGGATTCTTCATAGCTGGTGTGAAATATACTCAACTACAAATGAAACAAATGTTTTACCACTGTTTTTTTCACGTAATTCTCTGCACTTAACAGAGCATGATATATGAAAATCTCTAGCAGTGGACATGTGCAATGTGAGATCTTAAAAAAAAATGTTGGACAGGTGAGCGGCGTGGTAAGTTTGACTGTTTAATACTGATAGGCCTCTGATGGTTCCCGATGTGTTCCAAGTGGATTCATTGGTATTGTGGAACCACTCCATCACAAAAATACAGTGATGATCTTGTATTGCATTGATCGCATTAAGTCGTTCAGTTCAGTGGCTCGACCATGCATAACACTTGCACAATCTTTTCGATGCACTCAAGACATCACATAAGCTTCGTGCTATAGCCAACAAGTTTGACTAGTTCAGTTATGTGACAGAAACTTGCGTTGAGATGTTCACGTTTCTTTTATGACTCAAAATAATGTTTTGCAGTTGGTGCGGACGACGGCGGACATGTTCCGTCTTGTGCCCTTCCTCGTCTTCATCATTATTCCTTTCATGGAGTTCCTTCTTCCCGTGGCCATCAAACTCTTCCCAAACATGCTTCCTAGCACCTTCCAGCAAGCAGACAAGAAGGTGAGTTTAACCAGATTTACTGTCTCTCTCTCTCTCTCTCTTGCAATCATTCCTTGTCGAGCATGATTATCCGGATCATAATGAATGGTGACAATGTTCAGTTATATATTACGAGTGCTTCAGTGACTGGACAGGCGAATTCGAGATTTGTAGATCCGGCCGCACACATGACACATAGTATTTTCTTTGTGTGGCAGCAGCGGTGATTGTGTTATCGTGTTCACAATCCTTCCGCAGCTGACGTTTTTTGGCTTCCTGTTCTACACAGAAAAATTGTGTTTACTGTAACAACTGTGTGTAGTTGGACAGCATATATTTCACCCCTGACAAAGAACATTTTAAGTACTAATTTTAACACGCGAATTGATTTATTTTAACATTTAAACCAACGTACTTAATATAATAGTTATTGATATTTGATCACTAAGGGCATAAAAATAAATTTTTGCTCTACTGCTGTAAATAATAAGCTGTTTACTGCATAAATTAGAAGTTTAGAATGGCGTGCAAGTCTCAAAAAAGGCTTGGTACTTCTTGTACGTCAGCGAAGCTTTGGCTGGCATTAAAACGGTTCACTAACGTTACACTGGTAACACCACCATAGAAAGGGAGGTTTGACGATGATGTTCTCAAAAAGGCTATCTAGCTGAATGAGACCTCCTAAGACCATAACATTGTAACCACAATATACTGTACTGACTAGTCAGTTAATAGAACATAAACTAGAACCCATGATGTTTGCGCCAGGTGGAGAAAGTGAGGAACATCTTGAAGATGAAGCTTGAGATGGCCAAGTTCCTACAGGATACTATCGAGGAGACGGCCGTACAACGCAAGGACGCCAAGGGAGAGTCCGCCCAACAGTTCGTAGAGTTCATGGAGAAGGTCAGTGCACATGCTCAGATGGCGCATGTATTCGATTGTTCAGGCTCTTAGCCAGAAATAGTTTTTGCCGGTGTTGAATTAATCAAAAGGATGCCGTTTAGTATGGACTGCTTGTATGGAGGCCTTTCATGTCAGCCATTGATGACCAGTTTTGTTTTTTCAATGACAAACGTATGTCATTTGAGCCATTTAGTTAATTAATACTGATCCATTCAGTCACCAGTTGTGTCAGTGATAGTCACTGATGTGCACCCCTAGACTTGGAACTAATAGTTAATGTTGTGGCCCCCTCTAAATTCCAATTTCAGTTATCTTGTAATTGTCAGTCTTGACCAGTCATCTACCTGTCTTGAAGACGGGCAGGCAGATCTCTGGCTTCATCTTCTTCCCCTTGCAGGATGGGGTCCACGTCACTCAGTTCCTTCTTCAGCTTTTCTTGTTATTTCCCTCCATCTCCCTGTTATCCGCAATGACCTTCCATTCTTGGTTGTTCACACCTGCCCTCCTAAGGTCTCTTTTCATGCTGTCGTTCCATCTCGGCTTTGGTTTTCCTCTTCATCATTTGCCGCCCTCTTCTAACAGGTCTCTGGCTAAGGCCCTGCAGTTGTTATAGAATCTTACCAGGAATGTGACAAAGGTAGAAGAATGTGACATTTGAGATGTTCAGGAAGAACACAAAATGTGTTCCCAGAGGTAATTACTGTGTGAAGGAGAGGTTCAAGTAAGAAATATTGGCTCAGTAAGTATAAACTGTAGGTTTAGAATAAGATTAGAATGGTATTTTGTCCATAATTTTTTATTATGAACACATGAAACTTCTGAAACACACTCATTTCATGACACTAGGCTTACTTCAGCAATTATAAATCTCCTCCTATAGGAGGTACCTAACTAAATGATATTAACAACACCCATATCTAGTCTACACAAGAATTGGCACTCTCAAGCTACCATAAGTTTCTGTGTCAAATGAAAAATCCCTAATTTCATAAAAAAAATCCATAAATTTCTTAAATTTGATATTGTGGATGGATGAGTTTTGTCAATTATGTACATAATGTTTGAGTGGTGCATTTTCATATAATGCAGTGTGCAAATATTGAATATTGTTTTTCTCCGACAACTTTAAGTTATGTCCTACCAAATAAAATAATATTCGTTGGAAATTCAATAAAAATACTTTAAGACCACTTTCCATGTTTTCAATGCCTCACTGACACTAGGCTCATCGTGATGTTATGCTGAAGGCGATGTTATCCACCATAATATTGCATGTTACATGTCTGTCCTACTACATTAAGTTCATTCTGATTTCACTGTTACGCCAGTGGTGACTTTGTACTTACTGTGAATGTTGGTGACATTACCTTCACTATGACATTTTCACTGTAACATTACTCTCACTGTGTTATTACGCACACAGTGACATTACACACTGTGACCTTACACACACTGTGACATTATACTCACCATAATATTTTACTTGCAGTGACATTGCACTCATGACATTATACTCACTGTGTAATTAATTACAACTCACTGTGTCAATACAGCTCACCGTAACATTACAACTCACTGTGTCAATACAGCTCACCGTAACATTACAACTCACTGTGTCAATACAGCTCACCGTAACATTACAACTCACTGTGTCAATACAGCTCACCGTAACATTACAACTCACTGTGTCAATACAGCTCACCGTAACATTACAACTCACTGTGTCAATACAGCTCACCGTAACATTACAACTCACTGTGTCAATACAGCTCACCATAACATTACAACTCACTGTGTCAAAACAGCTCACCGTAACATTACAACTCACTGTGTCAATACAGCTCACCGTAACATTACAACTCACCGTGTCAATACAGCTCACCGTAACATTACAACTCACTGTGTGACGGTGTTATTCCTGCTATTAGATTAGAATGTCTGGTGAGCCGACATCAAACACGGAGATCATGAAGTACTCAAAGTTGTTTGAGGATGAGATCACCCTGGACAACCTCAAGTACGCCCAGCTGTCTGCCCTGTGTCGCCTTCTGGAGATACCCCCGGTTGGACCTTCCGTGCTCCTTCGCTTCCAGCTCCAACTCAAACTGAGGCAGCTCGAGGCTGATGATCTGGTACGTCCTCATGGTGTGGGGGTGGGGGTAGGTGGGTGGGTGAGAGAGAGAGAGAGAGAGAGAGTGTGTGGAGTGTGGGTGTGTGTGTCGTGGGTGTGTGTGTCGTGGGTGTGTGTGTCGTGTGTGTGTGTCGTGTATGTGTGTCGTGTATGTGTGTAGGTTGTGTGTGTCGTGTATGTGTGTAGGTTGTGTGTGTCATGTGTGTGTGTCGTGTGTGTGTGTGTGTCGTGTAAGTGTGTGTGTCGTGTGTGCGTGTCGTGTGCGTGTAGGTTGTGTGTGTCGTGTGTGCGTGCCATGTGTATGTGTCGTGTGTGCGTGTCGTGTATGTGTGTAGGTTGTGTGTGTCGTGTGTGCGTGTCGTGTGTGTGTGTCGTGTGTGTGTGTCGTGTGCGTGTCGTGTATGTGTGTAGGTTGTGTGTGCGTGTCGTGTGTGCGTGTCGTGTGTGCGTGTCGTGTATGTGTGTAGGTTGTGTGCGTGTCGTGTGTGCGTGTCGTGTGTGTCGTGTGTGTGTGTGTCGTGTGCGTGTCGTGTATGTGTGTAGGTTGTGTGTGCGTGTCGTGTGTGTGTGTCGTGTGTGTGTGTAGGTTGTGTGTCGTGTGTGCGTGTCGTGTATGTGTGTAGGTTGTGTGTGTCGTGTGTGTGTGTATCGTGTGTGCGTGTCGTGTGTGCGTGTCGTGTGTGTCGCGTGTCGTGCGTGTCGTGTGTGTGTGTGTGTGTAGGTCGTGTGAACAAAGGTAAGAACAGTGATAGCTGATGATCATTGGAAATATCTCTTGTGTGTTTGGATGTGTCACTATAGTAATAAGATCTGTTGTCAAAATGACTACAGATTATGATCAGTAAATATCCAGTCTCAAATGTTGTTAATCTGTAGATGATCTGGAAGTAATACCTATTATTGAATGGGTTAATCTGGTGATGATCCCAAATTAATATCCAGTGTCGAAAAGATGAATCATCATTAAAATCCACCATTGAATAGGGTGACTGAATTACTTAAATTTAAATAAAGGTAATTTACCTCAGAACTACTTGAGTAAAAATACCTTCTAAAAAACCTAGAGTAAAACTACTTTTCAAATGTCATAAAAGTAGAAGTAAAACTAGAATGGAAAGGTCTATTGTCAGGCAAGTAACCAACACGTACATTACAGCATCAGCAAACAAAAACGAGACAAAGTGAAAATAACTACTGTGGTTACCGTATTATCCCCAATACATGCGCAGTGCGCGAGTGCAAGGGCTTGGGTGTGCATGTATTAATTTATCTTAAGACATAAGTAGCACAAGTTATGAGGTGTGGATGGACGCACAAATTGCGTACAAGTCACACACATTCAACTCCTACGTAGACAACGTGTAGCAAAGACAGATTCAGCAAATCTACACAAAAAATGTCCAGCACTTGATCGACAGAACACGGTACATGACAGGAAAGGCGTGTAGAGACAGACTGCTTCAATTGTTCGAGCGATGCTAAACAGACAATCATTGCGCTAGCTAGATGACACTGTTGGATAAATACCATTGGACACTGCAGGAAATCCTGTGTGCAGAATCAGCACTTAAATAATTCAAAACGACGTGCTTTGCCAATGTCCGGGCAGCGATGCAATGCACTACTAAGCCTAAGCGAGCAATTCCCGAAGACATTAAGTCAGACATCCAGGGGCTCTTTGTTCTTCTGACCCATCCTCATGGCTACATACGGTTACGTGACTATGAATATCACGTTATTTTGACCATTCCTCTGCGTTGTTCAAAACTGACAGAAACGTGATGCCATCTTACGGCTAATGTACAAATAATTGTTATCTAGAAAATATCTGCAAGGTAGCGCCATCGTGGACATACCGCATTTGCCATTATTAAAGCGCACGCTCACACTTGAGAAAGTCAAAATTAGCATTGCGTTACATAAAACTACTTTATTACAAATAAACATAGTTAGTAGAAATTATACATAATTACTTGTCATTTAGTAGAAAAACTACTCAAGTAGAGAAATAAAGTTGTATTACTTTGTTACATGACATTACAGTCCTTGATTTGGATGTGCTAATCTACAGATGATCCAAATTAATATCCCATATCAGATGTGCTAATCTGCAAACGATCCACAGTTATTATCCCATATCGGATGTGTTAATATGCAGATGATCCAGAAAGAAGGGACTGACTCCCTGGCTGAGTGGGAGCTGCAGGATGCGAGTCGCATGCGAGGGATGAGGTCACTGGGGGTACCGAAAGAGAGGCTGAAACTGCAGCTGGAGCAGTGGCTCGACCTCCATCTCAATGAGAACATCCCTGCCTCCCTGCTCCTGCTTTCTCGCACCCTCTACATCCCCGAGAAACTCTCTCCCAGCGAACAGCTTGTGGCCACCATCAGAGAACTGCCGGAAACTACGGTACGTCTACAGTGTGCTTTAAAAGGACATAGTCTATTCTAAGTTTGTCATGTAATAATTAATGTAATGGTTCTTAAGACTATACTAACTTTGTCAAAAATTATACTTCCTGCCAAATTGTGTTTGGTAAGCCCGTAACAACGGTCACAGTTTGAAGGCATGACCACGGGTGATTGTTGAAATAGTTAAAAACATCCAGTTTCAAAAGAAGATTTATTGGCAATACAGCCAAGTCGGGCTAAGTTAACTGCTATGTCCTTTGATGTTCAACGGTGCTCACTTTGCACGGTAAACACAGCAGACTTCCAGTTACAAAATACTACTCCCACTAATTCCAGGTAGATGAACAGACTACGTCTCTCCTTGTGAACAGTCATTTTGATTAACTGTCATCTTTAAAACTACTCTTCGTATCTTAACAACATTTGCGGTGCGTTAAGTCTGTATGAAAAGAAGGTCAGATATTAAATAATAATTAGTTTGCATAATTGTAACAAAAGTAACCAGATAATTCTTGGACATTTTGAAGGGGTGGTTTTGTGGAAAGCCCCATGGAGCATTGAAGTCATGTTTCCATTTTTTGTATTTAGTCTAACAAACAGTATATTATAATGTGCTGAGAAGTAGTTGGCTGAAAAAGAGTAATACCTTTGATAATTGTTTACTGTCTGATAAAAAGGTACACAAATGTATACAAAATATGTTTAAAATCTTATTTTTTAACAAAGTTTTTACTCATTATTCAGCAAAATTACTTTATTACACAATGTAATATACCATTGAAATGAATGGAAAAAAGATATAAATTCAATTATAGGAATTGAGTCTTGCGGGTGACTTTACTAGTGAGGTCCCCTGTAATTAAAGTATCCTTGTTTAGTAATTAAAGAATCGTTTGTTTGTTCTTTGCAGATGGAGGAAGCTAAGGTGAAGATCTCGGAAGTGTCGGGTGATCGCGTAGACAACAAGACAAAGTTGGAAATCATTCAGAATGAGGAGGAAGCCATCAGGGAGGAGATCGAGGAAAAGGTGAAATTGGAGGAGCAGGCAGAAAAACAGAAACAGGTATGTGCAACTGGAACAGGATTCCAGGATGATTCTGCAACATCACTGCAACCGTTCTCATTAACATGTCAGTTTTTAAGATAAGATAGATGTTTTTTTAAAGACTGTTTAGCCAAAATTGGTTGATGTTTGTAATCACTGTTTTTTTGTAATATGACAGAAAATTTATTAGTGCACCTAGGATTTTTTATTTGATATTGTTCTTGTAAGATTTATTATACAAGATGTAAAAGTTTTGATAAAAGTTGCATTTAAACTTCATGTAACACTGCCGATGTTTTGATGCTTACGGATACAAACTAATTTTCCATAAATTACTTTTCTAAACACATTCTCTCCACAGTTGTGCAAACATTTACAAGTTTAGCTGTGGATATTCATAAAATAATTTCAAAATGTAGGGACAAATTCTGTAGCTGTGAATTTGTGTATGTCTATGTAAGACATGAATTTGTAAATTTTGTCAGAATATGGGCACAGAAAATATTTTATGTGAACGCTAGTATCTGATTGGCCATCAACTTTTGTTTGGGTGATAAATCAATATGCGATCTGATTTCAACTATGATAGACTGTACAAACATTACATGCTGAAGACTTGCACTTTATCTAAAAGTGGGGTCATTTCGACTTTCTAACCTTCTAAAATCAACAGTGCTGGTGCACAAACTTTTGTCAAGGCATCAATCGATTGAGAATAGGGCGGGCTGGGAGGCAACAAAACTTCCGTGACCACTCCATTCGCTTGCACCCTGACCACTCCGTTCACTTGCACCCTGACCACTCCGTTCGCTTGCACCGTGACCACCCCGTTCGCTTGCACCGTGACCGCCCCGTTCGCTTGCACCGTGACCGCCCCGTTCGCTTGCACCGTGACCGCCCCGTTCGCTTGCACCCTGACCGCCCCGTTCGCTTGCACCGTGACCGCCCCGTTCGCTTGCACCCTGACCGCCCCGTTCGCTTGCACCCTGACCGCCCCGTTCGCTTGCACCCTGACCGCCCCGTTCGCTTGCACCCTGACCGCCCCGTTCGCTTGCACCCTGACCGCCCCGTTCGCTTGCACCCTGACCACTCCGTTTGCTTGCACAGTATGGAGTGACTATCGACAGTTGAATTTTGGCTACCCACACTACCACTGCACAGTGATTGGTTTATCATGCCTGCTGCAAATTAACAAATAATACTACATTTTGCCAATGTTCAATTGTCTGTGTTGTTACCAGCACAAAAGTACATATGTGGCCCGGTGCCATAGCCGCATATTCCCAATTGCTGGTTTCACAACTAGTAATTTTGAACCGTGCATAAACAAAAACAAATTATTTATTTTCGCAGCATGAATTTTTGACTAATTTATATGCATAACAGGCACGCAATATAAACAAGAAACAGTTTTCACTTTTGTGTTAATGCTGAGTTTTAATATTTTCAAAAAACCTTTTCCGCTGCGTTTCAGATCGAAACAGCAGAATCTCTGGAGAAGCTCAGCCTTGCCTCTGAAGACATCAAACCTGTGCCACCATCTGCCATTGAAACCCCTCAAGTAGAGATACCCGCGAAGGAGATATTGAAAGATATCGCAAAGCCGATAGAAGAATTGAAAGACGAAAGTAAGTGAGGAGTTTTTCTTATTTTGATTCAATTGATTATATTATGATAATCCGTATATTTCGTAACGAAAAGCTGCTCTAATCCAGGGATTGTTGGCAAACGGCGCATGCATACTGTTTTGTAATGCATTAACATCATGTATGCAGTGTTGGAAATAGTTGTGTCAAGTTGTAAGTTTGTAACTCTATTTTGAAGAGCAACAGTTTTCACAAAGATAACAAGCTTATAAGAACATCCATCATTAAACTGAATTTGTTGTGAAATTAAAGGAGCATTTTCTAAATGCAAAAGGCTATCACCGTATCACCGACGACACTATTTATGTGACACACGGCGAAAACATCCCAATGGCGCGACCTGATGTTGACATTTTTCAGTATACAAGATCACAGTTAAAGAGCAAATTTATTATAAAGAACAAAATCAGAATTATGAGCTCACAATAATATTAGTGACACGGTCACCTGTTTAAAGTAAGATAACGAGCTTATAAGAACTTCCATTATTATACAGGATTTGTTGTTAAATTAAAGGAGATTTTTCAAAATTGAAAAGGCTCACCGTATCACCATGGACACTATTTCCATGACACACCTGTGAAAATATTCCAGTAGCGCAACCTGGTGTGGACATTTTTCATTATACGAGGTCACTGTTAAGGAACAAATTGATTTAAAAAAAAAAAATTGGGTTTTTGAGCTCATAATAATGTTAGTGAAACGGACTCCAGTCTATTGTAACTGGAGAATCGCTCTTTGCTTCAGTTATGTATGACAACGTGGGGGAGATATCAAGCAAAGACCTGGAGCAGCTGGAGGATGCCCTGGAGCAAGTTGCCGATGAGAAGAAGGAGCTGAAACTGGAGCAGCAGGAGCTTGCTGCTCTCAAAGAGGATGTCCACGAGTACCAAGAGGTCAGTAGGTCACGACCCCACAAGAATTGGGGTCAACAACATCAAATCTTACTGTATGACATGATGATCTTTTTTATGTTTTTTTTTGTCTTGTTATGTTGTGCATATCTTGTTTGGCTAAAGAATGAGTTTTTACATATTATTGAAATATTTGGTATTACTTACCAGTTATTAGTATGACATGAATTGTGAATTATGCATGAACAAGGAATACAAACAATTTACTTTAGGTTATTTCACTTTATTTCCATTTATATATGTTCTGTAAAAAACTGCATTAAATTTGTTTGAAAGAATAATGATTGAACAGGTCTGCCTGGGAGTAAAGTGAAAAGTGCCTTGAGCAGAGTCCTGAGGACTGGACAAGATACGAGAAACTTGATTGAATTTCTTAATTTGTCATGTGGTCTGTTATAAGAGTACAATCTCAGTACATAAAACATAGACAGTAAAACAAATATAACACGCATTCCCAAACGTACATCCCCCCTCACCCGTACAGTGATGATAGTGGTGACAAGAAGGACACAAGGATTGTATGTTTCTTAAACATTTCTTATAATTCCATGTACGTTTTATAATGTATGTGCGCACCTATGAACAGGCTGGTCCCGGAGATATGGCACTTTAGAAATGTTAGTAATAATAATAGTAATAAATATACCACTTCGGTTAAAATAATTTTGCAACCTGATAAAAGTTACACTATGCTATATAGGAACTTATCTTTTCTACTTAGACAAAACTCTTGTATTTACGCGGCGGTGTCACTGGTGTGTTGTGTAGACACTGGAGGACTTGAAGGAAGTGATCGTCGCAACCGGAGCCAAGGAGACAGTGTTGCAGGAGTCGAAGGGAGCGACACGGCTCTCAAAGCAGGTTGAGCGGATGATCTCTCAGATGGACGCCATCATGACGTCTCTGAACACGGAGAAAGACTCGCTCCTCGAGACCATTGAGTTGCAGGAGGTGAAGATGAAGCGCAACCCAAAACTTCGCGATGACACGGATCTCCGCCAGACCCTGCTCGACAAGGTCAGCGAAGAGAAGTGAGTGATTCCTCTTGTGTGCTAAATAACAGTATAGTGTGGACAATTTTTCAAATTAATAATACTATAGTGCTGAATAATAGTATAGGGTGGCAAATCGATCAGATTTAATAATACTAGTATAGTGCCAAAACAGTATCGGTCATGACGCCTCAGTTTTGTGTCAGTGTTAAATATAGGCAGCTAGTGGGAAATGTTAATGTGGCGACTTACTAAATTTAATAATTGTATTGTAAAGCAAAAGGTAAGTATCCAGTCCTCAGGACTGCTCAAAGCGTTTTACACTTTACTCCCTGGCAGACCTGTTCAATCGTTTCGCGCTGAACACCATCGACTTTTCTGGAAAGGATCCAGCCACGATGCAGTTAATGCGCGAAGACTATTCGTACACAAATATCCACCACTGTCTATAGCCAGGAATTCATTCATACAGCTGAGTGAACTGGAGCAACGTATAGTGAACGAACTTGCCCAAGGTTCGACACCGCCGCACAGGATTTGAACCCAGGTTCTCTCGGTTGAGAGTCCGAAGCTCTAGCCACTGCACCACAGCGCTATTGTGCCAAATGAGGTGCATACAGGGTGGCATTTTTCATTAAATAAATAAGCGTACAGGGATGTTTATTAGGCACACATGAGTATCCCTTTTTATTATTCTTATTTTAATGCAACTCCCAATATATGTGTCCCATCTTAACAAAATGAGTCGCATGTCGGAAATTTTTAATATTGAGCTATTAGTAGCGTTGGAAAGAGCAGAATCTCTGCTTTCACATGGTGTATCATGTAAGAAGATATCATAATTCTAACTGAAGTTATGGCTTAACAAACACATGTGGGGTAGAAACCCAGAAAACGGCCGTCAAAGTTGATGCAAAATATTCGTTTATGTTTCATGAAATGTACCTTGATTACCGCGGACGGATCTTGCTAAAATTTCGTCCTCGTCAGCCTCGCTTCCGTCCGTCAAGTCTTCCAAAAAATACTCCTCGATCAAATTGTCAATCTGTGCGGGATCACTTCCATCCGAATTTAACAGCTTCGCCACGTTAAACGCCATTCTTCATCGCTATCTGGGTCAGCAGTGACGCGGTGGAAATACATGGTGCGCATGCGTGTGTTTACAGATTATGTAAATGACCCATCACTGAACCAATGAGAACAGCTGCCTGGGTCACGCAGTTGCCATTGCTACCACATAATCCGAATTGTTTACACAGCTGGCCTAAACAGGGGACATCTTCCAAGCTCTCTGGAGGTCACAGAATGTAGTTATTAGCATATTTATGCACATATATGGGAAGATGACGCGTCAAGCTTCGTGGTGATATCCGATATGTTAGGAGCGTCCCAAAATTAGCAGCTGCGAACGCGCGCAATTACTGGCATTTTCGGCGTTATTTTAAGGAAATTGAGCGGAACACTTCGCACAGCTCTACAAAAATCGCTTTAAAATACACAAAACAGAGTTAATTAGAGGATAGCTAGAGTAGCAATCGATAAAACGAATACCAAAGAATAATTTTCAGGGAAAATTAAAAAATCGATGGATTCGCGATTTGTTCACATAAACGGCATTTACGGAAAATCAGATTTGCCGACATCCAACTCATTTCGTTAAGATGGGTCACATATATATTCATTTAGTTATTTAACGGCGCGAAACATACAATAGTTAAAGAAATTGATGACTTTGATAGCGCTAGCAGTGCAGAACAAACAACAGCAACATAGCGACGTGCCTCACACCACGTTCGTCGCACAGTTATAGCCTGTAGGCACTACAACTACGGTTACGCCAATGTTCAATTTATTGTCTGCCAACTACAGTAGTCTTTCAAAATACATATGTAGCAGACAAAGACGAGGATAACTTCACACAAGACAAGTGACAGTTATTACCGCATTAATATAGTTTGCCATAGTGCTCATTTCCCCTTGGTGGCAGAAATTCGGGATCCACGACCGATTGCGTTATAACCGAATCCGCGTTATAACGGGGCGCGATCATTTTTGCGTGGGAGGGGGCAATAATTCGGATCTATGTTAGCGCCCATGTCTGCATAACCACCATCCCCCACTTTGAGAAAATCTTGACCTAATCGTCCATGGGCAATAATGTGATCAAAGATGGTATACGGCATAATTACCTCACAAGAAACTGTTTTCTCTTTTGAATATTTCGACTGCATCTCGCAGTCTTCATCGGCAGAATAATATTCAGTGTGTGTCACATGACCACTGTCCTGTGACATAAGCTGGAGAAGTACACACCCGTAACGTCATTCTGCTGATGAAGACTGCGAGATGCAGTCAAAATATTCAAAAGAGAAAAAAGTTTCTTTTCAGGTAATTATGTCATATTATAACAACCAAGAAAGCGGATCTTCAATCCATTCTAAGATGGTTATAATTACTTAAAGAACATGCACCCATATGACACTGCCTGTACCAGTGTAGGCTGAATCTTAAACTAATTGACCAACGCTTGATAAACTAGTCTTTGGTCACCCATTGAACTTGCATTAATGTTTGTTTGATTGCTATGACAGGGAAAATCTTGTGAGTATCAACGAGCTACTGCTGGCAATCCGGCGGCTTCAGAAGGTCTCACATGACACTAAGCTGCAGATAATCATGCAAGTTCTTGACCAGGACAAGGACGGTCGCATTCACATCAACAATGCGCTCAAGGTTAGCGTTTTATCCTTGAGCCAGTTCACTTCTGTTTTCCCCTTGGTGCCTGGTGGGGAGGAGCCCATGTCACTCGGTCTCAGTCCACTCCACCCTCTCTGCGATATTTCTCCAATTCTTCCACAATTTCTTCACACCCTCGGCTGTTCATCCCTGCCCATGCGAGATCCCTCTCGATGCTGTCTCTCTCTTATTTTCAAAATGCAGCTCAATAAAAAAACGTTTGCCTACTGTATGATTATATCATATTGCTGTAATATAGTTCTCGGTGTAAAAGAGAAATATTTAAACAGAAATAAAACATGTTTATAAATATTCCAAGTATAATTCAAATTTTCTAAGTTATTTTTCTTTTTTAAATTAATTTATTAACTTATTTATTTTTCCTTATAATTATTATACCATAAATTTTGCATTCTATCTGCAGATTTGCTCATATTTAGGCTGTATTAAATTTGTTGTATGTAATTAGATTTTGCAATGCTTTCAGGAAATGTTTGTAATTAACAACAAGTTTGTAGTATGTAAACAAAACTGAAACTACCAAATTTGTACTTAACCAATGTACCATGGGAATGAGAGATATTATTATAAAGTGTTTTTAAAAAATTTTTGTTGTGTTACTGAGATTCAACATGATTTTGAACAATGTTGCGATTGTGACTAGGTAATCGAACTGCTGGGTCGCGAGAACGTAAAGATCAGCCCACAGCAGATGGCAGACATCACAAAACTGTTGGAGGCAGAACAGAAAGTCGAGGAGGACATTCAGAAGATCAAACTGGAGAAACGTGCAGCCGAAGAACTCCAGGAAGCAAAAGAAAAGTCATCATCGTCATCCGACAAACTGTGAACGCACTAGTGCGCTCTCGAAAAAAATAATAGATTTTTATGTACATTTTGTAGTTGTCTGTTTTTGTCGCTATTCGGTGTGATGCACATAGGTGGTTTTACTGCTCCGCTTGCATATCAAGTCGAAACAGTCAAGTCAGTGACGTGTACCAGATATTTATTGTCATGGTGTCAGCTGTAGTCATTATGTTGTTTTAAAGCATTATCGTTTGCAAGATACACCATGTGTCATTGCATTGTCAACTAAAATATTTAATAATTCTAAAAAATATGGTTGATACGACAAACCAGCAGTAAGATTATATTAAATATTTTTAATTGATAGTGTTTGGAATATCTCCCAGTCTAGTCATAAAACGGTAAACATTTGGTAGAATATTATAACTAAGACATTTTGGACTTGACAGAATATTGTGTAACATTTTATAAGTTTCTCGTTTGTAATTATGGAATCAACTCGCATTTTTGTCACACACATTTGTTTGTTCTATAGAAACGATCGTGGTGGGATTATACAACAAATTTGGTTATATGACATGTGTGGCTTTATGCACGCTGTGAAATATTCTAAATAGGCGAGGATAAAATCTTTCGTTCTTGAGTGTTCAGGTATACAGTGTCGTCAGTCATTTGAGAAGAGGTGGCATTTAAACTAAGCTATTATAATCAGTTGTACGCACAACATACCATTGTCGTATGGTATTTAATGTTAAATTATAAAGATACAACACGTATGGCTCCGCTGTAGGGTATTGTTGAGGGCTTTACTAGATGTCATCTGGCACACGGCATGCGTTTACAATATTCTAGGGAAATTGTAGAAATATTGGGACCAGGTTAAGTTTGTTGAAGTGCTGACATCGCCATTGGTCTTAGGGTGATTGCAGGATAATTGCTGTAGATCTACTTATACAGTTGCTATGTGTAAAATCAATTAAATTGGTACTAGTTACGTATATGCTTGGTAAGATCTTGCCACTAATGAAGCGATAAAACTGTTATTGTTTCAAAATAATTACAGTATAACGTGGTTTCTGTTTGGTAATTTAAGATGCTTTCTTTTATGTGTCAAAACAGGCAAATGCCATCAAAATAATCAATAAGGTTTGATAGAAATCCGGTTAACCGCAAGACGTTTGTTAAGCCGATAAAATAGATCGTCGGCCTGGTTTAGTTTCTGTACAGAAAACACCATTGGAAAGGACTTGGTGACGTTATAACTTATAACGGTTGATATTATATGCAAATGCTTTTCTTAGCGCAAAGCCACAACGGCGCAACTGACTTGTCACCAATCCCGAAATGGGCTCCTTCAAAAAAATACTTTGTGCTGTGGCTTATTATATCATTGCCGTTCAGTCGTCGATATGTGATTTATTTATTGCCTGCACTGACTAGAATCCACATTACATTTGATGTCATATTGCACAATTTTACGGAATCGCTATATTGTCTTTATTACAGCCGTGGACGCGTCATTATGGACGTAGCGAATTTCTGCAGACCGGTCAAATGCTTTGCGGGACCGTATCTGGCCGAAACCCGATTGCTCAGGTGAAGTCGCTGTGATGGGTTAAACGATCTCCGGTTGTTAACGTGTCTAGTTTGTAGATGCACCTGTGATGTAGACATTATTCCTGGATATGTCGACTGCCTTGCGTGTGGCTTGTAGCGATAAAGTGACTACAGTTTTTTGCTTGTTGTCTTAATTTCTGGACCATCCCTTGCATGGCTTCTAACAACACCTATATTGGGCCACCCATTACAGTGACCCAGTCATAAGTTAGAAGTCATAATTTCAAACAACACTAATAAGAAATAACCGAAAGGGACGCTTTCGCCTGCTTGAGAAGATCGGCTGCCCTCTTTAGCTATGCAGCATGGTGGTCTTCCATGAGAAGGCACAGTTGTGGATGATGATTCGACGTCGGAACCCTTCCCCATATGTAGTGGCGTCAAGCAAGACTGCGTCCTCCCTCCAACCCTGTTTGGAACCTTCTCACTCCTACTGTCGTACGCCTTCGACTCTTCCTCAGACGGCATTTACCTGCACACAAGATCTGATGGGAAGCTGTTCCACGTATGCGTGCCAAAACAAAAATGACAGCGGCGTGCATCAGGGAGCTGCTGTTTGAGGATAATGCAGCACTCAACTTCCCTCTCAGAAGAGGTCCTCCGTAGGCCGGTTAATCGCTTTGCACACGCCTTCATAGAATTTGGACTCGGCTTGAACAAGACGAACGTCATTACGATGGATGTCAGCCATGTCCCCTCTACCAAGATCAGTAACAGCACCCTGGAGGTAGTAGAAGACTTCACCTACCTCGAGTCAAATATCTCCAACAACCTTTCGCTGGACACTTAGATAAACAAGCGCATCAGAAAAGCCGCAGTCATCGTGACCATGCAGACCAAGAGTATGGGAAAAAGAGATACGTTATTACCCACCAAGATAAGAGTCTGCCAGGCCTGTGTTCTGAGCACCCTCCTCTACGGCAGCGAATCGTGGACCACCTACATGCGCCAGGAGCGCCGCTTCAACACCTTCCACACGCGGTGCCTCAAGCGTATCTTCGGTATCGCCTTGCAGGACCGTGTCCCCTAAAACGACATGTCGGACCGTGTGGGATTGAAAAACCTTTATTGTCCATATAATGGTTTACATAGTATGGACATTTTTCTTTTGTCTCACACTATGTTAGAACATATATAAACATTGTATACACGAGGTATGTTTGAAACAACAGTACATTCACACAGACAATTGCACGTTAGACATTGACATGGCATACAACCGCAGGATCGGGCCGAGAATTCAGTATGTTTATGATTGAAGGAACAACAGATTTCTTGAAACAGTTTTTGTATGCAATTGGCGTTCTGAGCCGTCGCCCAGACGGCAGAGTTTCAAAAGAAGAATTGAGTGGATTAGTGGTATCATGGTGAATCTGGACAGCTTTCCTTCTTAAAACCTGCAGATGAATATCACAGTTACAGTTGATTCATGCCCAAAAAATTGCATGCCTGATTGACCACACGAGCCAGCTTTGCTTTGTTCTTGGCACTTAAATTTCCATACCACGACACTAAATAAATAAAATTAATGAACGGGAATAGACCAGCTCATCGGGCACCAAAAAGTTTCGGGAAACTGACTTCGGTGACACCATGGCATTAGACATGATTAGGTCTTGCCAAAGGAGCGCTTTACGTTAAGGTAGGTAATATGGATTCAAAAAGTGATTTTTGACATTTTTTGGGAAAAGGACTTGCTTTGCTATTTGTCTACTTTCATATCCTTACCTCAATATGCACTTAGTATATTAGCTGAAAAAGTAATAAAACGTGGCAATATTGAGGTTTCTTCGGACGGCTTTTGGCAGAATTTGGTTATACAAAATTATCTTATCATCGTTTTCTCGGAATACCATTTTTGCTGTGAGTACTTAAAGTTGCTGCGCTCTAGTAGAATAAATACTGGGTATAACTGCAAAACATTTTGCACCGCAGTGCCTAATGAGTATATCTACTGCATGAATTAAAAGAAATCATAATATATTTAATGGTTTCTGAATTATAGGCGTTAATTATGTGAAAAAGTTACACAAAATAGGTTTTTTCGACAAAAAATCTTTTTTCACGTAAACAACAACATATCTGATTTCTGTGATATCATGCAGTAGATATGCATAACAGTAATCCCTTTGCTAAATTACAAGCTTGTAACTTGAATACGTTTTTGGTTAGAGCGCGGCAAAAAATACCTAATTTTCCATATTATGGCGGCCATATTGGATACCTAATTTGCATAATTTATGCGAAACATGAAAAAAAAACTTAACTATGTTGGTATGTATCTGCATACCAAATATGGTTGATCTGTGTTGAAAACTAAAGATTTTTGGTGGAATCCACACTACCTACCTTAAGGCTTAACTGTCACCGATTGATAGTTTTCACTACAATGACAGTTGAGTTTCGCAAAACCCACTGGTAGTCACACGCATTAAATATATCCGAATAACTTTATGTGTGATGACGATAACATTTAAAGTGTAAAAATCCCATTTTGATGCCACTTGAACCCGACGGCGCACTTGACGTATTTAATGGAATGTGGCTGGACGGGACCATACCGTGTTTCATTCTAAGTACTGTACTTGTGGCAGGTCATGTCATGTGTTATCTGACATGGGCATACATATGTTTCTGTACTAATACAATGATCCTTAAGGGCAGATATAATTAATTTACAATAAAAACTGACTAAAATAGACCTACAAGTTGTTGGTATGCATGACGGTTTACCTTCGGGCCTTCTCGGTTTCACTCCATTTACGATCTTTTCACTTCGGTATCAGCTAGTCCATTAGTAGCCTCTAGATAATGCTGTCAGCCACTTGCCGGACTCCAGACTGCACTACCCGAGAAAGCATCGATGACCCTAGAAGATGCAGTCTCATGGGCCGCTCATCATGCTTAGCGCAGGACCGAGCTTGAATAGAAGTAGAAGCAATTAATATCAGCAATGCTGCTCTTGTTTGCTGAGAAATCAGACTCACCAGCTATGGTTACACATGCTCAATTCGTTCAAAAAGGTCGAGTTATAAGCAAACGTCTACTATCTTTTACTGAGACTTGGCTTGATGATCAAGGCTTGGCTTGATGATCACGTGCAAGACAGTAATTTATTTATCGATGGGTTTGGAACACCCATTCGATTGGACAGAAACAAACGTGAAACTGGGGAAGAACACGGAGAGGGAGTATGCTTCTATGTCAATCGCAGATGGTGTAGAATGGTCATTGTCCGTGACACACTTTGCACGCTTGACATTGAGCTCCTGTCCGCCTCACTCTGGCCCTTCTGCTGCCAAGGGAATTCCCCCAGTTATTCTTCACATGTGTTTACATCCACCCATGTGCCAATGCCACATGGGGTTGCAGAAGTCATTTCACACCACATCAACAGACTAGACCCTATTTCTCCAGATGTTCCCAAATTTGTGCTCGGTGACTTTAATCGCTGCCTTCTCGACAAAACATTGAAGACGTTTCATCAATATGTCACAAGCCCAACTCGTCTGAACAAGACAATTGATCTTAGCTACGGTTCAATGCCTTCAGCCTGCAGGTCTACAGCGTTACCTTCTATTGGATCAGCGGACCACAACTGTGTATTCCCAGCCCGCGTGTACAAACTGGTCGTTCATAGACTTGAGCGGGTGGTGAAAACCGTGAAAAGCTGGACTGTCGATAGTATGGTTGCGTTACAGGGCTGCTTTGACTGCACAGAGTGGCACATGTTGTATGGCATTTGTGAAAATCTGAATGAACTGGTTGATATTATTTCATCTTATATTTCGTTCTGCGTAGACTCTGTGATTCCAACCAAACAAATCACTGTTTTTCCTAACAATAAACCTTGGGTCAAAGTGAACTAAAGGCCGGAAAAGAGTCTTCTTACAGGGTACGACTGAAAAGAAAAAAGTAACTAAGGAAATAAAAGCAGCAGTCAGACAGACAAAACAACAGTATAAACAGAAGGTTGAACACAAATTTGTTGGTGGTAATTTTCGTGACGTTTGGAAGGGGATAAAGAACATGGCAGCTGTCAACATGATGACGGACCCAGTTGGATCTAAGGTCAGGGTGTGAGTGATGAGTCTTCGCCCGAAGTGTTTAATGATTTCTTATCACGTTTTGAAGAACATATCCTACATGTTTGATCTAAAGTCGTCTTTGACGTTTGATAAATCTGCTGTCATTGATCAAGAGATTGTCTTAAGATGACCAACATAAACAAAAGCCCAGGCCCTGATGGCATCTGTGACAGAACTCTGAAGCTTTGTGCAGATCAGCTTAGTGGAGTCTTTCAACATATCTTTCAGACTTCTCTAGACACTGCTAGTATTCCAACTGCTTGGAAAACCTCTACTGTCATCCCCATTCCTAAGACAAACAAACCAACACAGTTAAACGACTTAATTCAGACCAGTTGCTCTAACGTCTGTTTGTATGAAAACCCTGGAAAAGCTAGTCAAGTCATTGATCCTGCCCATCATTCAGAATCAATTAGACCCGGTGGCGAATGTTTCACTAAAATTAGGGATGCGTTGGGGGTAGGGGGGGGGGGGGGTGGGATCAAAATGTCCCCTACTTGCCCATTATTGCTTATTGTGCGATCCAAATATTAGCACAGCAGCTAAGGGATATGACTGCGCACTTTTTAACAAAAGTATGACAATTGACACACATGTAGATTATGATATATAGATTCATTTCAAGCTAGGTACCCATTGCTGTTGACATGGTACCAAGCCGCCATCTTGATTTTAAAATGGCCGCCACGGAAATCCATTATCCAGTTATATCAGCTTCTACGCAACATAAAAACAAGTGTCTCACCTGACACATTCAAGGTCAAAGAATCCAATTCTGCTGTACGTTATATCCTCAGATGGCGGCCATATTGAAATTAAAGATGGTTTTACGAACATGATTTTAACGCCTCTTGAGGTTGAGGAATCCATGTGTGGTTCATATATGAATACGTATTTACTCAAGAGTAGGTAGAGTACAACAATGAACAATAACACCAGGATGAAGATCTCATCAGAACACAAAGAATATGACATTAATTACCTGGTAATTGCAATGCTTAATTGGCATTCATCTGGATGTGATTGATGTGCGTGAGTAAATCGTCGAGAATAGTCTCACGAACAACAATCAATCACATTACACACCTGGATGTCCTCATTGACTAACACGGATATTGTTTTTGAATCAAACGCTAAAGTCCCGCTCTGCATGAAAAACATAATGGTTTTCTTATTACTCATGTGGAAATAAGACTATACATGATGGCAAATATTGATTGATAACATGCTGTATGACATATATAGTGTCGGGTCCACTCCGAAAGTTTGTATATGGATTTGAAAGTAGGCTCTTCATTGCGCGACTGCTGTCCACGCTTCATGACTTTGCTACCAAATACCTTGTTGTACTTCGTTTGCCATAACCTACTTGCACATCACATGTAGATTAACAGTACATATGTGTATTAAGTCGAGGTTGTCCATTTCGTTACCCGAAATCAGCCAAAAGCTGTATTTGTTGGCAAGACGATCGCTGAATCACATGTCTTAAATGTGGATACATGAAAGGGCTTTGCGGTTCACGCAACCGCTGTTTGCAATATTGCCATTACAGAAAATATCGAATCTGAATATTTCAGTTACATATTTACCTTTTTGATACTGAAATTTTCAAATTGCGAACACGGTTTTGGGTTTATTAAATGCAATTTTGCTGTCATTACATATTCTACATAGTCATTCTAATATTAAGCATTTTAAATAAAAATGATGCGTGACACGCTATGACAATGTTAGCATAACATATTAATATAATAACTTACCTGTTAACCAGGGTATAAATACGACCGGTACAAGTAACTTGATAACTGCGCTGGTTCGAATAACGCACGTGTTCTTTTATCAAAACAGTCAAATTTTGGTCACCCGCATTTGGAGCAGAGTTAAAAGAAAACGGTCCATTGACACCTAGATGACCAGAACAAAGACAACGTGTGAATTATGCCTGCATAGAAGAACGTGTGGGAAAGCCCATTGACGTGTCATAATAGAGACATCGCCGCCGTGTTCGTAAAGCGGCACGAGTTTTCTTGTCACCGAGTTCCGACCGGGCCGCTAAATAAGGTCTGGCGTGGGTCGGCAGCATCACTCCGAGGAGGACATCTCTTCAACATCTCCAACAGCAAGCGACTTCTACGACCGAGCAAGGATGATGGTTCAATCGCAGATGTTAGCTGTGTGCACTCGTGAGAGCATCTAACGGTAAGACACATGTATCATTGTACCTGACGCTAGGTCAAAAGTAATTATGTTACTACAAATAAATAGGTGTCTTAAATTGTGGTTTTCTTTCGTGAACTTCATCTACAAGTAATCGTTGTCACAACTTCTGTGTCGCCACCCCCCACTCACACCCTTCGATATAACATCTCACTGCCTTCGATAGCGGATGGCTTCGGTACGGGCGTGTCACGTGACGCTAGTCGCTAGTCATGTGACACAACCTGTAGAAGGATTACGAATGCAACCTGCCCTGAACCGAGATGTCGGACAGAAGCTTCCACCTGTTCTTCCCCAACTAGTGTCACATGACGCTGACCATGTGATACGCACATGGATAAACAAGTCCTCTGGCGAAAAATGTCGCTAAAATAATAGGCACTAAACCTAAGTGTCTTGTTGAGTTAAATTATGTTTAAAAATAGTAATAACAATTTTGTATTTAATTGCGGTACGAAGGTATACATGCGCGTGTATTGGGGGTTTATTTCCACGTCTTGTGTTGTGTTTCGTTTAGTGATTATATGCGAATCCTAAATGCAAACATAACTACAGCATGGTGGTCTTCAGTACTGTTATGTGCTGAAGTGGAATGATTACTGACTTTCACTGAAACTCGGTAAACAGTATCGTGATCGATCTTGCGGTGTCTTCTATTCGATTCTTGATAGTATTATTTTGCAAAACATGTAGCCGAATAGTGCGTACGTGTATGCGTGCGTGAGCGCGCGTGTGTCAGCGTACGTGCGTGCGTGTCTGTCTGCGTGTGTGTTGTGACGCCTACGACGCCTAGGAAGAAAAATGTCCACGGATTATCATTTACGTAACTCGTAACAATCGCAGAAAACACTCGAAGCGTCACGAAAAGTTTAGTCTTGTTTGTTAAACATCAGGTATGACAACTTCAATAAACCACCGCTGTCTATGTGTATGTAGCGTCAGCTGGAAGACAGTATTTGTGCAGGAGGATGGGCGTTTTTGTTAGTTAACGTAATCGCAAAGACAAAGGACGACGTGGCTTGAGTTTATAGTACGCGCCCGCATGCGCGTGCGTGTGTGTGATTAACATATCGGATTTGCACGTGGATTGAACGAATGAAAAAATCCAATAAGGAATACCGTCTGTATGAAATGCATGGTATTTTGATTACCTACGCAATACCACCGCAATAATAATCTTGCCAATTTTGTTTATAGAATTATGATTAACTGATACACAAACAGTACTATACCGAATGCACAGTTTGGTAGATTTACAGATTTACATGCGTGAACACCACTACCAATATGCCTCAAGTGTTTCACAGGTGGCGATTACGGCACAACAAAATACGACGCCGAACTTCACAGCTACTCATCCTAGATTAGGGTGTACCTCAGCGACGTCGCGGGATCAAAACTACTAAAGTTACAACAGTTTGCCATCCAGAGTAAATTGCACGCCCAACTGTCGCACAATCATATATTCGCATCCGACGACAAAGGCATCTTCCTAAACGAAACAAACAATGGTTTGATCGCTATGGACAA
The DNA here is from genome assembly GCA_963995525.1 of Escarpia spicata. Taxonomy (NCBI): domain Eukaryota; kingdom Metazoa; phylum Annelida; class Polychaeta; order Sabellida; family Siboglinidae; genus Escarpia; species Escarpia spicata. The sequence goes on from OZ023206.1 coordinate 73,516,427, forward strand.
TATGTACTTGGGTCTGAATCGGGTCATCCACAATTACCGTGGGTCCACATCCCGCACGTGCAGGCAGCAAGCTGTTTTCCGTGTGCATTTAAATGTAGTATCGGTTACCCAGGCGTCGGGAGGTGGCAGCATTGTTCGGCCCTCTCTTGTTCACGATTTCACGATGACAAGAGTCGAATAGACAATACTAATATTGCGCATGTAATCTAGTTATTGGTGACCTGCATTGGAGAATGCATGTTACGGTAATCCGTACTGGACACTGCCATCTAACTCCTGCACATATCAAAATAAACCCGACTCTTCAAACTCTGCTTGAATTTGTCCATTAAAGTAGTTGCTTTATTTTAGGACAACCATCTTACACTCGCACGTACGCACACATACAAGCACGCACGCACACACGCACGCCTCACACACGCACACTTTTTATTTCTAAAAATATGTATATACTGTGGAACCTAACTGTTAAGGTCACCCGTGGGGCTGGCCAAACGTTATCCGAATAGCGAGGTGACCATATTTGCAGGATTTATTTCCTCTACTTGTTCTGTTACAAAGACAAATTGGGACTGTCCCAGTGTGACCTTAATTGTGAGGTGGATTTATTACCGAGGTGGCCGTAAAGTGAGTTTCGACTATATTTTCTTCCAAAACGTAGAATACTCTATGTAGAATTAAAAAAAATATATATACAGGCCATGTCCATCCCCCGAGTGATGTAGATCTCCCTGACCACCCTATCATTGCCTTTGGCTTGTTCTTGCCTAAAGTACTCCTGCACTACTGTTCGTGTGGCGCCGTCATATCTTCGTCCAACGTCAAAGTCTAGTACAATTCTGGGTTTCTAGTAAATTAACCTGACGGATCGTATGCGGAAATGTTTTATATTCATAACGTGATGTAGTTAAAAGACACGTCTTTATCTGCACATTATTAAATGCACTGATAAACAAGAATAAATGGAGATAAATGGATAATCATAATTATATAAAGTACTTCTTCTTCTTGGATTTGCTTATCCATCTCCGGACGTTGCAGCCTTGATGGATTATCTATTGACAGCTCTTTCGTTTGCCAGTCTCCCCACTCGCCAGACATCTGCTCCCTTCCGGTCCTCTATGTCCTTCCCCCATTGTCTCATAGGTCTTCCTCTGCTTCTGCTGCCTTCCACTTTTCCTTCCATTATTAGCCTCTCTACAGACTGATGCCGTTTCACATGGCCGAAATAACTTAGTTTCTGTTTCTTAAAAAAATTCAATAAAGTCCCGGGTATAACACCAAGCTCATCTGCGATGGATTCGTTAGTTCTATGTTCAGTCCACGAAACTTGTAATATCTTTAAATAACACTTGTTTTCAAATGCATTTATACGTTTAATAATGTTCTTATTAAGAGTCCAGGTTTCGCATCCATACGTAGCCGTTGGAAATATGCAGACTCGGATAACTCGTAGTTTCATATCCTTGTTCATTGCTTTCCACAGCTTCCTCATCTCCGTCAACCATTTACTCGTCATTGCCAACCTCCGCTTGATCTCTTTCGTCCCATCTCCGTCCGCTTCTATCAGTGATCCCAGATATTCAAAACTTTCCACTCGTTCTATTTCCTCCCCATCTACTGTGACTTCTGATGGTTCTCGACATCCCTTCACATCCATAATCTTAGTCTTCTTTACGTTTAGTTTCAATCCTTTCATCTCGCTGAGCTCTTTAACAGTAGTTATCAGTTTATCCAATCCTTCTTTTGTATCGGATATTAACGCTGTGTCATCGGCATATCTCAATTCATATATCTCCTGTCCGTTCACTTTCAGTACATTAAAAAACTTGCTTCTCGTGTCAGTCTCGACTTCTCTCAGGATATTCTCTCTGTATAGACTGATTAGGTGGGGGGACAAAATGCACCCCTGTCTCACTCCCGGGCCTTGCCGACTGGGAACCAATCTGTGGTACCACACTCTAATCTCACTGCAGACTGCTGTCCAACATATACATTTTGGATAAGTGATGTAATTTTCTGGTCAAATCCCATGTGTATCAAGGTTTTCCAGAGTTGTTGATGACTAACATTATCAAAAGCTTTTTAATAATCTATCAAATAGATTCTAAGGTCATGTTTGAATTCTCTGCATTTCTGAATTAACATCTTCAGGTTGAAAATGTAATCTCTTGTTCCTCTTCTAGTCTGGAAACCAGCTTGTGTCCTGTTGACTTCACGTTCTAATTTTGTTGTGATTCTCTTCATTATGATTTTTAGCATAATTCTGCTCGCATGGCTGATGAGGGATATAGTCCTGTGGTTTGAGCATTCTTGTATGTCACCTTTTTTCGGTATTGGTATAAGGATGGCTCGTTTCCAGTCCATGGGCCACGTTCCACTTTTCCATATTTTCTTGCATAGTGTGTGATAGATATCCACGCCTGCTTCGCCACTTGCTCTTATTAGCTCTGCAGTGATGTTATCAGTGCCAGGTGATTTTCCATCTTTGATACTTTTTATTGCCCACTCCACCTCTGAACGCAAAGGCTCAAGTTCATCTTCTGGTTCTGTCCTCTCTCTGCCTTCATCCATGTCTACCTCTTCTGTTTCTTCTTTCTTAAACATGCTTTCACAATATTGCTTTCATCTTTCAAGTAAGTCATCGCTTTCTGTCAGAGTCATTTCCGTTTGGACATGCGACCGCTTATTTGGGCAAAAACACTGTCTAATTTATCGACTAATATACGTGAAAATACACTGTTATTCATAGATCCGTGAATGTTAAAATTGAATTGTTCTCAGTCTGAGAACAATTCAATTTTTGTATGCGTGCCATATTCCGTTGGACATGCGACCGCTTTTTTGGGCAAAAGCACTGTCTAATTTATCGAATAATATATCAAATTCCAAAATGGCACATACGTTAGCAAGTATGATCAAATAGGTAAACAGAGTTGATGTTGTGCATTCACTTTCATTAAAAATAGTTAACAATAATGATCGCACTTAAACTCACAATGCAACTTAAAATTTACAAATCTGACCGGCAGTGAAGTGACACACGATATCTAATCAGTTGCTCATTTCTAGTTCGATAATAATATTTAAAAAAAGTAATCTACCGTTTCGCAAGTAATAGGTTACTCCTAATTTGTTAACATTTTCTGTTGATGTGCTACCCGTTCATATTCGTATCCTAAAAACAGCAAAAGTACTGGCTCTGTACATAACTAAGGAAACACATCAGCGCTATAACTATAGGCTATTTTTTTAAAGTATTTATTTTCTTAAAAAAACGTAAGAACTAAAGTATAATTGGCTGTTAAATTTGATTAATAAACATAATATTCTCTACAAATATAAGTTTTTTGTTTTCTAAAAATAAATTCACTATGCGTGTGTGTGTGTATGGTATAGGCGTGCGTGTGTGCACGCGTGTATGTGATTTTTATTTGTGTACAGCGCATTGTAAAATACAACATAATTGATTTGATATCTTATTTGACTACTCGGGTGGGATAGTACATGGTCACCCAATTGGTGGCTTGCAATGACGTGGAATGATACGGAAATAAAAAGAACATATACCAAACCACTATATCTAAGTTCTGATGGTATGGAAGTTAGACAAGGAACACACACACACACACACACACACACACACACACACACACACACACACACACACACACACACACACACACACACACACACACACACACACACACACACACACACACACACACACACACACACACACACACACACACACACACACACACACACACACACACACACACACACACACACACACACACACACACTATCCAGCAACTTTTAGGAGGTGGTTAACGCTTTTGAGAAACATGGAATACAATTATAGTTCACATTTTAAAGATGCAATTTTGAGGGGAGTTCACATTTTGGAGAAAGGGGGTTCATAAAAAGGGGGTTCAATTGAACCCCCCTTCCGGCTACGTGCCTGATTGACAACCAATCATTGCAAAGTTATTGGCTTGCACAAAGGAATATCATCACTTATTGAAGCCACAGAACAGGACAAAAATAGAACACATAGAAATAGTAGTGACATTATTTTAATGACACAGTCTCGAGTCCTCCAAAGGTGAATTATTAATTAATATGCAATACCTAAAAGTTATACGTTAACAACTACAATAACTGTAACTATAGCAACAGTTCAGAACATAAAAAGGGGACCTACTCCAGCATTTCTGCAATTGCTGAGAATCCAACTAATGCGAACAAGTTTTAATAACTTCAAGACATATGCCTACGAACAAAAATCCATATTTCACACATGAATGTGCACATGCTTCTTTGGCACAAAGCACGTGCTTCGTGAACACCGATGATAGTATGCCCTACGGGTGTCACATTTGTAGGGTTTCCCACCACTCTGAATGCACATATGTCAAATAAAAAACATTACGTGACAAGTGTGTACGACAGGTATACATCACATCCCTAATCTTTTTCACGAGTCTTGTGAATAACGACATGTTTTGTCAACCTATTGCATCTTGAGAATGTTGCACCACAAATATCACATTTGTAGCGTTTCTTCCCAGTATGGGTGCGGACATGTGTCTTCAAAGTACCATTTTGTGCAAATTGTGCACCACAAGTATCACATTTATAGGGTTTCTCCCCAGTATGCATACGGACATGTCTCTTCAAATTAAAATTTGTTGTGAAACAAGCCCCACAAGTATCACATTTGTAGGGTTTCTCCCCGGTATGGATACGCACATGTCTCTTTAATTGATAATTTTGTGAGAAATGTGCCCCACAATTATCACATTTGTAGGGTTTCTCCCCGGTATGGGTACGGTTATGTGTCTTCAAATTACAACTGGACGAGAACTGTGCACCACATTTAAAATGTTTTTCCACAGTGTGGATACGGACATGTATCTTCATGGCACTTCTGTTTATAAACTGTGCCCCACCGGTATCACATCTGAAGGGTTTCTCCCCAGTATGGGTACGGACATGTATTTTTAAACTACCACTTTGTTGGAATTGTGCACCACAACTATCACATCTGAAGGGTTTGTCCCCAGTATGTGTACGGACATGTCTCTTCAACTTACCATTTTCTGAGAATTTTGCACAACTATCACATTTGTAGGGTTTCTCCCCAGTATGTGTACGGAAATGTCTCTTCAACTTACCATTTTCTGAGAATTTTGCACAACTATCACATTTGTAGGGTTTCTCCCCAGTATGTGTAAGGACATGTCTCTTCAACTTACCATTTTCTGAGAATTTTGCACAACTATCACATTTGTAGGGTTTCTCCCCAGTATGTGTACGGACATGTCTCTTCAACTTACCATTTTCTGAGAATTTTGCACAACTATCACATTTGTAGGGTTTCTCCCCAGTATGTGTACGGACATGTCTCTTCAACTTACCATTTTCTGAGAATTTTGCACAACTATCACATTTGTAGGGTTTCTCCCCAGTATGTGTACGGACATGTCTCTTCAACTTACCATTTTCTGAGAATTGTGCCCAACAAGTATCACATTTGTAGGGTTTCTCCCCAGTATGGGTACGGACATGTATCTTCCAACTACTATGATCTGAGAATTTTGCCTCACAAGTATCACATTTGAAGGGTTTCTCTCCAGTATGGATACGGATGTGTCTCTTCATACAAGTACCAGTTGAGAATTGTACCCCACACATGTCACACATGAATGGTTTCTCTCCAGTATGACTGCGGATATGTATTTTTAAACCAACATTCCGCAAAAAACGTTTTCCACAAGTGTCACATTCGAATCGTTTCTCCATGGTATGTGTGTGCACATTCATAAATATAATTATTAATACTGGTGTTTCTAACCTGTCTTCATCTGCATCACATTTGAACGGTTTTGCCAGTATTGCTATGCATGTCTGTCTTCAAAGCACTACAACATGTAAACACGTTTTTCTTTTTACATAAGTGTAGGTGCAACCTACACACATCACATTATGTAGGATGTTCTCCAGTGCGGGTGCGTATGTGTAGCTTTAAAAGTAAGAGTTTACAGAGACGTTACATTGAAATTATTTCTCTCCAGTGTTAGTGTGCAGGTACAAAGAGCTGCTCTGAGAACACACTTCTCCATAAATGTCACTTTCAAAAAGTGTCTTACCAGTCAGATAATGTGGATGAGCCTTTAAATGTTTACTCTGTGAACACTTCACTCCACAACTGTCTCAATTAATGGTTCCCCACCGCAGAGTTGGTGTCTCTTTAAATGCAGATAATCTTCCACACAAGACACAGTTACACGTTGTCTCTTGTTCCTCGAGATGTTGACATTACGTGATGTGGCTCGATGTTCTCCACCGTGTTGGTGCACACAACTTAACAGTTGTTGCTGTCAATGTGCGTGAGTCTTTGCAACTTGATCACGTCATTGTAGACACTTCCGACACAAACAGTGGTCAACACGCATCACAGGCATCTGAAACAAGATAAGTCAGTAGCAGAAGGCAAAGGTAGTGACACTGTTGGACATGGTCCCAATTACTTGAAAGGGGCTAAAAGATACATTTAAAGTGTACTAATTTCCATCGTAACTTAAGTTTTAAGCTACACCAAGTCTATATAGCATAGCATAAACTTCATCTATAATACAGGTTTGACAGCTAAAAAGTTTATTACTAGAATTGTCATTTTATTTTTAAACATATTCACACTACTAGCACCCACACAATCAGCAGATAATCTGTTCCATTCATGTCTAGTCATTTGGGAAAATTAGAACTTTCTCATATCTAACCTATACTGCTCCTTTGCTAATGTAACTTCATGTCCTCTAGTCCTTCTATCTTTCCTAACTGAGAAAAAATATTTCTATCAATATTTTTACAGCCATTCATTATTTTAAACACTTCTATCTGATCTACTCTCAATCTCCTGGTCTCTAGTGTTGTTAAACCATTCTTTTAAGCGAACCACATAACCAAGATCCCTCAGTTTTGGTATCATTTTAGTCGCTCTCCTCTGTACTCTTTCTAGCATATCTATGTCCTTTTTTGTGATATGGCCTCCATGCTTGTATACAATACTCTAAATGAGGCCTCCCTATTGTTTTATACAGCGGTATTATTAGTTCTTTTTCCTTACACGCTATATTTCGCCTAATTAATCCAAGGATTTGATTTCCCTTAGAGGCTGCAATACCGCACTGCTCTGAAACCTTCATATCAGCACTAATGGTTAACCCTAAGTCCTTTTCTTTTAGAGTAGTACTTAGTACAGTACCCCCCATTGTATATTCTACATCTACGTTCCTATGTCCTGTCCTGTGTGGAGGCATTTACATTTCCCGAAATTGAACAGCATTTGCCACTTTTCAGACCATTTTATCAACCTGTCAAGATCATCTTGTAAATGCTGTCTATCTCCATCACTTTTAATCCGTCTAAACACATTTGTATCATCCACAAATTTCAACACCTTGCTTGTTATTTCATCATCCAAATCAGTGATATATATTAAGAATAATATAGGTCCTAGTACTGATCACTGTGGTACCCCACTCAATACCGATTTCCAGTTTGAAGCCTCCCCATCAATTACTACCCATTGTCTTCTGTCAATCAGCCATTTTTCTATCCAGTTTATTATACCATTTCCTATGCCATGGGCCTTTAGTTTAAGCAGTAATCTTTGATGTGGTACTTTGTTGAAAGCTTTTTGAAAATCTAAGTAGATGATATCTACTGGTGATCCCTCATCTACTCACTTAGTGATGTCTTCCAAAAAACATAACATATTTGTTAAGCATGACCTCGCTTTTAAAACATGGGTTTTTAAAAGTTATGTTTAACAAGAAAATCCACCATGTGATCTTTAATTAGTCTTTCTAATAATTTGCAAATCACTGATGTTAAACTCACTGGTCTATAGTTCTCCGACTTGTTTATCGAACCGTTTTTAAATAACGGTATAATGTTTGCCTCTTTCCATTCTAAAGGAACCACTCCCTCTTCTAATGACAAGTTGGACACTGTTGCAAGCGGTATGCTAATTTGTTCTACAATTGCCCATAGTAGTTTGGACGGAATCCCATCCACTCCAGGTGATTTACATCCTACATAGCCCTTATTTTCTTTTCCGGGGTTACAATTAACTGTCCTAAATTTTCTTAATCTGCCCCCTTGAACTTAGCCTCTGGTACTGGCAGTGAACTAATATCTTCCTTGGTAAACACTGAACTAAAATACTCATTCAGGTCTTCTGCCATTAAGAATCCCTCTGATATTACATTTCCAGCACTATCTTCTAGAGGACCGACCTTATCCCGAACTTTCTGTTTGCTTCGAACATACGCATAAAAACTCTTGCTGTCATGTTTTATATTAATAGCTGATTGTTGTTCATAGCTTCTCTTTGAATTAATAATTTCAGCTGTAACTAGGTTAAGTGCTTCTTTATAAATGTTGTAGTCTTCATCATTCCACATCATTAATTTTTGTAATGGCTTCTTTCGTTTCCTTTGTTTTTGAAGGGTACAAATTTATCGACTATGCACTTAATTACACTCTTTAATATATTCCAGCTCTCTGTTGCTGTCTTTTTCTTCAGTGTGTTATTCCAGTCTATTTTTGCTAAATATTTCCTCATGTCCTTATAACTTCCTTTGTGGAAATTTCTCCTATACTGCTTTTTACTATTCCTTTCTTCTTTTACTTTGATGGTAAAATGTATCTGGTTGTGATCAATACTCCCCACTGGCTCACATATCTTGACATTGTCAACTAATTCATTCTGTGAGGACAAAACTATGTCTATCACATTCTCACCCCTGGCTGGTTCTAGCACATGTTGAGAAAGGAAAGTATCTTGTACTAAAACTAAAAACTTGTGGTCCCCACTCCCCATACTCTGTAGAGATTCCCATTGTATATGCCCATGGTTAAAATCCCCCGTAATAATACAGTCCCGTTTGGTTACTTCCCTTACAGCATTTTGTATTTTTTCATTCTCTTCTATGCTTATATTTGGACTTCGATAAACTAACCTCACTGTTAACGTTGAGTTTCCTGTAACTATGTTACACCAAACAGCTTCTTCGCAATCTGCTTCTCTTTCTAATTTTATTTAATATGCCTGGATAGATTCTTGAATATATAAAATAACTCCACCTCCCTTTCTCCCTATTCTGTCTTTCCTAAACATTACATATCATACACGAAGGAGTGTGCAAACATCTCCTAAAATTTGCTGATGACACTAAACTGTTCAGTCAGGTATCATCCTGTAAAGATGTGGAGAAATTTCAGAAAGATCTAAACAACTTGCACGGGTGGAGTGCAGAATGGACAATGTTGTTTAATGCAGAAAAATGCAAGTGTGTACATTACGGTCATAACAACAGGCAGTACGACTACTTCATGGGTGATAACCCCATAGAAACATCACATGTAGAAACAGATTTGGTAGTGATAATAACAGACACACTTAATGTAACGGAGCAATGTGTTAAGGCATCAAATAAGGCTAATGCGATGCTAGGCATGATCAACAGAGCTATCAAATATAAGACCAAAGAAGTAGTTGTAAAACTATACAAGTCCTTAGTGAGACCTCACCTAGACTACTGCATTCAGGCATGGCGCCCATTCAAACAAAAAGATATAGACTTATTAGAAAAGGTGCAATGTAGGGCGACCAGGATGATTTCAGATTTAAGTTACTTAGATTACCAAAGACGGTTAAGAGTGCTAAATATCACGACTCTGGAGACTAGACGACTGCGTGCTGATTTATTGGAAGTTTATACAATATTCAACGGGGTAGAGAGTATTCTTCCTGCAGATTTCTTTGTTATGGAAATAAACAGACCAAAACGAGAGGGCACCCTTTCAAAATAACCAAAGTGCACTCAAGATTAGATATACGCATGTACTCCTTTACTCAAAGGATAGTTAACGACTGGAATAGACCTCCGGAAGCAGCAGTGATGTCCAACAACATCAACCAGTTCAAGGGACACATTGACAAATATTTACGCAATAGGGCGGAGGATTACATGAGTCAACTCAAAGACCTCGATGCGTAAGCAACCGGTTTATCTTCCTGCATTAACACTGCACCTAGTCCGGCTGTACTGGCGTCTGTCTGGATTACGATCGGGTTACGGCTGTCGTAATACTGCAGAAGTGACTCTGACGTGACCATTTGTTTCACAGTCTCATACGCATTTCTCTGGTCTACTCCCCAGCAGAACTCTTTGTCGGGTAGATTCAACAGTCTACGCAATGGCTCACTCTCGGCTGATAAGTTCGGCAGGAACTTGGCCTTGTAGTTCACATGTCCTAGGAAACGTCTCACTTCCTCCGAGTTTCGGGGCGCTTCCATGTCTTTGATTGCACACACCTTCTTGGGGTCCGGTTTCACACCTTCTCATGTAAGGATGTGCCCGATGTACGGTAGTTCTGTCATGTGAAATCTGCACTTCTTCTTGTTCAGCTTCAGTCCACATTCACTAGCTCGTTTGAGGAATTTTCTCAAATTGTCATCGTGCTCTGCTCGATCTTTCCCGTATATCAGTATGTCGTCCGCCACAACTGATACACCTTTGAGTCCTTCCAAGGCACTCGCGAGTCTCCTCTGGAACTCTTCTGGTGCGGTCGAGATACCAAATGGCATTCTCTTCCATCTGTATCTGCCGTAGGGGGTCCAGAATGTGGTTAGATGACTTGTTTTCTCTGACAATTTCACTTGTAGGAATCCATCCTTGGCGTCACATAAGCTGAACATTTTGGCTTCCGCCAACTGGGGCAGTACATCATCGATGTCTGGCATCTGGTAGTGATTTATTTTGAGCGCTAGATTCAGGTTTTGAGGATCAAGGCATAGACGGACGGTTCCGTTCGTCTTCCTTACTGGCTGTAAGTGACTGATCCATGGAGTTGGCGATTCTACCTTCTCGATGATACACTGCTTTGTTAGTGTATCTAACTTGGTTTTGACCTCTTCTTTCATGGAAAGAGGGATCTTTCTCGGTCTCACTTGCACTGGTGTAATGAACTCGTCTAGCTCAAGGTCATATTCACCCGGCAAACATCCAACACCCTTGAACACGTTTTCAAACTCCGCAAGAATGTTCTCGAGTGGCTCGTCTGCCACCATGTGAACAGGGTCATTCACTGTGATGACATTGAGATCAATGCACGCTTTTAGTGATAGTAGACTATGTTGTTTCGTCTCCATCACCAAAAAATTCAGTGAATGTTTTTCATTCTTTTTGTCTGTTACTGTCATGGTACACCAACCGTCTGGCGTAACTTTGGAGTCGTCATACATCGTTATTGCTTGTGTTGATGCGGTCAGTCGCGGCTTGCCCATCTTGGCATAATCTCGGCGGGTCAACATGTTGCCGCCGTATCTAGCTGAAATTCAAGGTTTCTCTGAACCTTGCCGTTCGCTACTGGTACTGTCGCGATCATCTCCCGGTCACATGTCGATACGTGTATGCAGTTCGTCGATTCATCAGACGAATAGTTCCATTCTTGCTTGGAAGTCCTCACTAGGTTTGCTTTCTCGTTTCCCACGGTCCTACTACTGCAACATTTTGCGAAGTGATTCACGTTTTTGCAATTGAAGCATTCCTTCCCGTATGCTTTACATTTTCTGGGAGGGTGGTGTTCACCACACTTACTACAGTTCTCAGCATTTGGCTTCATGCGAGCACCACTTTTAGACTTGAAGTTGTTAGCATATCGGCGCGACGCAGATTTTATAGCATGAACCGACTCCGTCTGGTTTTCATACAACGTTTTGAGATCGTCCCTCGTGGCTTCCATCGCTCGACAAGTAGCAACAGCTTCGTCTAACGAGAACTATTGACGTTCAAACAGACGTCTACGAACCCTGTCGCTTTCAACACCGAGTAACAATGCTTGTATCATCATTCTGTCATAATATTCTTTGTTACCAAGCTTGCAGTCTCTCGCTACATTGTGTAATGCTGTGACGTATTCATCGATAGTCATTTGGCCCTGCTTCAGCGTCAGCAGTTTATATGTCAAGGCCACTACATTCACACGTGGGACGCAGAATTGATCGTATTTCTCAACCACTTTGTCATATTTGTCTTTGTCTACTTCTATCTCCCATGTGAACGACTCATATATGTCACTGCCTCGCTGACCTATTGTTCTCAGAAGCAATGCAATCTTGACAGGATCAGCTTTGTCTACTCTACCTGTCGCCACGAGAAATTGCTGGAATGTTCGTTTGAACCGCTTCCACTGTTCCGGCAAATTTCCACCTTCTGTCAGAGGATCCAGAGCCAACAGTTTGTCCATCGCTGCTTCGTCTATAGTGTAATCATATACACCCGGGGTACCATGTTTAACGTGTGTTCTTCTGTTATTTCGACGACTACTGGGGCACACTGCCGGAGGAACGTTTCTCGTGAAGCACTGTCACCGAGCGCCCTGCGAGAAGTACTAAAAGACTTTCGCAGTACACTCGTGGCAATCAGTTATTCGCAGACGTGGTGAGTAACTCGGTTGCTGTATATAAGCCGCCGCCGTGTATTAGATCTTGTATTGGTATATTCATTACTTAAAAATGAGCTAAGTCCGTGGACGCAGAAGTAGTCTCAGAACGGGGGCCGAGTTGTCTCAGGACGGGGCCGAGTTGTCTCGGGCCGACTTGGCCGCCTACCGGTCAATATCGTCTACCATAATGTTTAGTTCATTTCTTTTGTTTACTATACTCCTTGCATTTAAACAAACACATTTATATCCAGCTTCAGAAGAGTTTTCCAGACTGTTATTTGCTGATTTATTTGTGGTCTTTACCTATGCCTCCAGTTTCAGGCTTCTCTGTGAGTCCCCCCCCCCCTGCGAATCTAGTTTAAATAGATGTAACCTGTCCCACTGTCAACAGATCGCAGCAGGTTCTCTAAGAAAACTGCTAAGTACTACGTCGACAAAGTCGTAGGTGATTGTTTTTATGGTTACCAGAAATTATGGTTAGAACGTAGCCGTAGGTCTTATTTTTAAAAGTAAAACTAAACGATCGCCAATTCAATAACTAACAAATTGTTGTTAATAGTGTTGCATTGAAGTTATTGATGTTGAGCTCTGAATGGTTAGCGTCAGATTTTGTTAGTTTGGAACGATCACCAATATCCTTTATTATCGTTCATACTACATTTTAAATTGAATCGGATGACTGAAGTGAATGATAGAAACCAGACTAGGGTCCTCGTTCAAAGATATCCTCATACATCTATCTTACCAGGCCATGTTACATGATCATCAGTTATACTTACTTTCATAAAACGAAAAAAAAGGATAATGAAAACACACTTTTCTAATGTTCGCGACTTCGAAGGCGGTATGCCGCGGTAAATATCAGTTTATTCAACTTTATTGGTCTGCCACCTATTGGCATCTATTGGCACGCGTACGCACGCTGTACGTGCGTATTTAAGCCATGCATTTGTATGAAATGAGTGCGTGCGTGCGTGCATGGTATGGAGACAGCTCCTCGTGGACGTCAAAAGAAATTAAAGTTGTTTAATAAAAAAATATTCATGTCGTAGGCGTAATTGGAAATGTATATTATAAAACACAAGAAAAAACATCCTCATGATCGACTGGATTATGAGGACTACCACAGATAGTAGACGAAATGGCATACAGTGGACACCATGGACTCAGTTGGAGGACTTGGACATTGTTGATGACCTGTCACTACTGTCACACACCCACATACAGATGCAGGACATAACGACATTTTTTGAATCAGCATCGATCAGCAATGACATGTCTGAAGATCAACATAGGCAAAATCAACATCATGACAATACATGGTAGGAACGACAACCCAATTATAGCAGGCCCGGGGAGAGCCCCTGGAGAAAGTGGATTCCTATACCTACTTAGGGAGCGTTATAGACAGACAAGGTGGCACAGAGGCAGATGTTGCAGCAAAATGGGCAAGGCACGAATAGCATTCCTGACACTAGATGACAATAAGGTGGAGACACTAATTGACAGTTCGACATTACACGACGTACACTGCAAATACAATTTTGTTTCGATACGAGTATAGGCCTATATACATGTTGCGTGTGGACTGTGGTCCCCCGACACCTTCGACGGCACGTTTGTCACATCTGTAACGATAAGTGGGGACACAGTTTTCCAAACCTTTGTTTGAACTCCCGCCATGTCCACGGGCATGTAAATAACTACCGTACACTGCCTAATAGACACACGCTGTAAAGGCGAGTAACAATGGCAAGTGCGTGAAATGCAGCAGGGGAAGGGTGAAGACTGGTAGTACCCTCTGTACAGCATGTACGCGAAAGAGCAGTCTCATCCAAGAAAACGGATTACACCGACTTTGTTATTATGGTGAATGAAACACTAATGTATGCTCAATACCACAGAGACTGTACCGACAGAGACAAAGGTGATGGCGGCATTTTACACCAGTGATGCGCTGACTGCATGACGGAAAGTGTACGATGTGATCACAATTTGAAGACACTAACATTTTAAAACCTAAATAATCGAGACAAACTTCGTGCAGTAGTACCGACAAAGAAGCGGTGAGTGACGACATTCTGAGAGCTCTCAGTAGCCTAATCGATAATGATATTAAAGTGCAGTGCATTGCAATGGACTGGAAGCTGATTCCAAAATATCAACCGGAGGGAGTGATGAGTTGAGTCATATCGAGAAACTGGCAGATCTTGAGAGTAAACCTAAAGCGTTCGTGGACACTCTTGGCGATATTAAATTCGATGCCGCAGATAACTGCCAGAAGATCTCTGCATTAGAAACTGACTATTGCACGGGCAACTGATCCAGTAGGTGTAAATAAAAATGAGTGATCACAATGCGAAGTTTCCATCACTCGCAGACGTTGTTGCTGGTGGCTCGAGTACTCAGCCACAAGAAAAGACAGGTGACAGCAGCCGGGATGTTGCTCTGGGTGGCAATGACCGTGACCAGGGTGAACGACAACAGGAAGCAGACCACGAGTAGCAGCCAACGCCTGTATCGCCGCGTACCGACATCGAAACGAACGACGGCATGACGCTGCAGTTACATTATATGTTTGTAGTTCCGGCAGACCAAAGATGAAAGCAGAAAAACAGCAGCAGATAGATAAGCGCAGTAAGCAACCGCGGAACAAGCAGAAACAAAGAACCATCGTTGGCTAGGGGATCGATGCTGCTGGAGTTACCATGGTGCCTAGCCCCGCTGGAGACTTCTTCATTTGTTGAGTTCACCGATCACACGGCCTCAAAGACGTCGGTGAATACATCACACAAAAAGGATTGAAATACCCTAATCTAACGAAAGCCAGCGATGACAATGCTAAACTGAACTCGTTCAAATTAACCATCTCGGTTGATGATATGAACATAGTAAACGACCGTCTCTTCTGGCCCAGGGGCTGGAATGTGAGGAAATGGTTTGTGAAAACAACCACTGAATCCATCAGGATTAAGGATGTCTCACCGGATGAAACCAACCAATAGCGTTCAGTGCTCCAGGTACTAACCAGGACGTACATCCACTGCCTGTGATTAGCTACAACTGTAAACATTTTAGAGACAGATGTCCGAAATTTAATGTTATATGCAATATTAGTAAGGAATGTGAGCTGTTATTTATACAAGAACACTGTCTATTTAAAAGCGAATTAAACAAGATGTGCAATTTAGGTGACGGCATGGCAATAACTGGAGTGTATTGCCAGGGAAGGACGTTCTTAAGGCGGATGTGCAAACCTGTGGAAATTATCACTTAAATCTGCTGTCAAAGAACTTAAATGCAACCACGCGAGGTTATGTGACATTATGAATCAAATTAGTAACTGTGAAATCATGTGTCTCAATGTATACATGCCTTGCGGTGGCTGGTCAGAAAAAGATAAGTTTGTAGAATATGTGGATGTGTTAGATGAAATACAGCAGTTATTACACATTAACAACCCCGCTCACGTTATATTCGGGATGATATCAACACAGATCTGGCTAGGAATAAAAAACAGGGCTACAGTAGGACAGAAGTTTCTCGAATGTTCTATTGTAGACAGCTTGTTGTTTTCTGACCATGTAAAGTTAGGTTGGATCTAAATGTAGACCATATTTTTCGAAAGAAACTGTTGTTACAGACTAGCATAGCAAAAAGCCAGTACTGAACTCATCAACCAATACAGTAGTGATCTTTAGTGTACACTCTCCAGGTTACAATACGACAAAGGGGCTTTGCAGTGTAAGAATGTCATGTATAAACATTAGCGAATTATTTAGAGTACAGGCTCGTTAACGAATCCGTACCATTGCATGCGAATGTGTAACTTTATTTGAATGCGAATGCGAATGCTTATTTCTATGATCACTTTCGAATGCGAATGCGACTGTTTGGTGGTCGCATTCGAATGCTAATGTGAACGATTGGTGGTCGCATACGAATGCGAATGTTTAGTGGTTGCGTCCGAATGCGAATGTTTGTTTGTGTTACGCCGAGTGTAGGGTTGTAGGCCTATATAATATGCACAATTTTGAGAATGATATATAAAAAGCGTAATCCTACATATTTTAAATAATTTCATACAAATTACGAACACGATATTTATTCTCAAAACCCATCTACAACTGTAGAGCAAAACATTGTCTACAGGCTATAGTTTAATGTGTTCCACGGGTCACAGAAGATTGGATGAGCATTACATAAGTGTCAATGCTACAACAGATTGTTCACAGAAGATGAGCATTGCATTTGACGACAATTAATTGCTCACACAGTTTATCACCAATACGGGCACTTCCATATTTTTAATTACTTTATATGTTAAAACTGCAGGGATGAAGCAGCTTCACCGGGCTTTTGTTTGCATCAATTGGTAATCTTTGATTGACTACACTTTGGAGGAATCACAGCTTTTTGTGCTAGCCCTGATGTTTACAAGCAGGTGATATTGGAACCAGGTGATTGCTGCCTGTCCAAAGGAATGTAATTGTCCTTTGAAGCTTAACCCTCAGCCAAAACCCCACTTCACACAAGGCTAATGGGACATGCCTCATTGGCTTCCCATTCATTCACTGATTAATTGCTGGGAAATGTTTGACCAACCCTTCATCGTATAATACAAACTTTAATTAGTGGCCTTATGACTCCCAGAAGTGTAAAAAACATCCTGATGCATTTGTGTTGAGTCAATGAGACAGAGTGAAGTGACAGTGGCAAAGACTTGCTGTTTGTTGAAAACTAATCTGGCTCATTGAAAAGGTAATGCACAACGTACGATATGCCATACGGGTCTGTTAACCGTTGTAATGCAGTTTAATTAAGTTTGCATTCTTCTCTCCTGTTGTATAATAATATTATGCAGTACTGAGCACATTTCACAAAGAGCAGGCTTAGAAAGGAAATTCGCAAGTAGCGTGACGACTGTATTATTTGATTGTTACTGATCAACTTTAGGGGACAAGTTGAAAAAAGCAACACATATTTACAAGATAAATTACAATATAATATTAATGCACATGTCAATAGTGAAATAAAACCAATCACGACGAATAATGTGTCTGAATTCAGACGTGAGTTAATTCACTTAATTGTAATTGTCTTTTAATTAAATTAACTAACTTATTTTATGATCGTAACTTTATTAATTGAATTCATTAGCTTGATTTGAGTTAATTTATTACAGTTTAATGTAGTTCCACAGGAAATTAATTCCTAATTGCGTTAGACAACAAGTAGGCAAAACACTCAAAATAGCGTAGGCCCCTACTTGTTACATACTTAAACATATTGTTGCAATATGTCAGCATTTTATACGCATTCGATGAAAAACATTTGAACAGACATGTTTGGCATTCGAATGTTTGACATTCGAATGCGCTTTCGAATGACATTCGCATTCGTTAACAAGCCTGCTAGTAGAGTTTAAACTGATATATTAAATATGTACATAGAAGCATCAGAATGTATACCTACCACATGCCTCAAAAGCAATTTTAATTAATCAGGTGGTAGAAGGAAGGTTCCTGAGTGGTCAAAATAAGTTGAACACCTAAAACAAGAGGCCATCTTCTGTCATCAACAATGGGGAGCAGCGGGAAAGCCACACCAGGGTGATATTACAGAAATGAGGCGTATAACAAGAGCTTGGTTTCATAGGGCTGTTAGAAAAATCATGAGAGAGAATGACAGAATTCGTACTACTAAGATAGCTGCACCAATAGTGAAAATAGAACCCAGGACTTTTTTGTGGTCCGAATAAAGGGCAGACATAAATTCTTGCCTTCTTCTTGCCTTTGACGGTGAGGTGGGTGGTAATGAAATAACGCAACTTTTTTCCGATAAATATAATCACCTCTACATTAGTGTGTCATACGATGTTGATGACATGAATGCTATAAGTGAGGAGATTAACAAGCAGATCAAAGAAAATGTTAAATATAACATGTCAGTTGGTGAGGTTATCGAAGGTGTCCGGCGACTGAAGCTGGGTAAGTCGGATGGTGAAGAGGGTCTTAATTCTGATCATATCATACATGGTCCGTACAATTTGTGCTCTTAGCATTAATTTCTAACAATACGTTGATACATCGGCTTAGCCCCAACTCAATGTTAGTGGGAACTATTATCCATATCCTGAAAGAAAAGAAACAACTAGTATGCATATCCGACAATTTTAGAGCTATTACAGAGCTTGCAACATCGCATTTGCAATTTGGTTTTAAACAAAATATGGCCACTAATCATCGCACGTGTTATGATGGAAATAATCAGTTATTATAATGCAAATGGCACTCATGTTAGATACCAGCATTCGACAGGGTCAATTATTGTAAGCTGTTTAAAGTACTTCTAAAACGTATGGTATCACCTCTGGTGTTAAGATTGTTGTTATATATGTATACAAAACAGAAACTTCAAGTGAGATAGAGATGTAGTATTAACATCCCATTTTACTGCCTGTAATGGAGTCAAACAGGGAGCAATTAGTTCTCCTATTCTCTTCTCCACACACACGCACGCACGCACGCACGCACGCACGCACGCACGCACGCACGCACGCACGCACGCACACACACACACATACTCTCTCTCTCTCTCTCTATATATATATATATATGGATGGGTTGTTTGAACTGTTAGATAAGAGAGGTGTTGGATGCCACATGGGCAACCACTATACGGGTGGTATTGGATACACAGACAACGTGACTTTGCTAAAACCCACAAGATACGGACTGAAAGTTTTAATCGAGATTTGCGAAAAAATACACAGATGAATGCAATGCAATGTAAATGTTAACGGTTCTAAGAGTAGATGACTGATTTTTACAGATCGTAGTTGTAAACCAACAACAGAACTGTGGTTTTCAATGGCACCGCGTTGTATTGTGTCCAGGAGACAGTGCGCCTGGACCATCACATATCCGTTTTTAATATGGATAGTTTAGTCGCCGATGCCACTGCCAAATTGTGTTAAATATGTTCCATTATGGCCCATTTTGGTCATATTCAGACGACTGTAAAGTGCAATTTATATAAACAGTATGATTGCTGATCTTACTAGGTGCTCCGCTGTGGGATATCCAGAATAAGACTGTTGGCACTATATGCATAACATGGCGAAACCTTTAAGGACGTTGTGGGGGTTAGCACCGCTTCCACACGGTGATGTTATAACATTGTTATCGGATTGTTTACCATTATTGGCCATCTTAGAACTGTGTTATTTGATGAAAACCAGACGTGATTTTAGAGACTGTTCTCTGTATTGTTTCATGTATTGACCCCTTGACCCCAGACGCGGCTGTCCTTCCTTCTGGGTAGACAGTTCACTGAGCCGACCGTTGGCCAGAACTTTCAGCAAATCTAAAGGCGGCGAGGGGTGTTTTATGGTAAATCAGCGATGGTGTAATGACTCATCATTTTGTCTATTACTTGCTCCCCTGAACTTGAGACTCTTATCATCAAGTGGAAACCGTTTTACCTGCCGCGAGAGTCTACTACCTCCCTTGTCACGGTGGGTGCCTACATCCCACCCAGGTCAACGCTACTGCTGCTAACTGGGCGGGCGGGCGTTCGGGCGTTCGGGCGTTCGGGCGTTCGGGCGTTCGGGCGGGCGGGCGGGCGGGCGGGCGGGCGGGCGGGCGGGCGGGCGGGCGGGCGGGCGGGCGGGTAGGTAGGCAAGCAGTTACTGCAGAGAAAACCAGTACCCCTAAATGTTGTTTTGTTTTCAGCCGTCGAGGCTGAACTACTTAGTACAGAGTGAGCGTCCGTGTGTGTGTGCTTGTGCGTGCTTACATGCGTGTGTGACTTTCATGGATTATTGTGTTTAAGCTTTGTTTGTTTGTGATTTATTTCATGGATGCTCACAACATCGAATTAAACAAAAGTTATGGATACACTATGAATGACCACGTAATATGCGGTATTGATGTCAGTATGCCTTATAAAGCACGTAGCATCAATGTTTGCATTGGTGTTGAGAGGAATAGAGTTAATTATGTGTAGAGGGAGGCGACTGTGTGTTTTTCCTCTGATCACCGACGACCGGCTACAGGCGGGGAAGTCCCAGTAAGAAAGGTATTGCTCGGTTAGGCGTTGAGTCAGGGTGGTTTGTTTTAAATGAGAGACACATAGAGCACGGTTTTGATGAAGACAACGACACGCACACACATGCATGCATGCACGCACGCTTGATGTACGTAGGCACACTTACGCACTTACACACAAACACACACACACACACACACGCGCGCGCGCACACACACACATCACATGTAATATATACACACACACACACACACACACACACACACACACACACACACACACACACACACACACACACACACACACACACACACACACACACACACACACACACACACACACACACACACACACACACACACACACACACACACACACACACACACACACACATATCACATGTAATATATATATATATACACACACACACACACACACACACACACACACACACACACACACACACACACACACACACACACACACACACACACACACACACACACACACACACACACACACACACACACACACACACACACACACACACACACACACACACAGACACACAGATCACATGTAATACACAAACACACACACACACACACACACAAAGGACACGGGCCGTTCAGTGCTTCACTTCACACATGGGCGTCAGTTGTGTTTGTTGTATTGGATACATACGTCGAGGGATTTTACAAATGACTGGTCAGGTCGCAGTCTTTTCACCTTGGCCTAATGGAGTTATTAATTATCAATCTCACTGTCGCGTATCAAGAGCAAGTTGACACAGTCACAGATCAATAGAGGTATATATTGTCTAACCTATCAGCAGGGATAAACAGCAAACACATGCGTTACAGTAGTATTTTTACATCTTGTTTCACAGTCGCTGACCCAATTAAATTTACATTTACATTCCATAGTGGGTCATTCGTACACAGTAGTTCAATATCTAGTTGAGCGGAATTAAACTTGTACATGACGATCTATTTGGGGATTTTTTAAACCGAGAATAATATGGTTAGTATGTACCATGTCACCTACAATTGAGAAGCACCAACAAAGTCATTTCTACATATTCAACAAACCACCGACAGCCATTATCGGGCCAATGGTGTTTTCTCAATGTTTAGCCAATGTTGGCTAACATATGACAGATATTGTTGGATTAATGATATTTTACAATGCCAAACCAATGATAGCAAACTAATGTCAAACCATCATTGGCCCAATATGATGTTTTTTCAATGGTGCACCACAATGATGGCAAACCATTGACAAACCTTCATTGGCCTATTCGTGGTTTAAGCAGCCACCATTGGTGCAATACTTTTTGGTAGCTGGGCAATGTCTCTTTAAAAACAGGTGGACCAGTTAACAGGTGGACCAGTTAATAGGTGGACCAGTTAAATCCCGAATGAGACGTCAACGTTGGTTGTACTCGATCCCATTTCATCAGTAATTCATGAACACGACCAAGCCGCGCTGGCTTATGAAGCTCGACCCCGTTGGTCGTTTTGCATTATTAAATGGTCATGGTTTATGTGTTGACGAACAAATAATTAATGAACATCCACGCAAGCCATGGGTGGTAATTTACTACACTACCACAGAACATTCTCGTACGCTACGCTAGGGGTAAAAGTAAAATCACAGAACATCCTCGTACGGTAGGGGTAAACGTAAAACCGCAGAACATTCTCGTACGCTAAGGGATACAAATAAAGGTAATTTCTTATATAGCGCAGTATCCATTCCCGAGGACTGCTCAAAGCGCTTTACACTTTACTCCCTGGCTGCAATTAATGCGCGAAGACTATTCGTACACAAATACCCAGCCCTTAACCAGGTACTCATTCATACAGCGCAGTGAACTATGGCAAAGTAGAGTGAACGAAATTGCCCTAGGTTCGACACACCAGCACAGGATTCTAAACCGGGTTCTCTCGGTCGAACGTCCGAAGCTCTATCCACTGCGCCACTGCGCTCCACCAGTGGCAGTTTGCTACACTACCTATAGCATATGTGCTTCGCAATGTACGGACTGAATCAGTAACTGTTGTACTCAGTCCGTGTAATTGACTGTGTCAACACCCCCTCCCCCATCGCAACAGGGGACTCCAAGGAGTCGGATGAATGGATGGTTGGATGACCAGCTGATCTTCACCGTTCGGACCCTATACTGACAATGTAAAGAGGTACGTTTTATGCTGGCCATAGTAGGTTAACTCCGTTGACATGTGTGCGCGTGCGTACGTGTGCGTGTGCGCGCGTGTGTGTGTGATAGACGGATCGTAGTTTAGTAGCGTTTTATGATTTCTTATGTGTACCGTGCACACACAACTTTCTTAACGAAAGGAGAAGTCATCAGTAGGGATTAGAATCCTGACTAATGCACTCTTATGCTGAGTGCACTGATCTTATGTTGACACTTGAAAAGTGAAATGCCGTCACTGTAATCTACACGCCGTATATTTTGAATTTAAAAATGAATGTTTTTTCATAAAAAAGAAGTTTAATTTATTTTGCCATCCACGATTAGCTGTGTCCATCCCACCCACGCACGCACTCACCTCATATATATATATATATATATATATATATATATATATATGCATTGCTTATGCACAAGTATAAAATGCGTGTGCTTTTTTATAGTGTTCTGCTCGGGCCGGGCTTATGATAAATTTTGCGGGCAGGGCCGGGACTGGGTACACATTTTGCGGCCAGGGTCGAGCCTACACTTAACAATATTAAATTGTATGGGCTTTGGCCTGCCCGAGGCCATACAATTGCGGGCTTGGATCGGGCCTGTGGTATGATCATCATCATATAATACAAATACACGTCGCTAATATGAGATCCTCGTGGGTCAACCCATATCAACCATTTGGGGATCTGTGCGGGCCTGGCGGGCCGGGTATGGACTCTAACTGCTAAATGCGGACCGGGCTTGGGCTAAAACA
The DNA here is from genome assembly GCA_963995525.1 of Escarpia spicata. NCBI lineage: Eukaryota > Metazoa > Annelida > Polychaeta > Sabellida > Siboglinidae > Escarpia > Escarpia spicata. The sequence goes on from OZ023206.1 coordinate 73,539,973, forward strand.
TTCTAGACTCGCGCAGTGCACCAGTTATGTGTGTGCGTGCGTGTTTTCACGTTTATTGGGATATGACTACGACAATAAGGTGGAGGAACATGTGCGGTCCAATTTGTATTACTGGCCACAAGACCATGTCCAACAGTGTCACCGTTTCTCACTACCTTTGCCTTCTGCTACTGACTTCTTTTGTTCCAGATGCCTGTAATGCGTGTTGACCACTGTTTGTGTCAGCAGAGTGTACAATGACGTGATCAAGTTGCAAAGACTCACGCACATTGACAACAACAACTATTAAGTTGTGTGCACCAACACGGTGGAGGACATCGAGCACACAGAATGTCAACATCTCGAGGAACAAGAGACAACGAGTGACTGTGTCTTGTGTGGAAGATTATCTGCATTTAAAGAGACACCAACTACCTGTGGTGAGGGAACCATCAAGTGAGACAGTTGTGGACTGAAATGTTCACTGAGTAAACATTTAAAGGCTCATCCACATTATCTGACTGGTAAGAAACTTTTTAAAAGTGACATTTATGGAGAAGTGTGTTCTCAGAGCAGCTCTTTGTACCTGCTACTAACACTGGAGAGAAACCATTTAAATATTACATCTGTGCAAAATGTCTTACTTTTAAAGCTACACATACGCACCCCGACTGGTGAAAACCCTGTGACGTGTGTAGGTTACACTTACATAAAAACGAAAAATATGTTTACATGCTGTATTGCTCTGAAGATTGGCATCACTTAAACACTGGTAAAACGATGCAAATGTGATGCATATGAAGACAGGTTAGAAACACAAGTATTGATAATGATATCTATGAATGTGTACACACATACCATGGAGAAACGATTCACATGCGACACTTAAGGAAAACGGTGTTCACGGAATGATGGTTTAAAAATACATATCCGCAGTCATACTGGAGAGAAACCATTCATGTGTGACACTAGTGGGATACAATTTTCAATTGGTACTCATATGAAGAGACACTTTCGTATCCATACTTGGGAGAAACCCTTCAAATGTGATATTTGTGGGCCGTTTTAGTGCCGTGAAGGTACTTATCCGTATCCACAATGTGGAAAAACCTTTTAAACGTGATAAATGTGGTGCACAATTCTCGTACAGTTATAATTTGGAGACACATATCCGTACCCACACCGGGGAGAAACACACATTTTAATTTTTTGGGAGAAACCTGTGATGCACATTTCTAAAAAAATGTTAATTTGAAGAGACATGTCCGTATGCATACTGTGGAGAAACCCTACATGTGTGATACCTGTGGTGCAACATTCTCAAGACGCAGTACTCGATCATCATCGATTCACTCGAGCATTTGCCTATGTGCATTAACTTTAAATGACAATACGATTACAATAGGTAATTATTTATTCAATAACTAATTCAAAAACTAATTAAAACACTATACAACAGCTCCACTGTGATTGACTAGAAAATACTTAAAACCATAATACCATTTACATGACTACAAGGATCAGATAGAAATCATGGTGCCTCGGTAATCGAGGCTAATCGCTTGACGGCGTAAACCGAAGAACAAAAGGGTGCGGTTATCTTCTCCGAACAAAGTGAGGGCGCGCGAAAGTCCGAAGCGTTAAAATATTGATGTCTACCTCCAACGTCTACTCCCCAAATGAAAGTAATTTCGTCTAATATCCGACATCGATGTTCTAAGATGGTCCCTTTATAGAGGATTGTGTTAAACAATACACTGTTATTGTCAATTATCGTGAGGAGACAAACCTTGATCGTTTTATGAGATACTGTTGTTCCCTCTCGCTACCTTCCAAAAAAGTTAATGTTGCCACCAAAACGCAGTTTGCAAAACGGTCAGTAGTTTTGTTTAAGGTACCGCTACTACTTGATCCCAAGAACGAATTCCTGGTGGGCCCACAAGAACCTCTACTGGCAACTTTCAAGTGAACAAAATTGGCATGTTTCAGTCATATAACAAGACATGCCAGCCACCCGAAAACGATTCTTCAGGGGACCGTGGAGGACAGACGCCGTAGCGGACGGCAGAGAAAATGTTGGTTTGACAATGTATAGGAGTGGACGGACATCTACGTGCCACAGCTTCTCGTCACAGCCACGGACAGACAAGAATGGCGAAACACCACAGCTGCAGCCTCGCTTATGCCCGCCCCCCGACGACCAAGTCGGTTAAGGGACTAAGTAAGAAAGTAGTAAACCGCTAATTTCTACTTCGTTATTTACTTCGCAGTACATTTTTTTAAATTTATATAAGAACTATACGTCGCTTTGTGGCGCCCCGCCCGTCACCAAACACATTTAATCACGAGGAGGATCCCGTCGCCAGGCCAAAAGCTCTTAGGTTATTGAATCGCGGGCCAATTCGCTATCGTATTTGCATATATAGACCTTTCTTCGGGAAGTGAGGGCAACATGAGGTCACTTCCAAAATGTACAGTAAATCGTTCCGTTCTACTTTTACTTATATTTTACTTCAAGTAATTTTGGAAATAGTTGCACTTTTTTAATTAAGTAGGTTTCTAAAAAGTATTTTTACTCAGGTAGTTCTGAGGTTAATTACTTTTTATTTCTATCCAAGTTCAAAATTAAAGTAATTCAGTCATTTGCACCGCCTGTAATATGTCTCATTTGCAGAATTTGCAAATTAGAATACTGCCGCCTTTCCTAAGTAAAGATTCACTGAACATCAGATTCGCCTCGCTGTGAACCGTCGCAGAAAAAAACGTACTCTGTTCAGTATCGTGTTGTTGAAAGTCTTCACAACGATGGAGTTCAGACAAATTTCCCTGTACTTCCCTCCCGTAGTTAAACCTCCAGACTGCACTATAGGAATGATTTTCAGGCTGTATCATGTTAATAATCATCAAAACAATGTGTAATTTCGTCAATTTGTTTCCAGTATGTGACATAAGTGAAGTTAACTATGCGATGGTGCTGACCATAGTTAAACTGGAATTCAAAATGCGATGCAGGCCCAGGTGTACGAAGACATAAGAATGTTTCTATGCCACTGTAGGTCCTGTATGATATTAACTAAATGATCATGTCCATTACTGTTTCCGGCATAGACGAACACTCGATTCCTCAAGTTCCTGTCACAGTGTTGACACAATCACACACAAATGCAATGGTTGTTCTTGTCAGCTCGGTTGGACCAACCCTTCCCGAATTCGGTCCCTGGTCACTTTATAACACCTTGATCGGGCTCTTTATCGGACACAGTGGTGTTGGAAATAACATGCAGAAAGTGCAGAAATTTCAGGACGGGTCACTAAACTGAGCAGAGCCTACTCATTCCAAGGGGATACATGTTAGCTTGGCTCCATTAATAGTACTCTGAAATTGTTATCTGCGGTGCATTTCGGGAAGTGAATGGGTGTCTATTATCTAGCATAGTTAACCCTTCTTTGTACGGATGTTTCAACACCGTCGTATCTAGCTTCGTGTGGAACAAACCTTACCACATTTCTTTGGTTTTCAGTTTAATATGTTTTTACAAAAAAGGTACATCGAATGACAAAAAAGGCATCGTCAACAATCAACCAGTCATTTACTTTATATAAAATAAAAACTATATCCGGTTAAAACGACTGACAGTGGAAGACAGCGGGTTAGCCGTGAAAGGAGTCTGCAAGCCGGCCAACCAACCACAAACCCATGCCGGGAAGGAAGAGATGTGACTTGCCATGCGGTGCTTCAACAGTAAAATGAATTTAAACTCTCCTCCGAAAATGGTTATCTAAAATAAAATACGTACATATTTACCTAGTCCCTTAACCGACTTGCTCGTCAAAGGGGGGGGGGGGGGGGGCAAAGTGACGCTGTAGCTGCGATATTTATTCACTCTTGTTTGTTAGTTGAGGAGCTTTGGCACGGAGAGGGCCGTCGACTGCTTGGCATTGTCGAACCAACACTTTCTATCCCGTCCGCGGAGGCGTCTGCCCTGCACGGTGCCCCGTAGATTGGTTTTCGGGAAGCTGACGTGTCTTGTTACATGCCCTAACCATGCCAGTTTTCTTCTCTTGACAATTGCCAATATATGTTCGTGTGGGCCCACCAGAGATCGGATCTTGCTCAGCACATATATTCATTGGTGTTATGCTCTATGTAGGAGATGTGGAGCAGCTCCCTCCTGCACTTGGTATCAAAGATTTTTAATCTTTTTTCTCTATAATTGTGAGCAAGGAGTGTCCATGTCTCACAGCCGTACAGAAAACTGGATTGTACAAATGATCTGAACAAACTGTACTTGGTTGTGAAGCTGGTGTTACTACTTCTCCAGATCCTCTCCAACCTTGTCATATCTGCCGTTGCTGAGGCGAACCTGATATGTATTTCTGTGCTGCAACTACCATCCTTAGACTAGGTGGCTCCAAGATATTTAAAATTGCTAACTTCTTCTACCTTTTCGCCATTCATGGTGATGTCAGCTCTGATGTTGTTTGAGCTGTTACCATAACTTTGCTCTTGTTTGAAAAAATTAATTTCAATGATCCAAGCATGTTAGTATCTTAATATCTAATGTACAACATTTTAGAATAACGTATCAGTCCCTAAGGTTATGCCGCTGCTTCGTCAACTTGAACGGTATCTAACCTCTCCTCTCGTTCGATCAAAGTTCGCGGACACTCGACTCCTCAAATTCCTATCACAGTGTTGCACGCATCGTAGAGCTGGTGTTCCACATCCCGAAGTAGTTGGTGTTATATCCCGATCGCTGCCCGTGCTTCGGCTATACACGGTGCCACTTGATATATGATATATTAATACGACCATGGCGCATTGGCTAATAGACAACCCCTACGTTGGTCGTTTTGCATTATTATATAATGATGGTGTCTGTATAAATATGCCATTAGCGTCCATCCTCACAAGCCAGGAATGGTGTTTGAAAACAATAACTGGTGGTTGACAACAAATGGTAGAAATCCTACACAATGCATGGAAGTCATCCAAATCAATTGTTGTTTATTCTAGTAATTGATTGAGCTGGTCGAAACTACCATCTGTTAGAATAGTGCAGACTCCCGCGCCCAACACCAGCAGGCGACTCCGGGGAATCCCAATGTAACCAAACCGACCATCCACATGGTGGTGTGTTTTATAACAACTACTTCCCACTAACGAACGTTACATGTAACATCACGCTCGATTGGCTACAACCAAACCACCGATTGCAGAATGGCAGCGAGGTGATCGAATAACTTAGTTTAACTTCAACAACTGGACTGAAAAGCGCCCAGTATAGGATGCAAGCTGGCATGACGTTGGCTTTAACAAACATTAACACAAAATCGAATAGAATTATATAAACAATACTTGTAACGGACGGACGTAAATCATTGTTCTATACTACCTGTCATACTAGCCTCGAAATAAATAAACCACAACACAAATAAACACAATTGCTGATTTCAGTAATGAATGTGATGAGACCAGGCTGCGTTTTTATGGCTTCATATCCCAATAGTCATGTAAAGAGATTGATAGGGCAGTAAGACTTGTTTCCCTGGAGACAATATTCCTATAAAGAGGGGCAGACATACGCTCTTACAAAATGAATGTGTTTAGAACGTGGATCAATTGCGACAGTCGGCAACTGTCGTGCACGCCAAAGATGTTTAACCAACGCTGCAGCGGCACTGCAACATAACATCCCCATGTCTATCTATATATGTGTGTGTGTGTGTGTGTGTGTGTGTGTGTGTGTGTGTGTGTGTGTGTGTCTGTCTGTCTGTCTGTCCCTCTCTGTCATCTTGTCTCTGCCTGTCTCTGTCTCTTTGTCTATCTCTCTCTCTCGCCCTCTGCTTTTTCTCTCACCTCATTCTCTACCTCACAATCTCACCACCTCTCTCTACATCTATAGGACTGTCAGATCAGACAATTTTTCAATTCTCTGAGATTTTGTAACTGTCTTCACGTAAGAGAATCAGTTATATCCCGACCGCGGCTGTATTCGGTGCCACTTCATGGATAATACATGAATACGACCACGACGCACTGGCTAATAGACCACCTCCACGTTGGTCGTTTTGCATTATTTATTATATAACGATGATATCTGCATTAACAAACTAGACCATTATATTCCATCCTCGCCAGCCAGGGGTGGTAGTTGACAACACTAACTCTGGCAGAAAGTCTACGCAATGCATGGATGTCATCCAAATCAACTGTTTTTTTCTAGCAATTGATTGAGCTGGTCGAAACTGTACCATCCGTGAGAATAGAGCACAGAGTCCCGTGCCAAATACCAGCAGGCGACTCCAGAGAATACCAATATAATTACCAGTATAACACTCACCATATTCCAATATACAGAGGCAGACTTACGCTCATGTAAAACGCATGTGTTTAGAACCTGAACCAGTTGCGACATTCGTGCACGCCAAAGATGCTTAACCAACACTTGCGAAAGTCAAACTGGCATCAAACAAAACCACCAGTTGTTCTCGTTTTGATTTGTCGCCGTTTTGTCCGGAATCGGCGACCTCTATATACAGTATTATAATAACAATAAACTAGTAAAAATATGACGTGTTTCGTGTATACGTTCTATTCGTTGCATCATTAATACGTGATGGCATACTATGTGTCTACTTGTAATTTAAGTAGATAAGCCCTAGCATAATTATACTTAATGCATTCGTTTTGAGCTACGATACCCATCGGACCTGAAAAGATCGCGCTGCCAAGTGAATACATCGTCTCCAGAAACAAAATTCTACATCAAAAATGCTCACTAATACATATTTGGACGAACAGTATATTACAATAGATATAAGTATACTGTAAAACAAGAATTGTTAGTATTTCTTATATAACCATATATATTATTATGTAAATAATTATTTGCATAAAAACTGTTTTTTTTGTGTGATTTTTAGAGCTTTGTTTTCGGAGTTTGTATACACACACACACACACACACACACACACACACACACACACACACACACACACACACACACACACACACACACACACACATATATATTTACATACATATAACACACACACACGCACACACATATATAAATATATAGTACATATATATACGCGTATGCGTGTATATATATATATATATATATGCATATATATATATGTATATATATATATATATAATATATATGTATGTATGTATGTATATATATATATATACATACATACTTTTTTCTCACATTTCTCACCTTTCCCCGCCTTCTCCCTGTGCGGGTTTTGCAGAGTTTCCCCCACTTCTTCTTGTCCTGAGCCCATTCTTCCTTCATCTGCCCTGCGTTTACATCTTTCCGCACTCTGTCCTGCCATCTCAACTTGGGCCTCCCTCTCGCTCGTTTCCCCTCTGTCTTCATCTCCATGGTGGCTCTTAAGTATTCCCTTTCTTTCCTCCTTTACACGTGACCAAACCACTCCAGCCTTCTTCTCCTAATGACGACGACAATGCTCTCCACAGCGGCTTCTTTCAAGATGTCCTCATTCATCCGGTGCTCCTGCAGGCTTACCCGCATACATACATATATATATATATATATATATATATGTACACACGCATACGCACCCATGCGCACACACACATACGCGCGCGCACACACACACACACACACACACACACACACACACACACACACACACACACACACACACACACACACACACACACACACACACACACACACACACACACACACACACACAGATCACATGTAATATATATATACATACACACACACACACACACACACACACACACACACACACACACACACACACACACACACACACACACACACACACACACACGCACGCACGCACACACACACACACACACACACATACACACACACCATGACTTTTGTCTACATTAGTTGATGGTCAGTCACTGCTAAAACAAAATGGCCATGGATGTCACTACAAAATGTTAACCCCTAAATATTTTTGTGTAAGATGGGCTTCATCTTATTACAAAATATGTTCCTATTAGGGCATCTGTCACGCCCTCTTATTGATTTGACACATCCCTAACAGCGAGTGTCAGTGTGCGTCAAGGTTACCTGTTGCACCCTCTCATTGATTTGTCGTTGTCACTGATCGTGATTCAACTCTATACGGCGGTTGCCACACCAAACACATCAGTCGTCGATCAGTCGCTTGTCGAGGTTGTCACGCATTGCCTGCTAGAGTTCTGCTGTGCGGCTGTCGGACGGGAGAGCAAGGATGTCGCCCAAATGTTCTAAGCTGATGACGTGCTCTCGAGCCTCTGCGATTCTCCTTCGAGCTCTGATCTTAGCGGGACTCTGTGGTTGGACAAATGCAGATGAAGTCGAAGGTAGGACAGTTCCGACCTTTAAATATTTACTATTCGCAATCAAGCACTATATGTGAACCCCACAGAGAACAAGGTCTTAAGTGATAAATGCCTATTCTGCAGACAAGCCAAATGTAGCTGTCGACGTCAGGTCCCATTGATTGTGTCATTTTGGCTGAAATGCACAACCTGATAATCTATTTTTTTTCACTGTCCTGTTTGCCTCCACAAATAATCCAAACGTACATAATATAGTTAGAAATATACAGAAATAACTGAAAGTTACCGCGCTTTTTAAAGTTGCATACATTTGATCAATAAATAAGAAAATACAGAAGATGTTCCATCACATGAGCAATTATTTTAGAGCATAACTAAAATATTGTTGTTCTGAAAATTACGGTAGTTTAGGTCATTATAATCCGACTTTACATTGAATATATTTGTGTGTGAAATTGTCACATTAAAAACCGCACGTTTCAGAGAAGAACGTTGCGAAGGTGTTGTGGCAGTCAATCACCACGCCCCATATTATAATGATCATTGCTGTGTGTTGAGCGTGGACAAATTGGGAATTGTTGAATTTCAAAGGGCATTGCGGTTAATACAGTCCGATTTTGCTATACTGCACAATAACGCTTGTTTTGAAACTGAATGTTTTGTTTACCATTTGAACATGCTCCGTGGGCGTATCTTCCAAGTCACGTACGTTGTTATGGTATTATTACAAAACACAATTTGGCGGACAATATACCTTCAACGTAGTAACTGTTATCACAGTATGGCGAACATTATATTAATTAATTAATTAATTTAAAATTAAGAACAGACTGCCTCATTTTAATTCGTTATAGTATAGCTCTAAGTCAGCTCCATGCGTTTATTGAGACCTACAACACTATTGGGCCGGACGTGGGAGAAGCGTTGAGCAGGCATCGTATACGACAGCAATGGCAATGGCAATAGCAATGACATTGACTCAGTGCAACGGTCTATAGCGATGTGGAGGACGAGTGCGACAGAGTACGACATGTGGCAAAAAGATTCTGGAAAAGAACTAGGCGGCGGAGAATGTTTCACGTCACACCTATAGGTATTCGAATAGCTGATTCGAAAAAGGACGCCAACAGAGTTCGGCGTGTTTTAGCAGGTAGGGCGGTGGGACAACATTACAAGAGGTACCCTTGGCCCATCTTTTAAATTAGAGTAACATCATAGTTAGTTAGCACCTGTTTAATTAAGGATCGATATGTAAATATTAAGTAGGTAAGCCCGAAAAGGGTAAATTAAAACGGCAATCGTCAATTCGAGTAATTCGTTACAGGGCATCATATTTAATAATAATAATAATAATAATAATAGTAAATAACTTCTAACGCGCCAATATCCTTAGACAATCCGAGCTCAGTGGCGCACCAAAACCAAAGGATTAAGCAGTCTCGATACTCGTGTGTAGGCGAAGGTCGTCAAAAAATGGATGTATGTGCTAGGAAGCTAGGGAGGACAGGCGATATTGAAAAGATAGGTTTTGAGGTGACGACGAAATGTAACAATATTTTCTGCTGATTTAACATTAACGGGAAGCGAATTCCAGCATTTGTCTTAACTCTAGGAAAAATAGCAACTTCGAACTAGACGACCGAAGTTGTCTGGCTTGTCTAGCTGGTGTGAGTATTGAGTGTAAATAACTAGATTGTTTGGATGAAAGGGCTTGTAGGTGATTGTGCAGATAATAATGCGATATCGCTCGGGGAGCCAGTGCAGTGATTTTAGAAGTGGCACTGAGCGGGAGAATCGAGGAGATTGTGTGACTACCCTTGCTAAACAATTTTGGACACGTTGTAGTTTTGCAATATCCTTGATAGCAATATTATGAAGGAGGGAATTGCAATAATCTAATCTGCTGCTGACAAGAGCTGTTGCGATAGTCTTAGCGACAGAAAGCGACATAATAAAATATGTCGGCGAATGCGGCGAAGATCACGGATATGATGTCCATGTGACAGTCTAAGACGTCACCAAGGTCTTTAATCTGATGCACAGCTTGGATGAGAGAACCACCAACATTGATGCTGAGATCGTTTACTAACTTCTTTGCAGACACTGGGACAATCGGAAGGAACTCGGTTTTCTGGTCGTTCAGTTTGAGGTAATTAGAGGTCAGCCACTCCCGAATTTCCATGACGCAGGCTTCAAGACGCTGTAGGGCCTCGAGTAATGCCGTAGGATTAAGCGCCAACGCACGCATCAGCTACAGGTCATCAGCATAGTGATGAAACGTTACACCGTGCCTTCTGATGACATCGCCGACTGGTTGGACATACACAGAGAACAGAACAAGCCCAAGGACGGATCCCTGCGGCACTCCTGTTTTAAGAATGTGAGGTTCAGATGCACTCTGGCCAATTACAACACGCTGCTTGCGGTCTTGCAGATATGACTCCATCCACTGGAGGGCGTAACCTTGAATACCATAGGGCTTGCTGAGCCGATTGAGTAGAACAATGTGGTAAATCGTGTCAAAAGCTGAACTCAGGTCAAGAAGCACGAGCAGAGTGCATTCCTTGCGATCCAAGGTCATCACTGCAGACTTTCAACAATGCGGTTTCTGTAGATTGAAGCTTTTTGTATGCCGACTGAAAAGGTTCATTTATATCTTGTGAGCCAATATGATCAGACAATCGCTGTGCTACTGTCTTCTCAATAACCTTGGACAGATGAAAAAGACTGCTGACAGATCTATAGTAATGTAGCACGTCACGGTCCAGAGATGGCTTCTTCAATAGTGGACGAACACGGGCCTCCTTTAAGGACGCTGGCACTGTTCCTTCTTCAAATGACTTGTTGGAAATAGAGGTAATAACTGGTACCAATGATGACAGGCACAGCTGAACTTGAAAATTTGAGCAGATTTGTGAAGAAGAAGGGATGGGATTCACATATTTATGGAGATACTTTGTTGGGAGGGAAGATATGTACATGAGAGATGGCCTCCATCTTAGTGGAAAGGGGACAGCAGTTTTCTCAGAGAACCTGCTGCGATATGTTGACAGTGGAACAGGTTGCATGTATTTAAACTAGATTCGCAGGGGGGACTCAGAGAGAAGCCTGAAACTGGAGGCATAGTTAAGACAGCACAAATAAATCAGCAAGAACAGTCTGGAAAACTCTTCTGAAGCTGGATATCAATGTGTTTGTTTAAATGCAAGGAGTAAAGTAAACAAAGAAAAAAACCTAAATATTATGGTAGAAGATATTGACCCTCACATAATATGTATAACCGAATCCTGGACCACCACCGATATATCAGATGCCGAAGTGGGACAGACAGGATGTGTAATGTTTCGGAAACACAGAATAGGAAGAAAGGAAGGTGGAGTTATTTTATATATTATAGAATCTATCCAGGCTGATGAAATAAAATTAGAAAGAGAAGCAGATTGCGAAGACGCTGTTTGGTGTAACATAGTTACAGGAAACTCAACGTTAACAGTTGGGTTAGTTTATCGAAGTCCAAACATAAGCATACAAGACAACGAAAAAATACAAAACGCTATCAGGGAAGTACACAAACGGGACTGTATTATTATGGGGGATTTTAACCACCACGGGTATATACAATGGAAATCTCTACAGACAATGGGGAGTGAGGACCACAAGTTTTTAGTTTTAGTTCAAGATACGTTCCTTTCTCAACATGTGTTAGAACCATCCAGGGGTGAGAATGTGTTAGACATAATATTGTCCTCACAGAATGAATTAGTTGACAATATCAAGATATGTGAGCCACAGGGGAGTAGTGATCACAACCAGACACATTTTATCAACAAAGTAAAGTAAAATCAGAAAGGAATAGTAAAAAGCAGTATAGGAGAAATTTCCACAAAGGAAGGTACAAAGACATGAGGAAATATCTAGCAAAGATAGACTGGAATAACAGACTGAAAAATAAGACAGCAACAGAGTGCTGGAATATATATAAAACATGGAATTAATGCTTAGTCGAAAAATTTGTACCCTTAAAAAACAAAGGAAACGAAAGAAGCCATTAGGAAAATTAAGTATAAACAAATGATGTGGAATTCATATATATGTACTGGAAATGGTGAAGACTACAGCATTTATAAAGAAGCACTTAACCAAGCTACAGCTGAAATTATAAATTCAAAGAGAAGCTATGAACAACAATCAGCTAGTAATATAAAACATGACAGCAAGAGTTTTTATGCGTATGTTCGAAGCAAACAGAAAGTTCAGGATAAGGTCGGTCGTCTAGAAGATAGTGCTGGAAATATAATATCAAAGAGATTCTTAATGGCAGAAGACCTGAATAAGTATTTTACTTCAGTGTTTACCAGGGAAGATACTAGTTCTCTGTCTGTATCAGAGGCTAAGTTCAAGGAGGCAGTTTCAGACTATTTAGAACAGTTAATTGTAACCCCGGAAATGGTAGCTAAGAAAATACGGGTTATGAAGGATAATAAATCACCTGGAGTGGAAGGGATTCCGCCCAAACTATTATTAGAAATTGTAGAACAAATTAACGTACCGCTTGTATAAGTTTTCAATTTGTCATTAGAAGTGGGAGTGGTTCCTTTAGAATGGAAAGAGGCAAACATTAAACGGTTATTTAAAAAAGGTTCCAGAAACAAGTCAGAAAATTATAAACCAGTGAGTTTAACATCAGTGATTTGCAAATTATTGAAGATCACATGGTGGATTTTCTTGTTAAATATATCTTGATAAACCCATCTCAAAATGTTTTTTTTTAAGCGAGGTCATGCTTTACACTTATGTTATGTTTTTTTTGAAGACATCACTAAGTGGGTAGATGAGGGATCACCAGTAGATATCGTCTACTTAGTTTTTCAAAAACCTTTCGACAAAGAACCACATCAAAGATTACTGCTTAAACTAAAGGCCCATGGCATAGGAAATGGTATAATAAACTGGATAGAACAATGGCTGATTGACAGAAGATAACGTGTAGTAGTTGACGGGGAGGCTTCAAACTGGAAATCGTTATTGAGTGTGGTACCAGAGGGATCAGTACTAGGACCTATATTATTCTTAATATATATCAACGATTTGGAAGATTAAATTACAAGCAAGGTGTAGAAATTTGCGGATGATACAACAGTGTTTAGAAGGATTAAAAGTGATGGAGATAGATAACATTTATAAGATGATCTTCACAGGTTGATCAAATGGTCTGAAAAGTGGCAAATGCTGTTCAATTTTGGGAAATGTAAATGCCTCCACACAGGTCATGGGAATGAAGAGGTAAAATATAAAATGGGGGGTACTGCTCTAAGTACTACTGTAAAAGAAAAGGACTTAGGGTTAACCATTAGTACTGATATGAAGGTTTCAGAGCAGTGCGGAATTGCAGCGTCAAAGGGAAATCAAATCCTTGGATTAATTAGGCGAAATATAGCGTATAAGGAAAAAGAGCTAATAATACCGCTGTACAAAACAATAGTTAGGCCTCATTTAGAATATTGTATTCAAGCATGGAGGCCATATCGCACGAAGGACATAGACATGCTAGAAAGAGTGCAGAGGAGAGCAACTAAAATGATACAAAAACTGAGGGATCTTAGTTACGAAATACGCCTAAAAAATGCGGTTTAACAACACTAGAGACCAGGAGATTGAGAGGAGATCAGATAGAAGTGTTTAAAATATTGAAGTTATGAAAATATTGATAGAAATATTTGTTCTCAGTTAAGAAAGATAGAAGGACTAGAGGACATGAATTTACATTAGCAAAGGAACAGAGTAGATTGAATATAAGACAGTTTTCATTTTCAGAAAGGATTGTAAATGAATGGAACAGATTACCTGCTGATTGTGTGGGAGCTAGTAGCGTGAATGTTTAAAAATTAAATCGACACATACCTCAGACGGGCGGGATACACATAGATTAAAGGGTTGGACTCTCGATAAGCCAAAGGGCTTCCTTGTTCACCTGCCACCTAGAGTTTATTCTCTGGATGGCAATCTTGTTAAATCTTGTTAAGCTCCCTATCGCTTAAAAAATCATCTGAGACTATAAATACCTTCCGTAAAAACTAAAGACTTGTTTATTTGAAATTGCATTCCCGTCTTACCTTCGGCGGTCCCTTGCTCTAATGACGACTCTTGCTTGTCCTTGTTAACGATTTTGCCCAATGAATTTTGTATGTTCCGCCTCTGAGCTCAGCTTCCTGGAGATTTAGGCGGTATAGAAATTTGTCATTATTATTATTATTATCATTATTATCATTATTATTATTACTTCCTCAAGTACGTCACCACTAGCCGTCTTTATTACTTTACGTTCATTTTATGGTGATGGTAATTACCTTGGTTTTATTCACATTTATATCCAGTCCAACAGTTCCCGCATTGCTCTTGACATTGTCGAGTATCTATGCAGATTTTATCGCTGATCAGGACTATAATCTAGTTCTGATAAGTTATATTATCATAAGCAGTAATAATGATATTATTATTATTAACAAATGCAAGATCTGTGATTACTTCCATTGGAAACCGCATAATTCTAAACTTTTTGATGCCAAGACCAAATTCTTTCGTTGATTGTTGCATGATATCGTTCAATATTATAATAAATATGTATGGAGCTAATGTATCACCCTGTAAAACACCGGCCTTAATAACAAGGATCTTGGTTTCTCCGTCTGGTGAAATAACGGATGGTGTCGTGTCTTTGTGTAAGACTTCAATAGCACTCACAATCTTCTCTGGCAGTCCGTAGGTACGTAAGAATCTGAAAATGTTGCCACGGTGAACAAAATCGAATGCCTTTTTGAAATGTATAAATGTCAGGACTACAGGCAAGTTGTTGACATCTGCTTCTGCGTAAAGCTAATATGTGGCAAGTTGTAGATTGACCTTTGCGAAAGCTATACAGTTGTTATATCCATGTGTACGTATTTACGGAATTCAATCTATTAATTACTCAATCGACATTCTATTTTAAAATCTCGATCCCATGTATGTTACCAAATGACATTTGTTTTTACAGATGGCGGTATAGTCTGCCCTCTATTGTTGGCGGGACACAACGGAATATCTGAAGTGACTCTGACCGGTCAAGAGACAAAGATCGCTGACATAGCTGATAAACACGGTTTGGTGTAATTTATACTATCACTTATCATGGAACGTCAACAAATATGTGTTTGCTTATTGCAATGAATAAATATATAATTATTATAATACATATAATTACATGTATATATATATATATATATATATATATATATATATATATATATATATGCGTATATATATATGTATGCATGTACTTATATGCGTATGTATATATATATATATATGTATATGTATGTATGTATGTATGTATGTATGTATGCATGCATGTTTGTATGTATGTATGCATGTATGTATGTATGTATGTATGCATGTATGCATGTGTGCATGTGTGCATGTGTGCATGTGTGCATGTGTGCATGTGTGCATGTGTGCATGTGTGCATGTGTGCATGTGTGCATGTGTGCATGTGTGCATGTGTGCATGTGTGCATGTGTGTACTGCATGTATATATGTATGTGTGCATGTATATGTGTAAGTATATATATATATATGTATATATATATATATATATATATATTTATATATATATATATGTATATATATGTATATATATGAATGAATGTACATGTATGTATGTACGTATGTATATATTATTGTTTTATTTTTTGCTGTTGTGAATATTGATGCTGGTCACACCATGGTATTATATTTTATTCTAGCACTGTTTCTTTCTCACTAACAATATGAATCATATGCCATCGGAGATTGTTATCTTACCATTTTGCAGCTTAATTAATGTAATTTATTTTTACCGCTGTTGTGAATTTTTTGTTGATCCAACAATGGTATTATGTTTTACTATATTATTGTTTTTTCTCATTAATGATATGTATCATATGGTATCGGATATCATTATCTCATTACTATGCTGTTTAACTAACTCAATTAATGTTTAATTCCTGCTGATAATTGGACACACGAATTAATCATGACATTATGTTTTTCTATCATTATTAATATATTATTATTATAAAGAAGGTAAAAGCAATACTTAGTCAACATATTGTCATTGTTGACAACATAGCTCACCCCCTTTCCTAGCTTACGCCTGTACTCATGACATTTGTTTTATTACATGTATATGTTTTCTTTTGTTTTACTACTACATACACAACTACGGTGAATGTTATAATGACATGCTGCACATAATGTGCCAAGCTATCACTTTTTTACACTACAGTTTCTTTTATTTGATTTTTTCTGTTACTCCTGGTAGTAGCGCAAATACATTGGACTGGGGAGATTGGATCAATATGCTCTACTCAACTAGATTTGTAAATGTTCGATGGTATTGGTATTGACCGGATCCAAACAAATTGAACTTTTGATTTTAGAAAGTTGTAGAATGACACTGATTATTACGAAGGTGACATATATTACGAGTCTCCTTTTTCATTATATAAATGATTGTAAATACTTCTGTCCAAATGAATTTCCCAGTGCCTTCCACACTGACAATCTCTATTGATGTTCTGTATAGATTTTCGCAGTTTAGAGGCACATTGGGATTCTATGCAAAAATTACTTTTTAATTTATCTTCAAATGGCCCCAAACTTGATATAATTGATTTAACAGCAATATTTAGAATTCGTGATTCCTAACATTACAACATAAGTGGGTAAAACAGTTTACTTTTTAATACAAACCTACAGAATGATGATGGTCACGGTGGAGTTGTACTATATATTAACGAAAGCTTGACCTACTTTAAACGTGATGATCTTTCCATATTTATTCCTCATGTATTTGAGTCTATGTTTTTGAAGTTTAACAAGATTTAACAAGATTTAACAAGATTGCCACCCAGAGAATTAACTCTAGGTAGCAGGTGGACAAGGAAGCCCTTGGCTTATCGAGAGTCCGACCTTTTTAGCTATGTGTATCCCGCCCGTCTGAGGTATGTGTCGATTTTATTTTAAAACATATTCACGCTACTAGCACCCACACAATCAGCAGGTAATCTGTTCCATTCATTTACAGTCCTTTGTGAAAATGAAAACTTTCTTATATCCAATCTACTCTGCTCCTTTGCTAATGCAAGATCATGTCCTCTAGTCCTTCTATCTTTCTTAACTGAGAAAAACATATTTCTATCAATATTTTCATAACCCTTCAATATTTTAAACACTTCTATCTGATCTCCTCTCAATCTCCTGGTCTCTAGTGTTGTTAAACCGCATTTTTTTAGGCGTATTTCATAACTAAGATCCCTCAGATTTTGTATAATTTTAGTTGCTCTCCTCTCCACTCTTTCTAGCATATCTATGTCCTTCCTGCGATATGGCCTCCACGCTTGAATACAATATTCTAAATGAGGCCTAACTATTGTTTTGTACAGCGGTATTATTAGCTCTTTTTCCTTATACGTTATGTTTCGTCTAATTAATCCAAGGATTTGATTTCCCTTTGAAGCTGCAATTCCGCACTGCTCTGAAATCTTCATATCAGCACTAACGGTTAACCCTAAGTCCTTTTCTTTTACAGTAGTACTTAGTACAGTACCCCCTATTGTATATTCTACCTCTTCGTTCCCTTGTCCTATGTGGAGGCATTTACATTTCCCAAAATTGAACATCATTTGCCACTTTTCAGACCATTTGATCAACCTGTCAAGATCATCTTGTAAATGCTATCTATCTCCATCACTTTTAATCCTTCTAAACACTTTTGTATCATCCGCAAATTTCAACACCTTGCTTGTTATTTCATCATCCAAATCGTTGATGTATATTAAGAATAATATAGGACCTAATACTGATCCCTGTGGTACCCCACTCAATACCGATTTCCAGTTTGAAGCCTCCCCATCAACTACTACACGTTGTCTTCTGTCAATCAGCCATTGTTCTATCCAGTTTATTATACCATTTCCTATGCCATGGGCCTTTAGTTTAAGCAGTAATCTTTGATGTGGTACTTTGTCAAAAGCTTTTTGAAAATCTAAGTAGACGATATCTACTGGTGATCCCTCATCTACCCACTTAGTGATGTCTTCCAAAAAACATAACATATTTGTTAAGCATGACCTCGCTTTAAAAAACCATGTTGAGATGGGTTTATCAAGTTTTGTTTAACAAGAAAATCCACCATGTGACCTTTAATTAGTCTTTCTAATAATTTACAAATCACTGATGTTAAACTCACTGGTCTATAGTTCTCTGACTTGTTTCTCGAACCTTTTTTGAATAACGGTATAATGTTTGCTTCTTTCCATTCTAAAGGAACCACTCCCTCTTCTAATGACAAGTTGAAAACTGTTGCAAGTGGTATGCTAATTAGTTCGACAATTTCCAATAGTAGTTTGGGTGGAATACCATCCACTCCAGGTGATTTATTATCCTTCATAGCCCTTATTTTCTTAGCTACCATTTCCGGGGTTACAATTAATTGTCCTAAATAGTCTGAATCTGCCCCCTTGAACTTAGCCTCTGGTATTTGGCAGTGAACTAATATCTTCCCTGGTAAACACTGAACTAAAGTACTCATTCAGGTCTTCTGCCATTATGAATCCCTCTGATATTATATTTCCAGCACTATCTTCTAGAGGACCGACCTTATCTTGAACTTTCTATTTGCTTCGAACATACGCATAAAAACTCTTGCTGTCATGTTTTATATTACTAGCTGATTGTTGTTCATAGCTTCTCTTTGAATTTCTAATTTCAGCTGTAGCTTGGTTAAGTGCTTCTTTATAATTGTTGTAGTCTTCATCATTTCCAGTACATCTATATAGCTTCCACATCATTTGTTTATACTTAATTTTTCTAATGGCTTCTTTCGATAAGTGTTTCTTTTTGGACTGTTTTCCTTGTTTTTTGAAGGGTACAAATTTATCGATTATGCACTTAATTTCACTCTTTAATATATTCCAGCATTCTGTTGCCGTCTTATTTTTCAGTGTCTTATTCCAGTCTATCTTTGCTAAATATTTCCTCATGTCCTTATACCTTCCTTTGTAGAAATTTCTCCTATACTGCTTTTTGCAATTCCTTTCTGATTTTACTTTGATGGTAAAATGTATCTGGTTGTGATCGCTACTCCCCAGTGGCTCACATATCTTGACATTGTCAACTAATTCATTCTGTGAGGACAAAACTATGTCTAACACATTCTCACCCCTGGTTGGTTCTAGCACATGTTGAGAAAGGAATGTATCTTGAACTAAAACTAAAAACTTGTGGTCCTCTCTCCCCATACTCTGTAGAGATTTCCATTGTATATGCCCATGGTTAAAATCCCCCATAATAATACAGTCCCGTTTGCTTACTTCCCTTATAGCGTTTTGTATTTTTTCATTCTCTTCTACGCTTATGTTTGGACTTCGATAAAGTAACCCAACTGTTAACGTTGAGTTTCCTGTAACTATGTTACAACAAACAGCTTCAAGGATATTATAGTAAACCTATTAAAGTAGGTGTAATTTATCGACTTAACACTCCTGCCCGTGAAGATATCGATTTAAAAGGAAAATTGTAGAAATATAGGATAAATTATCAAATAAAAATAAACCTGCTGATTTAATGGGCGATTGTAACATTAATTTGTTAAACTTTGTTACCCCTCAGAAAACCAATCACTTCACAGATAACGTAATATCCCTAGGATTTGTTCTGCTTATGACCAAACCAACACGAGTAACATCACATTCGGCAACGCTTATAGACCACTTATAATAAAACTATAGTCATTCTAGTTATGAATTGAATCGAAGATGATTATAACTGACTTAACTGATACCTTTGGAATATTTCATATAATATACGGTACACCTCGATCATAAAAATCAATATATAAGCAGGTCCGACAGTTGATCCCAACAAATATTTTATCATTTAGAAATCTGTTAGCTAAGGCTGATTACTCAACTATATTTTCCACTGCCAATGCGAATGAAGCTTACGATAATGCTATGATAATATACAAATCACTTTTCTAAATATCCTGACCAATTAAATATGTTAAGAAGTTAAGAAAAAAATACATTAAACGTGAACCTTGCATGATATCAGGCATATCGACTTCATCGCTAAAAAAGACAAAGTTAAATATAATTAATTCATAAATTATGAATAAATAATTATAAAAATATTGTAGAGTTTTTAATGAGATTAAACGTGCAGCAAAACTACGTATTACACAGACATGCTGGAGGATCGTAGGCGGAATGTCAAAGAAACATGGGCTGTGTTACGACAGGCTATACATAGACAAAAAGAATTCTCCAAACTACCTGAAACCCTTCATCATAAACGGACAAGAAAATTCTAAATAAAAAAAAATTGCAGGAGAATTTAATATTTTGTTGTTGGAATAGGTGAATCAATTAGCGACTCAGTTGCTCTTCCTGTTAAGCATTTTGACGCACACCTCGGGAAATTATGTGGTAATTTTATTCATGCAACCCACTCAGACAACTGGAATTGAAACAATTGTACAAAAGCTTAAAAATAAATGCACCGAAGCATTCGACGGCTTATCTACTACCCTACTGCAAGCGATCATACATGAAGTAGCCAGTCCGCTTGAGTATATTATATTAAATCAATTCTTTGTCACGGGCACTGTTCATGCAAACTTAAAAACCGCAAAAGTAATTTATGTTTTCAAATCAGGTAACAACAAAATGTATACTAATTATATACCTATAAGTATACTACCTGCGATTTATAAAATAATGAGAAAAAAGGTTTGTAATAGACTCATCATGTTTTTAGAAAAAACTATAACATTTTATATAAACACCAGTATATTCACCTAATACTGCATATGCTCAAGGATGTCGCAGAAGCAAACCAAAAATAACAAAACACTCTACACTGGCTGTGTTTCTGGACTTTTCAAAGGCATTTGATATAATTAACCATGACATTTTACTGTACATATATTTTTTATGGAACTCGGAGAATAAGTAATAAATGGTTTGCCAGTTATTTATCAAATCAAAAACAATATACTGAGATATACAAATATCAATCATCGCAAAAAAATATGGTGGAGTACCCCAAGATTCCATTCTTGGACCAGTCTTATTCCTAATTTATATCAATGATATAACTAACTCTACGTCTTTGAATTTGTTGTCTTTTTGGATGACACAACCGTATACCAATCAGGTCTTCATGCTGACACTTTTATAAACAGTATAAACCGAGAATTGATGTATTTGTATGACTAGCTTTGTGCCAATAAATTGTCTTTAAATATTAAAAAGACACAACTTTGCACATTTAGTCCACCAACTAGAAAATGCCAGGTTAAGGAGTGTACTAAAATAAGTTATTAATCATGTTGGTAAACATAACAAAGAAAAAACAGCGAAGTTCTTAGAAATACATATTGATAAATATTTCACATGGAATAAACATATTAATTTAATCAGTTTTAAAATATCTAGAGCACTTTTTGCAATTAATAGAATGACAAATGTTCTGCCAATAATGTTTTAAAAGCCCTCTATCTTACCTTAACTTAAAGTCATTTAACTTACGGGGTACAAGTTTGGGGAAATGGAAATACAGTGAGGAAGTTAAACAAAATTTGCTATACGAATAATTAATAAAAAAGATACAGAAGTCTCCAATTTTTGATTCTGAAAATATCCTTAAATTTGGTGATGTACACAGGTTGCACGTCTTACTATTTAGGTATGACTATCATCATAATACACTGCCTAAATCCTTTAAATATTCAATATCAAAAAAGAACTTAACCACTAATATCAGACTTACCAGACAATATAACCTCTTACATAGATAAACCCAGAACACATTTTTCATCTAGGTTATATAAACATAATTTCATAAAAATATGGAATTTTCAAGATAACAAGATAAAAAACATTAACTCTAGACCAACATTCAAAGTTTTATTATATACATATATATATATATATATAGACAGCTTTCTCAGTTATGTACGTAGCCTAAATCCCACATGTGTCGAGTGCAGTTAGTGTTTTATATCAACGTTGGATTCGGTCAAATCTCATACAATTATTTTCTATAATATGTGTTTTTTATTATTAATCATTTCATCATACCCCCAGTCCGTTGTCACACCGTCATCGTTATAATGTAGTTATCGCACATGTGTATATGTGTGTGTGGTAGTTTAAATTTATGCTTGTGGGCACAGGAAGACATACATATATACGATATACTGCATATATATATATATATATATATATATATATATATATATATGCAGTATATCGTATATATGTATCTATGTATCTATGTATGTGCATATACCTGTGTAGAAGGTGGACGTTGTTAATCAAATACGATCTAAACGGGCCAAATAATGTCGTCGCTTTCCAACTTGTACTACTACATGATGCTTAGTCAGAAACTTTATTTTGCCCAGTTCAAAACGCATTGTTTCGAGTTCAAACCATATGGTGGCGAGGTCAAACCTTACTCTGGCGAACTCAAACCATATTGTGTCGAGTTCAAACCATATTGTGGCGAGTTCATCCGTATTGGCCGATTTCATCATGAACGTTAGATTATGACTTTTGTGTAAATGAAAACGCCAATATTCGTCGGCACTGACATGCAATTTTGTTAGCTCCAGGAAAAAAATCGCTGGAATATAATGTAACGTCACTGCCTGTTCAAAATAATGAATTTATGTCAGTAGGTTAATTTAGCGACCACAAATAATCGTGTGTACACTTATTTGTTTCATTCGCGATGCGAAGGCAGCAACTCTATGATCAACAAATAACATTTGAAGTATAAACTACAATTATATATTAATGAACTTTATATATATATATATATATATATATATAAAGTTCATTAATATATAATTGTATATATATATATATATATACATATATAAGATATACATACAATTATTTGTGTGTGTGTTTGAGCGCGAGCGCGCGTGACATATTCATTGGTGTGAATTTCATACATTGCAGGTTATCGCCCTTTAGATGTTGATCCAATACATGATTACGTCTACTTGGCTGAAACGTTCTACAGCGCGTATCACAACAGTATTACAGGAAAGATATACCGTATGAAATCAGATGGTTCCGGCCGTCAAGTATTCGTTAGCGGAAGTGAGTAAATTTCACTTATATACTGTTTTGATACCAGGACGTCTATATTAATGGCACTAGGATAGATTATGCTATTGTAAACATATTCGTGACACCGGTAATTTTTTCGAAACAATTATTAACAACAACAGCTTACAAGGGTAACACGACTATTTCTGTGTTGCCATTTCAGTAAATGATTCGTTACGACTACACTCTATAAACTCGCCATATTGTCATAGAATGATGTGTCAGAAATTCAGAACGCGCCATATTGAATATATGAAGCGCTGTGCAATCGGAGAGGTTCTTGTCAAACCATGTCTAGTTTAAGCATCGAGTGTTATAACCAGTAACGTAATGGTCGACCGGCGAGATAATAATCGACCGGTAATGTAATCATCGACCTATAATGTAATAAATCGACCGGTAACGTTATAATCGATCGGTAATGTTGTAAATCGATCGGTAATGTTATAAATCGATCGGTAATGTTATAAATCGACCAGTGATGTAATAATCGACCAGTAATGACATAAAACATAAAATGCAGGGTAAACAGAATGTGGGAACACCACGGCTACGATACACTGACTGTATCAAGAGACACACTGACGTTGCTGAAAACAACATGGGAGGAGACGGCTCACGATCACAGCACATGGCGTGCGACCGTCCGACAAGCAGCCGTCAGTGCTGAATCAGTGCTGAATCAGCAAGGGCAGCCGATGCAGAAAACAGATGACAGTGACATCACCCGTGAGTAAGCACACTAGCTGCCCCAACAGTACGTATTTGTGTGCCGACTCTTTGGTCGAATTGCTGCTGCCCCCATTGGACTAAGAGTCAAACAAACGAGCCTGTAGCATCAGACGATAAGACAACACACAGAAACGGGACGATGGATGCAATCCTCGAAAACTATGAGAACGCCAGTAATGATAGGGGCACCACATAATGTCCAAACCCGCGCGAAACGAGTCAGAATACGATTTAATTATTAAATTATATTATTTTATTGCGCGCGAACTATGTTCGGTCATAAACAGCCGTTCGTGCGATTACGACGGAATACATCGTTTTTATTCATGTCTATGTTTTCTTGTATTTAACCTACGCTGGTGTTTAAGAGTGGGTGTTAGTAGGTCATACTTCAACCATTAGAATCCATTAATATCCTCGATCGTCCTAGCCTCGTTTCAGCACCGCACACTTCTGATGTCACATAATAGGCTACATATACTTAGCGGAAATATATTATATTCTGCTCTTTTACGTGAATAGCTGTTTGTTCACATACTGTGATATTCAGCATTTTTGTTATTAAACACATTCTAAGTTAAAACGAGGCTGTACCATTGCGAAGGCCGCCATTTGCAGTGTTCCAAATGCACATTTACTCATAGTGTATTAACGTTAAAGGGATAACACAATTATAGCTATTTAGTTGTATGGTAGAAATGTGACCGAAATGTTTGAACTACTTTAATGTTTCCAAAGCGTGCCACATACTCGAACATTAGTTGAACATTTCACGGTTTTTGTAGATATGAAGTATATATTGGGAGTTGCAGTAGATCCAGAAAAACGAAAATTGTATTTTACAAATCACAATAAGGACATCGTGGAAGTGATCAACCTGGACACTAATCGAAGGCAAACGTTCGTCCGCACGAGATATCCATCCGGACTTGTCTTGGACATGCAAGATAGGTAAGTATTTAATGTATATGTAAGGTAAATAGTTAAATGTATTTTAAGTTATAATTGCACACTGTCGTTGTTCTCGGATGTGTTGGTCAAGGCGGGGAGTCACGTATTGTTTGATGCAGTCTTTGGTTTGGCTGTGATGGATCAAAAGGGGCAGTAAGTAGACACAGGTGTCGACGTCGATCATGCTGTTATGGTAACACAGCGCTGTGGCGACGTTATAAGAACATCGGGGTCGCAGTCTAGTGTTGTTTCCAGGTTTGGCAACTTCGTTCATTGCATGTTGTCTCAGATCGCGCAAATGAATAAATGAGTACTTGGCTATACAAATACAACAATGAATATGCGTGAATGAATACTTTTCACGCAGTAATTGCGATGTGGTCAAATGTGTACCAGTTTCGTCGAGATTGTGTTACCACAGTACAAAATACCATTAATTAATTGCAACCCTATTGCAAGCTTGTTTTACCCTAATACCCGGACGTGTCCCCTGCTGCTCCGATCACAAGGGAGATACAATCATGAAACATGGCCGGTAAAAGGTATAAAGGAGGACTACATAAATGCTATGAAGAGGTCCTCAAATTCGCCTTGAAAAGACGTGACATAGACTGGATCACCGCGGAAACTAAGGCTCTATCACGTACTAAATGGCTGTTTATTACTGAAAACGGCAAAGAGGCATTCGAAGCCAACATATTAACAACCGTAGCCAAAATGTGTGAGGTTAGGCAGATTAGAGTAATTGAAAATCAACAAAAACACCCTGAACACATTTTGGCTACACATGCTCTGAATGTGTGAAGATGTGCTGAGCTAAGTTTGGAGTCATAGTTCATATACGAACACACGCCAAATGACACCGACAATCCGTGGAATATTTGATTGAAGCTGCTGCTGATGATGATGATGACAATAATCAGTCAGTCAAAGAGTAACGATTGGATGGCGAGAAGTTCCACGACTATATACCTTAACCAAGACAACTCCTAACGATGACGTGACTTGTGGAACATTCATATCTGATTCATGTGATGATACGGTTCGAATCGATAAGCAGAACTATATCGACATCCTTGTTAAAACGTCAAAGAGATGTATCAAATTATGATTTGTTACGTAGCTAATCGCCGAAACACGTGCACAATATTTGTTAGCCTAACCACTGTGAAACTGCAATAATATACTTTAAGCGACGAATTTTCAGGTTCCTATATTACAGTGACTGGGACAACCAGCGCGACAACTACAAAATAACAAGAATAAAGCTGGATGTTAACGACGAAGGGACGATCATTTTGAGAAATATTACTTACCCGGCGTATGGTTTGGCCATTGACTACAATCTCAACAAATTGTGCTGGGTTACACGTGAGTACAGCCAACTTCATGAAGTAAAGCACTATTCCGATTCAAAAGATATATAAATAAATAACATAAATAAAAGTACTTATATAGCGCCCAATCAATTAAAATTGCCCTCGGGCGCTTTACATACATGCACACGTATGTAATAGTATATTAAATAAAAAGAAATGCTAATTAAGAAATAAATATGTAAAAAAATATAACATTAACTTAAATATAGTTACTAAAAAAGAGAGATCATTAAAAAAACGTTTAAATAAATTAAGACATTGATAAAAACTACTAGAAATACATTCATTTATACAAGAAGAATAATCATAAATATGTTAAGAAACTAATAAAACCAAAAATACATTTATCAATAGAAAGCACATAAAATGTCCTAGTTGGTGAATTATAAGATGAATATAAGTATTACTGTCAATTGTCAAATCATCACATTAAACTAATATATACCAAGTTATCAGTAAAACGTCCCGCACATAGGAGACTGCAGCTTTTGTTTCGAGAAACAATATAATTGTGCTTCTCGAAATAAAAGCTGCAGACACGTACGGGACGGGACGGGACATTCTATTGTTAACTTGCGATATATTAGTTTAATGTGATGATTTGACAATAATACCATTAGACATAAAACTCTCACACAAACAAATTCACACACACGCACACACACACGCATACACAAACAAACACACACACAAACAAACACACACGTAAACAAACAAACATGCACACACACAAACACACAAACACACACTCACAAAACAAATAAACATGGTATGGAATGTCAGAGTGGTATGAATTCCACCACGATCTGAAATATATGACAGGGAGAGAGGTGAGAATACTGCAAGACTGAAGGAGAAGTGGCAATAAAACTGAGGAAAGGAGATTGAGAGGAGGGAAGGTGATTGGAGGGGAAGAAATTGGAAAATCGACAACAGAAAACGTGACAAGCGTGAAGGTGACAGGGGAGAAAGTGACCGTAGAGAAGGAGGGAGGGAAGATGGGACGGGTGAGGAGAGAAGAAAATGAGACGGAAAGAAAGATGAAGAGACGAAAGGAAGTGAGAGCAAATGTGATAGAAGAGAAGTCAATAAAAGGGACGATGACAGGAGGAAAGGTGACAAGAGAAAAAGCGACATGAAATAATGGATCGAAAGAGAATGTGAAAGGAGAGAAGACGGCAAGGAGAAAAGACATCAGCCAGACAGATACAAACCGGAGAAAGAGCTACTCTGAGGCAGTGATTGAGGGGGCAATGAGGAAAGAGAGGGTGTTCATAGGCGACTCCATTATGAGAAAGACGTCTATTTAAACCTGATTCGCAGGGGGGACTCACAGAAAACCCGGAAACTGGAGGTATAGTTAAAGACAATACACACAAATCAGCAAAAAACAGTCTGGAAAACTCTTCGAAACTGGATATAAATATGTTTGTTTAAATGCAGTATAAAGGAGTATAATAAACAAAAGAAATGAACTAAACATTATGCTAGAAGATATTGACCCTCACATAATAGGTATAACCGAATCCTGGACCACCACCGATATATCAGATGCCGAATTGGGACTGACAGGATATGTAATGTTTAGGAAAGATAGAATAGGAAGAAAGGGAGGTGGAGTTATTTTATATATTAAATAATCTATTCAGGCTGATGAAATGAAATTAGAAAGAGAAGCAGATTGCGAAGAAGTTGTTTGGTGTAACATAGTTACAGGAAACTCAACGTTAACAGTTGGGTTAGTTTATCGAAGTCCAAACATAAGCATAGAAGAGAATGAAACAATACAAAACGCTATAAGGGAAGGAAGGAAACGGGACTGTATTATTATGGGGGATTTTAACCATAGGCATGTACAATGGAAATCTCTACAGAGTATGGGGAGTGAGGACCACAAGTTTTTAGTTCTAGTTGAAGATACGTTCCTTCCTCAATATGTGCTAGAACTAACCAGGGGTGAGAATGTGTTAGACATAGTTTTGTCCTCACAGAATTAGTTAGTTGACAATGTCAATATATGTGAGCCACTGGGGAGTAGTGATCATAACCAGATACATTTTACCATCAAAATAAAATCAGAAAGGAATAGTAAAAAAACAGTATAAAAGAAATTTCCACAAAGGAAGGTATAAAGACATGAGGAAATATTTAGCAAAGATAGACTGGAATAACATACTGAAAAATAACAGCAACAGAATGCTGGAATATATTTAAAGAGTGAAAGTAAGTGCATAGTCGATAAATTTGTACCCTTCAAAAACAAGGAAACAGTCCATAAAGAAACACTTATCGAAAGAAGCCATCAGTAAAATCGAGTATAAACAAATGATGTGGAAGTCATAAAGATGTAATGGAAATGATGAAGACTACAACATTTATAAAGAAGCACTTAACCAAGCTACAGCTGAAATTATAAATTCACAAACAAGCTATGAACAACAATTAGCTAGTAATATAAAACATGACAGCAAGAGTTGTTATGCGTATGTTCGAAGCAAACAGAAAGTTCAGGATAAGGTCGATCCTCCAGAAGATAGTGCTGGAAATATAATATCAGAGGGATTCTTAATGGCAGAAGACCTGAATGAGTATTTTAGTTCAGTGTTTACCAGGGAAGATATTAGTTCACTGCCAGTACCAGAGGCTAACTTCAAGGGGGCATATTCAGACTATTTAGGACAGTTAATTGTAACCCCGCAAATGGTAGCTAAGAAAATAAGGGCTATGAAGGATAATAAATCATCTGGAGTGGACGGGATTCCGCCAAAACTACTATTGGAAATTGTAGAACAAATTAGCGTACCGCTTGCAACAGTTTTCAATTTGTCGTTAGAAGAGGGAGTGGTTCCTTTAGAATGGAAAGAGGCAAACATTATTCTGTTATTTAAAAAAGGTTCGAGAAACAAGTCAGAGAACACTAGACCAGTGAGTTTATCAGTAATTTGCTAATTATTAGAAAGACTAATTAAAGATCACATAGTGGATTTTCTTGTTAAACAAAACTCGATAAACCCATCTCTACATGTTTTTTAAAAAGCGAGGTCATGCTTAGCAAATCTGTTATTTTTTTGGAAGACATCACTAAGTGGGTAGATGAGGGATCACCAGTAGATATCGTCTACTTAGATTTTTAAAAAGCTTTCGAAAAAGTACTACATCAAAGATTACTGCTTAAACTAAAGGCCCATGGCATAGGAAATAGTATAATAAGCTGGACAGAAAAATGGCTGATTGACAGTAGACAACTTGTAGTACTTGATGGGAAGGCTTCAAACTGGAAATCGGTATTGAGTGGGGTAACTCAGGGATCAGTACTAGGACCTATATTATTCTTAAGATATATATCAACGATTTGGATGATGAAATAACAAGCAAGGTGTTGACATTTGCGAATGATACAAAAGTGTTTAGAAGGATCAAAAAGTGATGGAAATAGACAACATTTACAAGATGATCTTGACAGGCTGATCAAATGGTCTGAAAAGTGGCAAATGCTGTTCAATTTTGGGAAATGTAAATGCCTCCACACAGGACATGGGAACGAAGAGGTAGAATATACAATGGGGGTATTGTACTAAGTACTACTGTAAAAGAAAAGGACTTAGGGTTAACCATTAGTGCTAATATGAAGGTTTTCAGAGCAGTACGGAATTGCAGCTTCTAAGATAAATCAAATCCTTTGATTAATTAGGTGAAATATAGCGTATAAGGACAAATTATACCGCTGTACAAAACTATAGTAAGGCCTCATTTAGAATATTGTATACAAGCATGGAGGCCATATCGCAAGAACGACATAGATATGCTAGAAAAAGTACAGAGAAGAGCAACTAAAATGATACCCAAACTGAGGAATCTTAGTTATGAAATTTGCCTAAAAGAGTGTGGTTTAATAACACTAGAGGCCAGGAGATTGAGAGGATATCAGATAGAAGTGTTTAAAATAATAAATGGTTGTGAAAATATTGATAGAAATATTGTTTTCTCAGTTAAGTTACATTAGCGAAGGAGCAGTGTAGATTAGATATAAGAAAGTTCTTATTTTCCACAAAGGACTGTAAATGAATGGAACAGATTATCTGCTGATTGTGTGGGTGCTAGTAGCGTGAATTTGTTTTAAAATAAAATCGACACATACCTCAGAAGGGCGGGATACACATAAATAAAAGGGTTGGACTCTTGATAAGCCAACGGGCTTCCTTGTCCACCTGCCACCTAGAGTTATTTCTCTGGGTGGCAATCTTGTTAAATCTTCTGTACGACCTTCGCTCACTCCGCAGGTTACGTTGTCGAGTGTGCGAACAAAGACGGAAGTAAGCGGTCAGTCGTGATACCCAGGACGAAAGACTACAGCTACTACTTAGTCATTCATGATGCGTCCATGTACATATCGCATTCTACTGGCAGGTAACGTTATAGCAAAATTGCATTACCTGTAATCGACTCGTACTTTATGGATGGCCGTTATAGAATGTGAACAGTTTTAGTTATATGCAGGGGCTGTTTGACTGAACAGTAGTGTTTTCAAAGCCCACTAAAAAATACAGTTATGTTTTGAAATAAATGTTAAGCCAATACGGTGGTGTGTTGAACATTGTATCAAAACACTACTAAGGTTTTGGAGGGATGAGTTTCTTACAACCGGCGTCTTGCTTACTTGCTGCTTACGTTGTTCTTGCCTTTATTTGCGTTTTTAGAGATATGTTTTCATGCGTGTTGCTTTAGCGTTGCTGATTAACACCATCTCGACACACAGAAACACTTGTTCTGATAAACTGACGTTGTCTTTCAACCAATACGTGGTTTAATTGTTCTTTGTGTCATTACGAGGACGACACCTGTCGGCCCGCAGACATGCAACATAATGTGTTCGTTTTTCTTTCCAGAATAACAGTCAAAAATATAATTGACGGCTCAGAATATATAACAAATCGATTCACAACAGGGGGAGGCGGTATTAGCGTGCTGCGTGGGAAATGCCACGTCGGAGGTAATTGTGAACTAGTGTCTGATGTTCATCTTTGTTTGTTATGTGTTGTTCACAGTAACGTTTATTTTAATTGATGTAAAGAGAAATACATGAATGCACAAATGAAAGGACACATACATAAATACACACATAGTGATTAATAAATATGCGTGCGTGCATAACTCCATGTATGAGTACATACATACATACGTACGTACATACATACATACAAAAATACACGCATTTATGCATATACGCATACATGCAGACGCACGTACGCACATACGCACATACGCACATACGCACATACGCACATACGCACATACGCACATACGCACATACGCACATACACACATACACTGATACATGCATACATACACTGATACATACATACATGCATACATACATACATGCATACACGCATACTCGCATACACGCGTACACGCATGCACGCATACACACATACACACATACACACATACACACATACACACATACACACATACACACATACACACATACACACGTACACACGTACACACGTACACACGTAAACACGTACACACGTAAACACGTACACACGTACACACGTACACACGTACACACGTGCACACGTGCACACATACACACATAACACACATACACACATACACACATACACACATACGCACATACATACTTACATACTTACATACATTTATACATAGACATATACACACATACACAAATCCACCCATATCTACATACAGTTTCAAGAAACGTATATGCAAAGTTTGGAAATCATGTTACGATGGATGCATTAATTTATGACTAACACCATAATGTTAGTTCACCATAATGTTAGTTCACCATATGTTCATTTACTATAGTTCAATAATGTTTAAAATATCACATGTTAAACGTATTGGTTTGTTATATCTCTTGACTCGTGATTTATTAGTTAAGGTCTTGTTGGAGATATTCTGTTTTTTTTCTCATAACATTGAACCGGTTTATGATGGAAAATGTTGTGCAATGACATCCGTCCTTTCTACAATAGTTACTGGTCACGTTATTTCCGAAAGACGTGATATTAAACCATTCCGGTAAACTTGTTTTACTTCGTGAGAATACAGCATATTTTATTGTGTTTCTGCTCTCTCGTAGACTGCCTACCGAGGAAAATAACTGAGAGGTATTACTTGGCAAAGAACGAAACTTCCATGGTGTTTACCGTGAAGACATGCAGCCGAGTTCGCGTGTTTCTGAAGAAGTGGAACATGCAACCGCCGCATTACCTGGTGGAGTTCCCTGGATCTGACTCCGAACCAAGCAAAATCACAGTCCTTGCGACAGGTGAAACATCCAGTGATTCGTCACCCATGACTCAGAACTGCACGAAAATGAGAACGTTGTGGGTTTCCAGATCAAACGGCGTCGTCTCTGGGGGAAGTGGGTGGATTCCAGGAATGAACGAAGTCGTGCGGTTGAAAGACGGAAATAACACGAAAAATTTCGCAATGACATGCAAGATATCGACAGATTTCACCGACGAAAACGCCAGCTTCGTGGTCTATCGTCGTAAGTTGTTTTTCATTTCTGTAGACCGATGTATGGCATCAAATAAAAAGTCATCATTAACGTAATAAAAAGGCATTATCAACGTAATATGAACATAATATAGTTGGTAACGATAAGCAATTATAAAGTATGAATGACATAAAAGTATCGTGTCGTCAGGTATATAACTCACTCTCTATCTATCCATCTATCTATTTATCTAATCTATCTATCTATCTATCTATCTATCTATCTATCTATCTATCTATCTATCTATCTATCTATCTATCTATCTATCTATCTATCTATCTATCTATCTATCTATCTATCTATCTATCTATCTATCTATCTATCTATCTATCTATCTATCTATCTATATATCTATATATCTATCTATCTATCTATCTATCTATCTATCTATCTATCTATCTATCTATCTATCTATCTATCTATCTATCTATCTATCTATCTATCTATCTATCTATCTATCTATCTATCTATCTATCTATCTATCTATCTATCTATCTATCTATCTATCTATCTGTCTGTCTGTCTATCTATCTGTCTGTCTATCTATCTATCTATCTATCTATCTATCTATCTATCTATCTATCTATCTGTCTATCTATCTGTCTATCTATCTATCTATCTACCTATCCATATATATATATATATATATATATATATATATATATATATATATATATATATATATATGTATCTATCTATCTATCTGTCTATCTATCTATCTATCTATCTATATATATATATATATATATATATATATATATATATATATATATATACATATATATATATCTTTATGTCCGTCTATCTGTCTATCTATATATTTATCTACCTTTATGTCTGTCAGTCTGTATGTCTGTATGTATGTATGTCTATCTACCTCTCTCTCTCTCTCTCTCTCTCTCTCTCTCTCTCTCTCTCTCTCTCTCTCTCTCTCTCTCTCTCTCTCTCTCTCTCTCTCTCTCTCTCTCTCTCTCTCTCTCTCTCTCTCTCTCTCTCTCTCTCTATATATATATATATATATATATATATATATATATAGAGAGAGAGAGAGAGAGAGAGAGAGATAAACAGATAGACAGACATATATATATATATATATATATATATATATATATATATATATATATATAGATATATATATATATATATGTATATGACGCTCCTCTCTCACTTTCTTTCTCTGACTCTGCCTCTGACTTTGGCTGTCTCTGTCTGTCTGTTGTTTCGCTCTTGCCCCTCTCTCTCGCTTCTCTCTTTCTCTTTCTCCCTCTCTCGCCCTCTCTGGCGCTCCTCTTTCACCGGTTTTCTCTGTCTCGCTATGTCTCAAGGTGTCTGTTACGGTCTCTCATTGCCTCTTCCCCCTTCTCTCTGTCACTTTCACTCTCTGTTTCGTTCTCTGTATGTGTGTCTGTCTGTATGTGTGTATGTGTGTATGTATGAGTGTCTTGTTTGCTTCTTCACAGTCTACCTTCATCCCTCCCTCCATCCATTCCTCAGTCCGTCCCTCTACCTCCCTCACGTCCTGTCTCCCTCTATTCCCCATCCTTTCCCTTTTCTCTCACTCTCTGTTTCTCCGAGGAAATAACGTTTATTTGTTACAGTTTCTGCTCTGCCTAAAGTCGACCCGCCAGTGAATGATCACGTAGCAGTACGTCTAGTTGATGGCGACAACAAAACATGTATGCGACTGTCCACCGCAAACATGTACACGATTTCACCAAGTCTCGAACGTTTCTTTCCATTCCCTAGAGATGCATGTTTCTTTCCTGGACTTGTCATCAAGAGATGCGTGACAGACGGCATCAAGCACTCGTTCTCTGTCATCATCACCGGCCGACGTCTCGTCTGCTCCAGCTCACTCATCGAGGTGTTGATGACACAAGACATGTCGCAGCTGAAATGTGGACAGGGTCTTTATCATGAATGTAAGATGACAGACGCCACCAAGTCAGGAGATGGAGATCTCACGACGTGTGTAGCACAGTGTCGCTGTGACGGGGAAGACTGCAGTACACTGTCCATCAACATCGAGGAATATAAGGACGAGTGGAACTGGAGCATCTGTGAGATCAGTCTGAAGTAAAGAGGGAAGACAATCAAACGAGCACATCCGCGGTTTCATTGTATGAGCATGAATGTTGTCGGAGTGCTAACATGATGGATACACAGTGAGATTGCAGATGTAATTTTTTTGTTAAATGGTCATTATTTATATTACCAAAAAATACGTACCTTGTATTATGTAGATTGCTAGGAACGTAACATCATAACAGCTGCTGCTTAAGTAACGTAAATCTAGTTAACTGGCAGCATGCTAATGGGAAATTAAGGATTTTAGTTAAATAACGTATATTATAGCTCCATACGAGTTTGCAGTGCAAATGGGCGAACATACCCTTTAAGATAACATATGCTCACCTCATTTTGAAGCCGCTTGATCCAGTTGCGCCTTTTCATTTTCATTATTATCTAGAACATTTCCTCGGAATGTAATTTCAAAGAATAAACTTAAAAAAAGGTTAATTAAATGTATAATCTCAACCTAGTACTTATTAACTCAATATATGAACGGTAATTCCGTTATATAACATGGTATATATTTATGTGTATTTTGCAATAGGAAGATGATCGGACAACATTATAATACAACGTATCTAGTAGGCATGGGCGATTGTGGATCACACCGACTACTGGATGTGTACATCACACAATCATACGCATCCCGCCAATAAATAAAACTACATCCAATCAAGATTGATAATAATAACAGCCGTTACAATATGTTTTTGGATTCGTACTAACGTACAATCAAACTTATAATAATTATACGTACAGAACACATACAGTTAGAAAACATTGGACAGTGGGTGAACATGTTATGTATTTTGCACACTTGTATTCATGTATCTAGACATACACTCACCTGACTGCTGCTTTTCCATATTCAGTATCATGTTTTATTATTGATGTCAAGAGTTAGAAATACACTTGTATTCATATATCTAGACATACACTCACCTGACTGCTGCTTTTCCATATTCAGTGTCATGTTTTATTATTGATGTCAAGAGTTAGAAATACACTTGTATTCACATATCTAGACATACACTTACAGACAGCTGCTTTTCCATATTCAGTATCATGTTTTATTATTGATGTCAAGAGTTAGAAATACACTTGTATTCATATATCTAGACATACACTCACAGACTGCTGCTTTTCCATATTCAGTATCATGTTTTATTATTGATGTCAAGAGTTAGAAATACACTTGTATTCATATATCTAGACATACACTCACCTGACTGCTGCTTTTCCATATTCAGTGTCATGTTTTATTATTTATGTCAAGAGTTATAAATACACTTGTATTCATATATCTAGACATACACTCACCTGACTGCTGCTTTTCCATATTCAGTGTCATGTTTTATTATTGATGTCAAGAGTTAGAAATACACTTGTATTCATATATCTAGACATACACTTACAAACAGCTGCTTTTCCATATTCAGTATCATGTTTTATTATTGATGTCAAGAGTTAGAAATACACTTGTATTCATATATCTAGACATACACTCACCTGACTGCTGCTTTTCCATATTCAGTGTCATGTTTTATTATTGATGTCAAGAGTTAGAAATACACTTGTATTCATATATCTAGACATACACTCACAGACTGCTGCTTTTCCATATTCAGTATCATGTTTTATTATTGATGTCAAGAGTTAGAAATACACTTGTAGTCATATATCTAGACATACACTCACCTGACTGCTGCTTTTCCATATTCAGTATCATGTTTTATTATTGATGTCAAGAGTTAGAAATACACTTGTATTCATATATCTAGACATACACTCACCTGACTGCTGCTTTTCCATATTCAGTGTCATGTTTTATTATTGATGTCAAGAGTTAGAAATACACTTGTATTCACATATCTAGACATACACTTACAGACAGCTGCTTTTCCATATTCAGTATCATGTTTTATTATTGATGTCAAGAGTTAGAAATACACTTGTATTCATATATCTAGACATACACTCACAGACTGCTGCTTTTCCATATTCAGTATCATGTTTTATTATTGATGTCAAGAGTTAGAAATACACTTGTATTCATATATCTAGACATACACTTACAAACAGCTGCTTTTCCATATTCAGTATCATGTTTTATTATTGATGTCAAGAGTTAGAAATACACTTGTATTCATATATCTAGACATACACTCACCTGACTGCTGCTTTTCCATATTCAGTGTCATGTTTTATTATTGATGTAAAGAGTTAGAAATACACTTGTATTCATATATCTAGACATACACTCACAGACTGCTGCTTTTCCATATTCAGTATCATGTTTTATTATTGATGTCAAGAGTTAGAAATACACTTGTAGTCATATATCTAGACATACACTCACCTGACTGCTGCTTTTCCATATTCAGTATCATGTTTTATTATTGATGTCAAGAGTTAGAAATACACTTGTATTCATATATCTAGACATACACTCACCTGACTACTGCTTTTCCATATTCAGTATCATGTTTTATTATTGATGTCAAGAGTTAGAAATACACTTGTATTCATATATCTAGACATACACTCACCTGACTGCTGCTTTTCCATATTCAGTGTCATGTTTTATTATTGATGTCACGAGTTAGAAATACACAAGTGAAAAGGGTATAAGTACTTGAGGTCAAGTGGACTAATCGAATGTGCTAAATGCAAGATATATTACAAAGAACGGTATATAGTATTCGCTGCAACATTTAGATTTAGTATTATGTGTTCGAAAGCCACGCTCGTTACGTTTGGAGTCTACGTCATACGATATATATGTTTATGAGTAATGTCTTCTGGGTAAATTCGCGTAAATACGTAACTAAGATGAACATTTTTTGTCAACCAAGAAACGTGCATGCCGGCGTATGTTTTCTGCATATAGAATATAATTATGCATCACATTTTGTGTGTCAATGTGGGTTTGGTTTGAAATTTAGATGTGTAACACATTTGGTGTGGTAAATTATGTTGTTATTTATGCGTGGTAACATTATTCGCATGTGAGCAACTGCACGATCAACTGTAGTAGGTCTATATAATTGTAGGTGTGTTTAATGAACTTGCATTTGTTTAATCAATGATTGGTTCCATTGCGTGTGGCGGAAACAAGTTGGGAAGCTTACCATGTAAATAATGGTTTAAAACTGCTGAGTCTCCAGTCAACATGACTGTGTGGAAGCTTAGCAATCAACAAACTAGTGGGTGACTATGCATGCAAAGCGTATAGTCAGAAATACATGTGTGATACAATGCAGCAGAGGTGTGTTGTCCGTGAAAAAGGTCTTGTGAAATTTGTTGTTGTAGCAGGTAGGAAGGCGAGAGAAATGTCTTACTAGGATGACCGGTCACCCACCACTCAGGTGTCTCCATAGTCCTAAAGTTGCACAGCAGCGTATCCTATGCAATTGCAGTAGTTGCCGTTACTGTATATACCGTTAGCATATCTGTATATCCTGTTAACGCTACTGTATGATTGCTAACATTGCTGTTTCCCGAGTTAACATGACTGCATGCCTGCAAACATTGTTACATTTCGTGCCATCATTGTTATATGCTAGATAGCATTGCTGTAAATCAAGTTGGCATTTTTGAATGCTTGCTAACAGTGCTGTGTATCACTGTTGTACTACTGTTACCATTGTTGTATCTACTGTTACCATTGTTGTATCTACTGTTACCATTGTTGTATCTACTGTTACCATTGTTGTATCTACTGTTAACTTGTTGCGTTTAATGGTAATGTTTGTATGCTTGTTAGCAAAGAAGTACCTCATGTTAACATTGTTGTGTCTCCTGTTAACGTAAACGTGTCTCCTGTTAGTAATATAATTGTATGTCCTGTTAACAATGCTGTATCACCATTTATTATTTCTGCATCTCCTGCGAACGTTTCAGTATCTTGTGTGACACTGATTTCCTACTAACATCGCTGCAGGTCCTGCTAGCGTATTAGTATATCATGTTAGCTACCTGATATGGAATATATTCGATATCATATGAATGCGTAACATATTTAACGTTGTGTCTTAGGCAGCAATGACTAAAAGGGAATACATGTGATCTGCAACATTTTAGTAGAACACAATTTGAAAGAATTTGTTTGCCTTTTGTGTGAAATAAATACGAACACTATTTGAATAGTTCTTTTTCGTATGTTGATGTAGCAAGACAAAGACGGTTCTGATTTATAAATCTGTATGCTACGAAAAGTGTTCAGACAATTGTGACGACAACACATTGTACACCCATTTAAACACATGTGTTCATCGGCTATCCCTGCTGCCCGGTTAGCTAATATATAATTATATTGTCTCCATGACTACATCAAGTTGCAGTTAATACTCGCCAGAGAGATAAATAATTAATAGCACCCATTAGACCAACGTACAAACAGTACAATCTGACAAGTAATGCATCAAATCCAGAGACGTGAGAGCCCGGCTAGTGTAGTGGTTAGAACACCCGCCTGGCATGCCAGCGCTGTGAGTTCGAAACCTAGACCGGGCAGGCATGATATTATTTTGGTTGAAAAATCTGGCTATCAAAATTTTGGACTGTGTATGTGTGACTCTGATATCACATTAATGTCGGTCCCGTCTCAATTTGGGACGTAAAAAACACTGAGAACGACAAGCACCCTGGCAGTGACAACCCCTAGTGCCGTGTACATTTCACGGTTGCATTTGTACACTTGTGAGCTACCCGTGTAACATCCGGTCTTAGTGGAACCGTGATGACGTATGCTCTTTATCGACTCCTTCTTGTTGATTATTCTTACGGATGATACAACAGTGTTTAGAAGGATTCAACGTGATGGAGATAGACAACATTTACAAGATTATCTTGACAGGTTGATCAAATGGTCTGAAAAGTGGCAAATGCTGTTCAATTTTGGGAAATGTAAATGCCTCCACACAGGACATGGGAACGGTACTGTACTAAGTACTACTGTAAAAGAAAAGGACTTAGGGTTAACCATTAGTGCTGATATGAAGGTTCCAGAGCAGTGCGGAACTGCAGCTTCAAAGAGAAATCGAATCCTTGGATTAATTAGCGAAATATAGGGCATAAAGAAAAAGAACTAATAATACCGCTGTACAAAACAATAGTGAGGCCTCATTTAGAATAGTGTATACAAGCGTGGAGGCCATATCGCAAGAAGGACATAGATATGCTAGAGAGAGTACAGAGGAGAGCGACTAAAATGGTATCAAAACTGAGGGATCTTAGTTATGAAATTCGCCTAAAAGAATGTGGTTTAACAACACTAGAGACCAGGAGATTGAGAGGAGATCAGATAGACGTTTTTAAAATAATGAATGGTTATGAAAATATTGTATACATTTTTTTCTCAGTTAAGAAAGATAGAAGGAACAGAGGACATGAAGTTACATTAGCAAAGGAGCGGTGTAGATTAGATATAAGAAAGTCTCATTTTCACAAAGGATTGTAAATGAATGGAACATATTATCTGCTGATTGTGTGGGTGCTAGTAGCGTGACTATGTTTAAAAATAAAATCGACACATACCTCAAAAGGGCGGATACACATAGATAAAGGGGTTGGACTCTCGATAAACCAAAGGGCTTCCTTGTCCACCTGCCACATATAATTAATTCTCTGGGTGGCAATCTTGTTAAATCTTGTTAAATTAAACAGAGTATTTATACACATACACTTGTCGTTCTTGTATCGTCATGATGTGCTTAAGTGGGGCACTGTCTGATGAAAGGTTTACAAGATGCATGTTTTCTACTTAAGTGGGACATGGTTTGCTGCCGAAGTTGCGACATTTTGTTCAAAGATAGTAGCATACTGTCTAACAGTAACTGTGTATGATATGTAGTCAATTTGTGTATAGTTAAGGTTTACAAGATTTTTTAATTGACACTTTGTCTTGGGTGTCTGAATAAGATTTCATCAACGCACACAGTTTTATTGCTTAATTAAGAAACATTTCAAACTACATAACATGCAAACATTACACACCACTATTACCAAAATAAAATACACGACAGTGATTGTTCACGTTGCGGTGTATCTCTGTAGGATTTCTATAATATTTTTGACATTTAGGTAAGATAGTAAATTAGTAGGAGTAACGATACAGATGTCAACAAATGTTTGGTGAATTTAATATTTAGGTATTGACATGCACACAGGCTGTTTCTACATTGTCTTATATATGTTCATTGTCATTTTCGAAATGTTTTCGTAGCATCACAACATTTTATATTTTCTTTTTTATTGGCCTGATGGGAAGAAGCATTTCACACGGAAGATAGCTGGAAACGGTCGCTGAGAATGATCGACAAGTACCACTTGTGTCGGTATCTACTATGACACATTTGCCTATGACCCCTGCGAAAAGTTCGACATTCCTGTCTCCATCTAAGATGACCATGGAGCATACACAGAAAATAGCCCTGGTCGATCCCCGTATTTTGAACAACACCTAACAGGGAAGTCCTACTCCTGCTAACGCTATCGAAAGTGTCTTGCGACGACTCGACGACGAAATGCGAGACACATTAGAACGAAGCGATATAGACGAGAGGGAAAAGGTTGTCTTGTATAACCAGGTGTTGAGCCGGTACAACAATATTTTACGACAGGCGAATGCAGGAATCCCTGCACCTGGCCATCGACAAATTTCCCAGCGAAGAGGAAAATTAAATAGAATCGCCTATTGAAAATGAAATCATCGAAAATGTAGTTATACAGTTTTTCAATGTATTGTGCATTATGTAACTGAATGAAAAATTTACACGAAAACAACGTCACACAAATGTCTGCACACGGTACTAGATTACATTAAAACCAATTTCCCGCCATCTTCACCGAATTCCCGCCTTTTTCACCGCCTCTTGTCGACGCGTCCAAGGTTTCCCGCCATCTTCACCAATGTCCCGCCTTATTCCTCGAGTTTCCAGCCGCATTGCGTCGCTGCGCACATACTTCGATAGAACAACACACCTGATTTAGAGTCTTCCGTGTGGCGTAGCCACTGTTATAATTCGCGACTACATTAACGCACGCAGGATGCAATAAACGCAATCTCTCTCTCTCTCTCCTCTCTCTCTCTCTCTCTCTCTCTCTCTCTCTCTCTCTCTCTCTCTCTCTCTCTCTCTCTCTCTCTCTCTCTCTCTCTCTCTCTCTCTCTCTCTCTCTCTCTCTCTCTCTCTCTCTCTCTCTCTCTCTCTCTCTCTCTCTCTCTCTCTCTCTCTCTCTCTCTCTCTCTCTCTCTCTCTCTCTCTCTCTCTCTCTCTCTCTCTCTCTCTCTCTCTCTCTCTCTCTCTCTCTCTCTCTCTCTCTCTCTCTCTCTCTCTCTCTCTCGCTCTCTCTCTCTCTCTCTCTCTCTCTCTCTCTCTCTCTCTCTCTCTCTCTCTCTCTCTCTCTCTCTCTCTCTCTCGCTCTCTCTCTTGTGTTTAAGTATACAGGTTGAGAACATCGTAGGACATGTGGAAGAAGATGGTCAAACACACCTAAGAAACATCTAACATACTTATTGTCATGTTTGTATATACACGATCTGTAAAACAGTCATGTGTCATGTATTGTTGTCAATACTACAATGATATGTCATGCTTGTGTTGTCTCTCTCTGTCTCTCTGTCTGCTTCTTCTTAGCGGTTGACAGCTCTTTGTTAATCCAGACACAATCTTGTGTATCTCCTCTTCCGATGTTGGCACGAGCAAAACAAGAGGTTCATTGAAACATGCCTTCTCTCTCACTGGTGAGTTTGAGCGGTACCTCGTTTCTAACTCTGCCCGAATCTGTTGCACTTTGTTAGTGAAGTGTTGCGCGAACTTACTGCAACCATCATCAGTGGATTCAAAGTCCGGATAAATGTTCTTCTGTTCAGCCCCGAGGGACCTCACGAGCCGGAACATCGATTTGTTGTCAGCTCTCTGCAGAGTGTCTTGATAGTAGTTACTCTTAGCCTTAGCTATGCAAACTGTCGAAGCATTGCGGGCTTCGACATAGAGCTGCTGGTGAATTTCGTGTTTGGTCGTCCTCCAACGATGTTCACACTGGCGTCTCTTCTCTCTAGCCTCCTTCACCTTTCTGTTGTACCATGAACATGGCTTAGTCCCTCTCCTCACTCTGTTCTTGGCTGGAGCGTGTTTGTCGAAGACCATACGCAAGACTGTATCGTAGATGTTAACCATGTCTGGCGTGCTTTCTAGGTGTCTATGTAGAATTTGTTCGCACTGGTAGGCGATATCGTCCCGAATAACAACATACCTATCAACAGTCTGTCTCATCTGTCCAAGGTAATTGAAAAGATAGTAGCACAGCGATTGTCTGATCATCTTGACTCACAAGATATGAATGAACCGTTTCAGTCGGCATACAAAAAGCTTCACTCTACATAAACCGCATTGTTGAAAGTCTGCAGTGATGTCCGGGTGGCCTTGGATCGCAAAGAAGGCACTCTGCTCGTGCTTCTTGACCTGAGTTCAGCTTTTGACACGATTGACCACACTATTCTACGCAATCGGCTCAGCAAGCGGTATGGTATTCAAGGTTACGCCCTCCAGTGGATGGAATCATATCTGCAAGACCGCAAGCAACGTGTTGTAATTGGCCAGTGTGCATCCGAACATCACATTCTTATAACAGGAGTGCCGCAGGGATCCGTCCTTGGGCCTGTACCGTTCTCTCTGTATGTTCAACCAGTGGGCTATGTCATCAGAAGGCACGGTGTAACGTTTCATCACTATGCTGATGATCTGCAGCTGATGCGTGCGTTTGCGCTTAATCCTACGGCATTAC
The DNA here is from genome assembly GCA_963995525.1 of Escarpia spicata. Taxonomy (NCBI): domain Eukaryota; kingdom Metazoa; phylum Annelida; class Polychaeta; order Sabellida; family Siboglinidae; genus Escarpia; species Escarpia spicata. Next base: position 73,583,962 of record OZ023206.1, read on the forward strand.
TCGAGGCCCTGCAGCGTCTTGAAGCCTGCGTCATGGAGATTCGGGAGTGGCTGACCTATAATTACCCCAAACTGAACGACCAGAAAACCGAGTTCCTTCCGATTGTTCCAGTGTCTGCAAAGAAGTTAGTAAACGATCTCAGCATCAATGTTGGTGGTTCTCTCATCCAAGCTGTGCATTAGATTAAAGACCTTGGTGCCGTCTTAGACTGTCACATGGACATATCTGCCAACACATCAGCGATTATCCGGTCCTGCCATTTCCACCTACATCACATCAGCCAAATCAACACATTCCTGCCAAGACAGACGAGGGAGAGAGTAGTCAACGCATTAGTGACATCAAGGCTCGACTGCTGCAACTCCCTTCTGTACGGCACAGTGGACACGAACTTTGTACGGTTACAGCGTGTCCAAAACTCTGCAGCCAGAATGATCGTGCGAGTGCCAAAATACGCAAACATCACGCCAGTGCTCCAAGACCTACATTGGCTGCCGGTACGAAAACGCGTTTGTTTCAAGGTCCTGGTATTCATGCTCAGAGCTGTCAACAATTGTGGGCCCGTGTACCTGAGCGAGCTTGTCTGCCTCTACGTGCCCACCAGGTCCCTTCGGTCAGCGGGAAATCGTCAACTTGCGAGACCGCGAACAAGATGCAAAGTCGGAGACGCGAGTTTTATGGCAGCAGCTCCGGACCTTTGGAACGATTTACCCACATCAATGCGTGAACTAAACAGTGAAGCAGCTTTTAAAAGCGCATTAAAAACATTATATTTTAATCGATATTTTAAGTACAGTAGCCGCAGCAATCCCGGATCTGGAGTGATCTACTTGTTTTCAATGCATGCAATGAACACTGAGACTTTTAAAATCACTTTTAAACACTCTCTTTTAATCAGTATTTAAACTGCTATTGTGACTTTTAGACTTGGCATTAAGCTTTTATTAATTATATTTTGTTTATATGACACGATAATACTAATATTTAAAGATAATTTTGTTAAATATAATTTTTTTTACTTAATTAATTCCTTTTTTATTTATTACTATTTTACAAGTAAAGCGCCTTGAATAGTTTCTTACTAGAGTTGGCGCTAAATAAGTATATTTATTTATTTATTTGTCTCTCTGTCTCTCTGTATCACTGTCTCTCTGTCTCTCTGTCTCTCTGTCTCTCTGTCTCTCTGTCTCTCTGTCTCTCTGTCTCTCTGTCTCTCTGTCTCTCTGTCTCTCTGTCTCTCTGTCTCTATCCGTCTGTCTGTCTGTCTGTCTGCCTGTCTGCCTGTCTGTCTGCCTGTCTGTCTGTCTCTCTCTCTCTCTCTCTTTCTCTATTCTTTGCTTGTTGATACCCGTCACTCCTGCAATTCTGTTACCCCAGTTCCCAGATAACATTTTCATCTTGGACAATGTTTGGCAAAGAATCAGGCTGGTATAACGTGGAATGCCAATCTAGAGCAAATGTATACCTGCCAATTTTTTTGGGTATTCTGGGAAATTAATTAGTTGTTCGGCAGGCTTCCCTTGTCGCGCTGTCTCGTCGCACTGTCTCTCGGATCATGGCATCGGAAGACGAGTGAGGATGTTGTTGCAGATTTCCCCCTGGAAAAGCGGTTCAGCACCTCTCAGCACGCCTCCCGTGGTGTCGCGCTGTCTGGGTTGATGACATCGGAAGACGAAGGGAACAGTTGGTAATTATACCCATATCGGCGGATCCAGGGGGCATAGGGACTCGTTCCCACAAGACCCTTGGTATTTGGCTGGGACTAGATAGAGGTGCCTCCTAGACCTTTTGAATGTCGGCGCGGCGGCGAAAATTGTTAAACATCACCCCCCGTCCCGTCTTGCGAAGAAATGAGCCAAATTGAGACAGCGGAGAGAAGCTGAAGTTAAGGCGGCGCTGAGGTGAAATATTTCCAACAACACCCCCCCCCCTCCACTCCCGCTTTCTGATGTAAGGATATTACGAACGACAGTGGAGGCTTGCTCAAGTTGCGGCTCAGCTCAACCAATATGAATGTCGTTCGGACACCAGTGGGCTTTGTGTCTTCCCCCAGACTACCTTCTCTGGAGCCGCCTCTGATACAACTGTTGACTGTACGTCGGCATTAGTTGCAAGGCAGCAGCTTGGGGTACTATCACCAGATCGATGTTATTCATAATTCGGCAACCATTGCATGACAGTAGCCTGTCATGCCAACATTGGTCCAATGTTGGTTGTTCGTCGGCAACCATTGTTTGGCAGTAGTTTGAGTTGCCATCATTGAACCAATGTTGGTTGTACGTCGCAGTGGCCAGTGGCGTGTCTAGGATTTCGGAAAGGGCAGGCCAAGATTAGTCACCAATTAAATTTCCTTTCTAAAATGGGACGGCCCAATCGGTTACAGAAAATAGTTAAAGAAAACATCCGAAATAGATTTAACAAGACAAGATTTAACAAGATTGCCACCCAGAGAATTAACTCTAGGTGGCAGGTGGACAAGGACGTCCTTTGTTTTATCGAGAGTGAAACCCTTCCCAAATAGGCCAAATACGCCATTGCGCTCAGGAGAGGACGGCGGTATCGGACACAGCGATCGTTTTTTGGGTTACGGGACTGCGAGTTGCCAGACACATCCAGTACTATCTCTCCCTCCCCCTCTCTCCCATCGATACTCCCTCTCACCCTCCCTCAAAATCTCTCACCTTCCTCTCTCCACCCTCACTCTTTTTCTCCTTTCCACTCACCCCCTCACCCTCCCTCCATCGCACCCTCACACCCTCTCTCCTCCCCTCTCTCTCCCTTCCACCCTCTTTCTCAACCCCCCTCCCTCTATCCATACTTTTTTACTCATTCACTCTCTCCTCCCTCCTCGTCTCTCTCTTCCTTTTACCTACCATATCTCCCTCTCTCTCTCTCTCTCTCCCTCCCTCTTTCCTCCCCCCTCTCACCCTCTATTCATCTCTCTCTCTCCGTTTATCTCTCCCATATCATCCTCCCTCCCTCTCTCTCCCTCGCCCTGTCTTTTTAATAATAATAATAAAATAACTTTTATTGCGCCTAAATCCTTGGAAACCAAGCTCACTGTCCGTCTCTCTCGCTCTTACTCCCTCTCGCCTTTCGTCTCTCTCCCTCTCTCTCTCCCTTCCAGCGTCACTCTCACGCTCCTTCTCTTTCCCTCTCTCCCCCCAAAAATTCCTCCCTCTCTATTACTCTCTTCCTACACTCTCTCTTCCTTTCCTTTCTCTCTATCTCCCTTCCTCCGTCCCTCTCACCCTCCCTCCGCTCCGTCACAAGATAGATGTTGAAGTGAGCAATAACGGGGAGGTTAAATCCCTGGACTTGGGGGTGGAATTGGGGGCATGTTCCACATCCTTACAAGTATGAAACCCAGCACTTTCCCAACTTAATTGAGTTGGCAAGATACAGATAAGTGGACTGCTTTTCACCAGCATGTAAACAGTTGGCTGTGTGATCACATTTGTCGCATCTAGAACATGTCAAAGTCAGAAGACACACTTGTTTTCAGTTGGCCAAAAAGTTTTCCGATTTAATATTATATATGTCTACATTATGCAATATTGGATGAGATGGAGAATAAACGGATAACATTAAGGAGGGGCCATTTTGCATGCGGTCCGCTGGAACCATTGATATGCAACGTGTTCATCTTTATGACATACCATTATACCCATATATTCCGACGACCTTTGTTGCTCGATTGTACGCAGGGGGAGTTGCAGAAATGTCGACGGTAACTTCGTAGACGTTGTGAGTTTCAGCAACCAACAAGGAGCAGATATTACTGGCATCTGAAACGAAACACCTGTGTATGTGTGTATGTGTGTATGTGTGTATGTGTGTATGAGTGTATGTGTGTATGTGTGTATGTGTGTATGTGTGTATGTGTGTATGTGTGTATGTGTGTATGTGTGTATGTGTGTATGTGTGTATGTGTGTATGTGTGTATGTGTGTATGTGTGTATGTGTGTATGTGTGTATGTGTGTATGTGTGTATGTGTGTATGTGTGTATGTGTGTATGTGTGTATGTGTGTATGTGTGTATGTGTGTATGTGTGTATGTGTGTATGTGCGTGTGTATGTTTGTGCATGTGTGTGTGCTAGCGCGCTTGCGCGTGCGAGCGTGCGTGTGTGAGTGCGAGGGTGTGAATGTAAGTGTACACTGGATATGTGTGTATGTGCGTGCGCATGCGAGAGTGCGTGTGTGCGTGCGTATATATGAATGTATGTTTACATTGGATAGAACTATATGTGTGTATGTTTGCGCGCGTGTGTATGTGTGTGTGTGTGCGTGCGCGTGCGCGTGCGTGTGCGAATGCGTACATATGAATGTATGTGTACATTGGATATATATATATGTGTGTGTGTGTGTGTGTGTGCGTGCGTTTACGAGCGTGCGTGTGTGCGTGCGTATGAATGTATGTGTACACTGGATATATATATATATGTGTGTGTGTGTGTGAGTGTGTGTATGTGTGTATGTATGTGTCTGTTTATATGTGTGTGTGTGTGTTTGTGTGTGTGTGTGTGTGTGTGTGTGTGTGTGTGTGTGTGTGTGTGTGTGTGCGCGTGTGTGTAGTTTCTTGTGGTTGTGGTTACAGGTTTTCACACTGAATACGTGGACATTGTAAATGGATATGTCTTCTGGTCTCAGCGCTACGCTACGCTAGTGGGGACCATTCACCGTATGAAACTAAATGGTTCTGGCATAACACTAGTCTATCAGGGAAGTGAGTAATTCACATTTTACTGCATACATATATCTACGTCCGATAATATAACTACAATTGAGCAGGCATGCGTGCTCGCGTGCCGCATGTGTGTGTTTTTGTATGTGTGCGTGCTTGCGCGTGTATAAGAGGACTGACGGAGAACATCGATGCACACAGATACTCGCTGATAGTGGTAAGCGATGCCCTACCAAAGACAGGACACGTGACGTATTCGTCACAACGACAAACCAGCTGATGTCACCAAACTTGTGTCAAAACGTAAATACCAACCCAATGTCAACTCGTAGTTCTACCTCAGTCAAAACTCTCCTCCCTCCCTCTTCCTTCCTCCTCCCTCATTCTCCCTTCACCCTTCCTCCCTCTCCCTTCACCCTCCCTATCTTTCCGTCCCTACTTCGTCTATTTCCCTTCCCCCACCCTCTCTCTCCCTTTCCCTTCCCTTCCCTCCCTCTCCCTTCCCTTCCCTTCCCTTCCCTTCCCTTCCCTTCCCTTCCCTTCCCTTCCCTTCCCTTCCCTTCCCTTCCCTTCCCTTCCCTTCCCTTCCCTTCCCTTCCCTTCCCTTCCCTTCCCTTCCCTTCCCTTCCCTTCCCTTCCCTTCCCTTCCCTTCCCTTCCCTTCCCTTCCCTTCCCTTCCCTTCCCTTCCCTTCCCTTCCCTTCCCTCCCTCCCTCTCCTTTCCCTCTTTCCCCTTCCCCTCACTCCCTCTCTCCCTCTCCCTTCCCCCTTCCTCCGTCTCCTTTCCCCTCCCTCCCTCTCCATTCCCTCCCCTCCCCCCTCTCCCTTCCCCCTCCCTATTTTGTTCCCTCTCAATCCAGGTATATATCGTCCGAACAGCGGATTGATTTCCATTGTTGTATTCTAGCCGAAGTTTGGGATGTGGCAGACAACTGTGAATAATATATAGTCACTCGGGAGAGTTGGACCGAGCTAGGATGACGTCAATCTGCTGTACAAGCCACTATCACGTTCTATTTACGTGACTGGCAGCGACAGTTATTCCACTGACGAAGCCTCGGTGTTGAACACCGAGCTTGTATATTAAATTATATTTGTCCAATTATTATACATAAGTCATGCAATTTATGTGGCTACGTTATATGTATACTAAATATTAGCATACATAGTGAAAAAACGTATCATTGGCGCAAATAATTGTAGACATGACGGATCACGCGTATTTTTGCCACAAGGATTACTCTGGTATACCCAGGTTGAAAGTGCATGTATTTTCACGTACATGCGCAATGCACAAACGTAAACTTCCGCTGACTTTTGGCACAAACGTAGTTTCAGCATGTTACACCGATATATATTTTGTATAATATATGTGGTGTGCAGTGGCTATAATGCATCGGACTCTTAATCGACACATTTGTTCACTCGACATTGCTTCAGTTCACTCAGTTGCATTAATGAGTACCTGACTACAGGCAGTGGTGGACATTTGTGTACGAATTGTCTTGCTGCATTAAATGCAGCGTATCTGGCTGCTTTCCAGAGAGGTGGTGATGGTGATCGATTGAACAGGTCTGGCAGAGACTGTAATTTATATAGCACCATCTGGTGCTACCGCCTGCCGTATAGTTTATGGTGATTTTAATATGTTGGATCATTCCTGTAATTACGAGAATAAAAAGTTAGTTATGTTACCGAAGCCACGATGTACGTGTCACTATTTTATATTAAATGTTGGCGACGAAAGATGCGCGAAACAAAACCAAAATACAACTGTGTGAGTAGTGTTGTGTACCACAAAGCATATATACGTGTGCAAAACGCGCATACCAAAAAAAGGCAGTGGTGGATATTTTTGTTCGAATAGTCTTCTAGATCGTGCATTAACTGCAGCGTATCTGACTATTTCCCAGAGAGGTGATGATGGTGATCGATTGAACAGGCTTGACAGGGACCGGGCAATGAATATAACACCATCATCGCTGGAAATGACGAGGGACAAAACAGAGCACTGTTGTTGCATGCAGTCGGCAGTAAAATATGTATAAACATGCCGTGTTTAAACGAATGCGTCAAGAGAATGGCGAAACAAATTGATACTTACCATACCCGTCTCCGCCAGACAGCGGCCAGTTTCAACAACATTATCGGTGAAATTAATCACCACAGACTCAAAACTGCGTAATCAATGACAGACAAACGATGCGTTGACGCTACGCGACATAATCGAAGGTGGTCAAAATAACGAGCTAACGCAAGCCCAAAGTTTGGACATTGAGAGACACTTAACAAGCGTCCAATTAGATGCCAAGGCAATCGGTCCAAGTTCGGACAGTCAACACTTTGAAAACTACAACAAGGTGTAACAAAATGTAGAAACTGTGGGAAAGGCTTTCCGCATGTAGGAGGCAAGGAAACTTGCCCGGCATTTGGTAAACAGTGTTTTGTGTGCAATGGAAGAAACCATTTTGCTAATTTTTGTCCTAGGAAAGGTCAGAAAAGTACCACAAACATACGGTTTGTGAAGAAATCAGTTGGTAAGTTATAACAGTTATGAGGTTGAGGATTACCTATTTACATTAGGGAATGTAAATGATGAATGCACCGTGTGTGATGGATGTGTAAGTAGTATAAATGATGTTTCCGGGAAAACTGAGGGTGATGGATGTGAAAGTAGTATTCATGGTATTTCCAATAGCACTTTGGTAGCAAAACTACCGGAGTTCAAAATCGAGTTTCAAAAGTGTTCAGTGATGATGACAGCTGATAGTGATGCACCGTGTTGTCTAATTGATGAGAGTACGTTTCATGAGAAATTAAAGGGTGTTCGTCTTGAAACATGTCACGACAAGCTGAACGCGTATGGTGGTACACGCATAGTAACCATTGGACAGTTTCACAGTGCCATCGCAGAACACTGCTAGTGATGTTTTCTATGTAGTGAACGGAAACTGTCTACTTTTGCTCAGTGTAAACGTGAGGTATTTGAGGGTATTGGTAAGTTAAAGAACTTCGAGGAAAAGCTTCACATCAATGAATGTATCCTACCTTTTGCTTTGATCAGCACTACAGAAGAATCCCTTTAATAAATATCAATATGTTACAAATGAACTGCTTGAGTTGAAAAGGAATGATGTGATCGAATGGGTAAAAGGGAAGGTCTTGTAAAGCCCAGTATCCAGTCCTCATGACTGCTCAAAGCGCTTTACACTTTACACCCAGACAGACCTGTTCAATCGAACAACCTCTCGACTTCTCTGGGAATCATTCAGCCACAATGCAATTAATGGGAGAAGACTATTCGTACACAGATATCCACCCTTTCTATAGCCATGTACTCATTCATACAGCTAAGCGAACTGAAGCACTGTGGAGTAAACGAAATTGTCCAAGGTTCAACACCGCCGCACAGGAGTGGAAACCAGCATTCTCTCAATCGAGAGTTCTTACTGGTGCGCCTCTGTAACTGCCTGGGTGTCCTCAATAGTGGTGGTACCGAAACCCAAAAGGCCCGGTAACGTTCGTATCTGTGTACCAATAACACGACAGTAAGAGCACCACTACGGAAGCTCACATGCAAGAAGCAAGAGATCAAGTGGGAGCCTGAACAACAGTCGTCGTTTGAGGTGCTAAAGGGTGTCCTTGGTACGTATTCAATCGTTGCATACTTCGACATGAAGAAGGAGACAAAAATCATAGTACAGTTATTTGCAAACGTTTAAGACCAGGCACGATTTTAAAGCATTTTATGGTATGGCATCAGATTGCATCAGATAATGTCTGGATTGCATCATCCTATTTGGGCCTTGAAGCGATACGCCTAGTCAGTACTTCCAGGTAATTTGTTTGCTGCTGTCAGTATCAATTAGGTGTTTTTCAGTTTTGTCTTCATCCCTGAAATTGGCAAAAAATCGTCTTTGACAGAGGTTCTAAGGGCACAAATAGTAACTCTACATGGAGAAGGATATACGGAAAGAGACATTAGTGCTAAATTATGTTATTCCAAGACAGCCGTGCACAACGCCATCGTCAAATTCAATATACTGATGGCACTTTTCGTGACAGTAAAAGAAGTGGTCGTCCACGGAAAACTACGCTCAGGGATGACCACGCAATGAGACGCATCGTGATGTGCTCGCCAATGAGCTCATGCAAGAAAATTCGGGCTGCTTTACGCTTAAAAGGTATGGAAATAAGTCTCAGTACTGTTTCGAAACGTCTCAGCAAGGAATTTGGGCTCAAGTCCCGCAAGCCGGCCCGGAAGCCACGCCTGACACCTGTGATAAAAAAGAGACTGGACTTTGCCAGACGACATCGCCACTGGACTCTCGCGCAGTGGAAGAAAGTGTTGTTCTCAGATGAATCGACCATGCAACAGTTTATACCTCGCAAGAGGCACGTTAGGCGGCCCATAGGGAAGCGATTTGATGAGAAATATACAGCAGCCACAATGAAACACCCGCCAAGTCAGATGATTTGGGGTGCCATGTCATGCTTTGGCCCTTCTGGTCTGTATTTTATTCCACCTAACACCACTATGAATGGACCTAGGTACGTGGAGTTGCTGAAGGAGAAGCTGAAATTGCATATGGACATCCACAAATGTACGATTTCCATGCAAGACGGCGCTCCTTGTCACCGATCCAAGTTTGGGATGTGGCAGACAACTGTGAATAATATATGGTCACTCGGGAGAGTTGGACCGAGACACTATCACGTGCTGAAAATCTGCGACAATGTGCCTTTTGCGTATTGCACATGCTAGCGCAGACGCAGTGAACATGCAACTCGCTGTGAGAAACTTGACCTCAGGTGACCGATCAACTTTGACCCCGTGCCAGAAGTCATTTGTGTATAGTTCTACTATACGTTCTATTTACGTGACTGGCAGCGACAGTTATTCCACTGACGAAGCCGCGGTGTTGAACACCGAGCTTGTGTATAAAATTATATTTGTCCAATTATTATACATAAGTCATGCAATTTATGTGGCTACGTTATATGTATACTAAATATTAGCATACATAGTGAAAAAACGTATCATTGGCGCAAATAATTGTAGACATGACGGATCACGCGTATTTTTGCCACAAGGATTACTCTGGTATACCCAGGTTGAAAGTGCATGTATTTTCACGTACATGCGCAATGCACAAACGTAAACTTCCGCTGACTTTTGGCACAAACGTAGTTTCAGCATGTTACACCGATATATATTTTGTATAATATATGTGGTGTGCAGTGGCTATAATGCATCGGACTCTTAATCGACACATTTGTTCACTCGACATTGCTTCAGTTCACTCAGTTGCATTAATGAGTACCTGACTACAGGCAGTAGTGGACATTTGTGTACGAATTGTCTTGCTGCATTAAATGCAGCGTATCTGACTGCTTTCCAGAGAGGTGGTGATGGTGATCGATTGAACAGGTCTGGCAGAGACTGTAATTTATATAGCACCATCTGGTGCTACCGCCTGCCGTATAGTTTATGGTGATTTTAATATGTTGGATCATTCCTGTAATTACGAGAATAAAAAGTTAGTTATGTTACCGAAGCCACGATGTACGTGTCACTATTTTATATTAAATGTTGGCGACGAAAGATGCGCGAAACAAAACCAAAATACAACTGTGTGAGTAGTGTTGTGTACCACAAAGCATATATACTTGTGCAAAACGCGCATACCAAAAAAAGGCAGTGGTGGATATTTTTGTTCGAATAGTCTTCTAGATCGTTCATTAACTGCAGCGTATCTGACTATTTCCCAGAGAGGTGATGATGGTGATCGATTGAACAGGCTTGACAGAGACCGGGCAATGAATATAACACCATCATCGCTGGAAATGACGAGGGACAAAACAGAGCACTGTTGTTGCATGCAGTCGGCAGTAAAATATGTATAAACATGCCGTGTTTAAACGAATGCGTCAAGAGAATGGCGAAACAAATTGATACTTACCATACCCGTCTCCGCCAGACAGCGGCCAGTTTCAACAACATTATCGGTGAAATTAATCACCACAGACTCAAAACTGCGTAATCAATGACTGACAAACGATGCGTTGACGCTACGCGACATAATCGAAGCTGGTCAAAATAACGAGCTAACGCAAGCCCAAAGTTTGGACATTGAGAGACACTTAACAAGCGTCCAATTAGATGCCAAGGCAATCGGTCCAAGTTCGGACAGTCAACACTTTGAAAACCACAACAAGGTGTAACAAAATGTAGAAACTGTGGGAAAGGCTTTCCGCATGTAGGAGGCAAGGAAACTTGCCCGGCATTTGGTAAACAGTGTTTTGTGTGCCATGGAAGAAACCATTTTGCTAATTTTTGTCCTAGGAAAGGTCAGAAAAGTACCACAAACATACGGTTTGTGAAGAAATCAGTTGGTAAGTTATAACAGTTATGAGGTTGAGGATTACCTATTTACATTAGGGAATGTAAATGATGAATGCACCGTGTGTGATGGATGTGTAAGTAGTATAAATGATGTTTCCGGGAAAACTGAGGGTGATGGATGTGAAAGTAGTATTCATGGTATTTCCAATAGCACTTTGGTAGCAAAACTACCGGAGTTCAAAATCGAGTTTCAAAAGTGTTCAGTGATGATGACAGCTGATAGTGATGCACCGTGTTGTCTAATTGATGAGAGTACGTTTCATGAGAAATTAAAGGGTGTTCGTCTTGAAACATGTCACGACAAGCTGAACGCGTATGGTGGTACACGCATAGTAACCATTGGACAGTTTCACAGTGCCATCGCAGAACACTGCTAGTGATGTTTTCTATGTAGTGAACGGAAACTGTCTACTTTTGCTCAGTGTAAACGTGAGGTATTTGAGGGTATTGGTAAGTTAAAGAACTTCGAGGAAAAGCTTCACATCAATGAATGTATCCTACCTTTTGCTTTGATCAGCACTACAGAAGAATCCCTTTAATAAATATCAATATGTTACAAATGAACTGCTTGAGTTGAAAAGGAATGATGTGATCGAATGGGTAAAAGGGAAGGTCTTGTAAAGCCCAGTATCCAGTCCTCATGACTGCTCAAAGCGCTTTACACTTTACACCCAGACAGACCTGTTCAATCGAACAACCTCTCGACTTCTCTGGGAATCATTCAGCCACAATGCAATTAATGGGAGAAGACTATTCGTACACAGATATCCACCCTTTCTATAGCCATGTACTCATTCATACAGCTAAGCGAACTGAAGCACTGTGGAGTAAACGAAATTGTCCAAGGTTCAACACTGCCGCACAGGAGTGGAAACCAGCATTCTCTCAATCAAGAGTTCTTACTGGTGCGCCTCTGTAACTCCCTGGGTGTCCTCAATAGTGGTGGTACCGAAACCCAAAAGGCCCGGTAACGTTCGTATCTGTGTACCAATTACACGACAGTAAGAGCACCACTACGGAAGCTCACATGCAAGAAGCAAGAGATCAAGTGGGAGCCTGAACAACAGTCGTCGTTTGAGGTGGTAAAGGGTGTCCTTGGTACGTATTCAATCGTTGCATACTTCGACATAAAGAAGGAGACAAAAATCATAGTACAGTTATTTGCAAACGTTTAAGACCAGGCACGATTTTAAAGCATTTTATGGTATGGCATCAGATTGCATCAGATAATGTCTGGATTGCATCATCCTATTTGGGCCTTGAAGCGATACGCCTAGTCAGTACTTCCAGGTAATTTGTTTGCTGCTGTCAGTATCAATTAGGTGTTTTTCAGTTTTGTCTTCATCCCTGAAATTGGCAAAAAATCGTCTTTGACAGAGGTTCTAAGGGCACAAATAGTAACTCTACATGGAGAAGGATATACGGAAAGAGACATTAGTGCTAAATTATGTTATTCCAAGACAGCCGTGCACAACGCCATCGTCAAATTCAATATACTGATGGCACTTTTCGTGACAGTAAAAGAAGTGGTCGTCCACGGAAAACTACGCTCAGGGATGACCACGCAATGAGACGCATCGTGATGTGCTCGCCAATGAGCTCATGCAAGAAAATTCGGGCTGCTTTACGCTTAAAAGGTATGGAAATAAGTCTCAGTACTGTTTCGAAACGTCTCAGCAAGGAATTTGGGCTCAAGTCCCGCAAGCCGGCACGGAAGCCACGCCTGACACCTGTGATAAAAAAGAGACTGGACTTTGCCAGACGACATCGCCACTGGACTCTCGCGCAGTGGAAGAAAGTGTTGTTCTCAGATGAATCGACCATGCAACAGTTTATACCTCGCAAGAGGCACGTTAGGCGGCCAGTAGGGAAGCGATTTGATGAGAAATATACAGCAGCCACAATGAAACACCCGCCAAGTCAGATGATTTGGGGTGCCATGTCATGCTTTGGCCCTTCTGGTCTGTATTTTATTCCACCTAACACCACTATGAATGGACCTAGGTACGTGGAGTTGCTGAAGGAGAAGCTGAAATTGCATATGGACATCCACAAATGTACGATTTCCATGCAAGACGGCGCTCCTTGTCACCGATCCAAGTTTGGGATGTGGCAGACAACTGTGAATAATATATGGTCACTCGGGAGAGTTGGACCGAGACACTATCACGTGCTGAAAATCTGCGACAATGTGCCTTTTACGTATTGCACATGCTAGCGCAGACGCAGTGAACATGCAACTCGCTGTGAGAAACTTGACCTCAGGTGACCGATCAACTTTGACCCCGTGCCAGAAGTCATTTCTGTATAGTTCTACTATACGTTCTATTTACGTGACTAGCAGCGACAGTTATTCCACTGACGAAGCCGCGGTGTTGAACACCGAGCTTGTATATAAAATTATATTTGTCCAATTATTATACATAAGTCATGCAATTTATGTGGCTACGTTATATGTATACTAAATATTAGCATACATAGTGAAAAAACGTATCATTGGCGCAAATAATTGTAGACATGACGGATCACGCGTATTTTTGCCACAAGGATTACTCTGGTATACCCAGGTTGAAAGTGCATGTATTTTCACGTACATGCGCAATGCACAAACGTAAACTTCCGCTGACTTTTGGCACAAACGTAGTTTCAGCATGTTACACCGATATATATTGTGTATAATATATGTGGTGTGCAGTGGCTATAATGCATCGGACTCTTAATCGACACATTTGTTCACTCGACATTGCTTCAGTTCACTCAGTTGCATTAATGAGTACCTGACTACAGGCAGTGGTGGACATTTGTGTACGAATTGTCTTGCTGCATTAAATGCAGCGTATCTGACTGCTTTCCAGAGAGGTGGTGATGGTGATCGATTGAACAGGTCTGGCAGAGACTGTAATTTATATAGCACCATCTGGTGCTACCGCCTGCCGTATAGTTTATGGTGATTTTAATATGTTGGATCATTCCTGTAATTACGAGAATAAAAAGTTAGTTATGTTACCGAAGCCACGATGTACGTGTCACTATTTTATATTAAATGTTGGCGACGAAAGATGCGCGAAACAAAACCAAAATACAACTGTGTGAGTAGTGTTGTGTACCACAAAGCATATATACGTGTGCAAAACGCGCATACCAAAAAAAGGCAGTGGTGGATATTTTTGTTCGAATAGTCTTCTAGATCGTGCATTAACTGCAGCGTATCTGACTATTTCCCAGAGAGGTGATGATGGTGATCGATTGAACAGGCTTGACAGAGACCGGGCAATGAATATAACAGCATCATCGCTGGAAATGACGAGGGACAAAACAGAGCACTGTTGTTGCATGCAATCGGCAGTAAAATATGTATAAACATGCCGTGTTTAAACGAATGCGTCAAGAGAATGGCGAAACAAATTGATACTTACCATACCCGTCTCCGCCAGACAGCGGCCAGTTTCAACAACATTATCGGTGAAATTAATCACCACAGACTCAAAACTGCGTAATCAATGACTGACAAACGATGCGTTGACGCTACGCGACATAATCGAAGCTGGTCAAAATAACGAGCTAACGCAAGCCCAAAGTTTGGACATTGAGAGACACTTAACAAGCGTCCAATTAGATGCCAAGGCAATCGGTCCAAGTTCGGACAGTCAACACTTTGAAAACCACAACAAGGTGTAACAAAATGTAGAAACTGTGGGAAAGGCTTTCCGCATGTAGGAGGCAAGGAAACTTGCCCGGCATTTGGTAAACAGTGTTTTGTGTGCCATGGAAGAAACCATTTTGCTAATTTTTGTCCTAGGAAAGGTCAGAAAAGTACCACAAACATACGGTTTGTGAAGAAATCAGTTGGTAAGTTATAACAGTTATGAGGTTGAGGATTACCTATTTACATTAGGGAATGTAAATGATGAATGCACCGTGTGTGATGGATGTGTAAGTAGTATAAATGATGTTTCCGGGAAAACTGAGGGTGATGGATGTGAAAGTAGTATTCATGGTATTTCCAATAGCACTTTGGTAGCAAAACTACCGGAGTTCAAAATCGAGTTTCAAAAGTGTTCAGTGATGATGACAGCTGATAGTGATGCACCGTGTTGTCTAATTGATGAGAGTACGTTTCATGAGAAATTAAAGGGTGTTCGTCTTGAAACATGTCACGACAAGCTGAACGCGTATGGTGGTACACGCATAGTAACCATTGGACAGTTTCACAGTGCCATCGCAGAACACTGCTAGTGATGTTTTCTATGTAGTGAACGGAAACTGTCTACTTTTGCTCAGTGTAAACGTGAGGTATTTGAGGGTATTGGTAAGTTAAAGAACTTCGAGGAAAAGCTTCACATCAATGAATGTATCCTACCTTTTGCTTTGATCAGCACTACAGAAGAATCCCTTTAATAAATATCAATATGTTACAAATGAACTGCTTGAGTTGAAAAGGAATGATGTGATCGAATGGGTAAAAGGGAAGGTCTTGTAAAGCCCAGTATCCAGTCCTCATGACTGCTCAAAGCGCTTTACACTTTACACCCAGACAGACCTGTTCAATCGAACAACCTCTCGACTTCTCTGGGAATCATTCAGCCACAATGCAATTAATGGGAGAAGACTATTCGTACACAGATATCCACCCTTTCTATAGCCATGTACTCATTCATACAGCTAAGCGAACTGAAGCACTGTGGAGTAAACGAAATTGTCCAAGGTTCAACACCGCCGCACAGGAGTGGAAACCAGCATTCTCTCAATCAAGAGTTCTTACTGGTGCGCCTCTGTAACTCCCTGGGTGTCCTCAATAGTGGTGGTACCGAAACCCAAAAGGCCCGGTAACGTTCGTATCTGTGTACCAATTACACGACAGTAAGAGCACCACTACGGAAGCTCACATGCAAGAAGCAAGAGATCAAGTGGGAGCCTGAACAACAGTCGTCGTTTGAGGTGGTAAAGGGTGTCCTTGGTACGTATTCAATCGTTGCATACTTCGACATGAAGAAGGAGACAAAAATCATAGTACAGTTATTTGCAAACGTTTAAGACCAGGCACGATTTTTAAGCATTTTATGGTATGGCATCAGATTGCATCAGATAATGTCTGGATTGCATCATCCTATTTGGGCCTTGAAGCGATACGCCTAGTCAGTACTTCCAGGTAATTTGTTTGCTGCTGTCAGTATCAATTAGGTGTTTTTCAGTTTTGTCTTCATCCCTGAAATTGGCAAAAAATCGTCTTTGACAGAGGTTCTAAGGGCACAAATAGTAACTCTACATGGAGAAGGATATACGGAAAGAGACATTAGTGCTAAATTATGTTATTCCAAGACAGCCGTGCACAACGCCATCGTCAAATTCAATATACTGATGGCACTTTTCGTGACAGTAAAAGAAGTGGTCGTCCACGGAAAACTACGCTCAGGGATGACCACGCAATGAGACGCATCGTGATGTGCTCGCCAATGAGCTCATGCAAGAAAATTCGGGTTGCTTTACGCTTAAAAGGTATGGAAATAAGTCTCAGTACTGTTTCGAAACTTCTCAGCAAGGAATTTGGGCTCAAGTCCCGCAAGCCGGCCCGGAAGCCACGCCTGACACCTGTGATAAAAAAGAGACTGGACTTTGCCAGACGACATCGCCACTGGACTCTCGCGCAGTGGAAGAAAGTGTTGTTCTCAGATGAATCGACCATGCAACAGTTTATACCTCGCAAGAGGCACGTTAGGCGGCCAGTAGGGAAGCGATTTGTTGAGAAATATACAGCAGCCACAATGAAACACCCGCCAAGTCAGATGATTTGGGGTGCCATGTCATGCTTTGGCCCTTCTGGTCTGTATTTTATTCCACCTAACACCACTATGAATGGACCTAGGTACGTGGAGTTGCTGAAGGAGAAGCTGAAATTGCATATGGACATCCACAAATGTACGATTTCCATGCAAGACGGCGCTCCTTGTCACCGATCCAAGTTTGGGATGTGGCAGACAACTGTGAATAATATATGGTCACTCGGGAGAGTTGGACCGAGCCACTATCACGTGCTGAAAATCTGCGACAATGTGCCTTTTGCGTACTGCACATGCTAGCGCAGACGCAGTGAACATGCAACTCGCTGTGAGAAACTTGACCTCAGGTGACCGATCAACTTTGACCCCGTGCCAGAAGTCATTTGTGTATAGTTCTACTATACGTTCTATTTACGTGACTGGCAGCGACAGTTATTCCACTGACGAAGCCGCGGTGTTGAACACCGAGCTTGTGTATAAAATTATATTTGTCCAATTATTATACATAAGTCATGCAATTTATGTGGCTACGTTATATGTATACTAAATATTAGCATACATAGTGAAAAAACGTATCATTGGCGCAAATAATTGTAGACATGACGGATCACGCGTATTTTTGCCACAAGGATTACTCTGGTATACCCAGGTTGAAAGTGCATGTATTTTCACGTACATGCGCAATGCACAAACGTAAACTTCCGCTGACTTTTGGCACAAACGTAGTTTCAGCATGTTACACCGATATATATTTTGTATAATATATGTGGTGTGCAGTGGCTATAATGCATCGGACTCTTAATCGACACATTTGTTCACTCGACATTGCTTCAGTTCACTCAGTTGCATTAATGAGTACCTGACTACAGGCAGTGGTGGACATTTGTGTACGAATTGTCTTGCTGCATTAAATGCAGCGTATCTGACTGCTTTCCAGAGAGGTGGTGATGGTGATCGATTGAACAGGTCTGGCAGAGACTGTAATTTATATAGCACCATCTGGTGCTACCGCCTGCCGTATAGTTTATGGTGATTTTAATATGTTGGATCATTCCTGTAATTACGAGAATAAAAAGTTAGTTATGTTACCGAAGCCACGATGTACGTGTCACTATTTTATATTAAATGTTGGCGACGAAAGATGCGCGAAACAAAACCAAAATACAACTGTGTGAGTAGTGTTGTGTACCACAAAGCATATATACGTGTGCAAAACGCGCATACCAAAAAAAGGCAGTGGTGGATATTTTTGTTCGAATAGTCTTCTAGATCGTGCATTAACTGCAGCGTATCTGACTATTTCCCAGAGAGGTGATGATGGTGATCGATTGAACAGGCTTGACAGAGACCGGGCAATGAATATAACACCATCATCGCTGGAAATGACGAGGGACAAAACAGAGCACTGTTGTTGCATGCAGTCGGCAGTAAAATATGTATAAACATGCCGTGTTTAAACGAATGCGTCAAGATAATGGCGAAACAAATTGATACTTACCATACCCGTCTCCGCCAGACAGTGGCCAGTTTCAACAACATTATCGGTGAAATTAATCACCACAGACTCAAAACTGCGTAATCAATGACTGACAAACGATGCGTTGACGCTACGCGACATAATCGAAGGTGGTCAAAATAACGAGCTAACGCAAGCCTGACACCTGTGATAAAAAAGAGACTGGACTTTGCCAGACGACATCGCCACTGGACTCTCGCGCAGTGGAAGAAAGTGTTGTTCTCAGATGAATCGACCATGCAACAGTTTATACCTCGCAAGAGGCAGTTAGGCGGCCAGTAGGGAAGCGATTTGATGAGAAATATACAGCAGCCACAATGAAACACCCGCCAAGTCAGATGATTTGGGGTGCCATGTCATGCTTTGGCCCTTCTGGTCTGTATTTTATTCCACCTAACACCACTATGAATGGACCTAGGTACGTGGAGTTGCAGAAGGAGAAGTTGAAATTGCATATGGACATCCACAAATGTACGATTTCCATGCAAGACGGCGCTCCTTGTCACCGATCCAAGGTAGCCACTGATTTCCTCAAGAAGAACAAAATCTCCGTGCTGGAATGGCCTGGGAACAGCCCAGATCTAAATCCCATTGAGAACCTGTGGACTATAATGAAGGATAAGGTGGCAGACAAACAACCATCAAGCGCTCAAAATTGAAACAAGCTATCAAGGACGTTTGGGTCACCGAAATCACCCAGGAGTACTGCGAATGTCTGGTTTCTAGCATGCCATATCGCATCCAGGCGGTCATTGACAGCAAAGGAGGCCACGCTAAATACTGAAAAGTAGAGACACTGACACTTTTATACGACATAAAGTTTCATATTATGTTGTACTACGTTTATTTGGCGAAATAAACTGATATAATGTTATGTGAAGGCCAACAAATCATAGTTTTGTCAAATTTCTTCAAACAATCGTGCCTGGTCTTAAACTTTTGCAAATGACTGTAGATGCGTCCCCTGTTGGGCTAGGTGCGATGGTAGCACAGTACCGAGACAAGAAGCCCCAAATAATTGCTTACGTGACAAATCCCTAACTCCAGTTGAGCAACGATACTAGCGTCAACTAGAAAGGGATTGGCTGGTAGTTGTGTATCCATGAGAATACTTTCATATGTATTCACACGGGGCGCCAGTCAAAGTGATAAAAGACCTCAAGCCATTAGTAACGTTGTACGGAAATCCCGGCGCCAAGCTACCCCTGAGGCTGAAAAGATGGGCTATGAGGCTGTTACCGTACTAGCCAGTTATCGAGCACCGTCAGGGTAAAGATAATCCGTCGGAGTACTTATCTCGCCATCCGCAAGAGTCAAATAAAAGTTATTGTGAGGAACTTGCAGCATACGAGTGCGAGAACTTCGTCAGAGAGGAAAGTATCCCAAAAGCAATGAGTAGTACAGAAGTCTTAGGAACAACGTTGGCAGACCCAACTCTGAGTACTATGAAAGATCTTCAACACCGCAGTGTCGTGTAGGTCAGTGGAATAACTGTCGCTGCTAGTCACGTAAATAGAACGTATAGTAGAACTGTACACAAATGATTAACGATGTAACTGTGCCTATCGTCTCCGCAGACTTCTGGCACGGGGTCGAAATTGATCGGTCACCTGAAATCAAGTTTTTTACAGCGTGTTGCATGTTCACTGCGTCTGCGCGAGCATGTGCAGTATGCAAAAGGCACATTGTCGCAGATTTTCGACACGCACCTACTTTCGTCACGTGATACTGGCTTGTACAGCGGCTTGACGTCACCCTAGCTCGGTCGACCTCTCCCGAGTGACCATATATTATTTACAGTTGTCGGCCACATCCCAAGCTTCGGCTAGAATACAACAATGGAAATCAATCCGCTGTTCGGATGACATAAACCTGGATTGACAGGGAAAAAAGGAGGTGGGGGAAGGGGGAGGGAGGGAGGGGGAAGGTAGAGGGAGGGGGAAGAGAGACGTAGGGAGAGTGAAGGGAGAGGGAGGGAGGGAGGGAGGGGGGAGGGGGAAGGAGAGTGAAGGGAGCGGGAGGGAGGGGGAAGGTAGAGGGAGCTATGGGTAAGAGAGACGTAGTGAGAGTGAAGGGAGAGGGAGGGAGGGAGGGAGGGAGGGAGGGAGTGAGGGAGGGAGGGAGGGAGGGAGGGAGGGAGGGAGGGAGGGAGGGGGAGGGAGAGTGAAAGGAGAGGGAGGGAGGGGGAGGGATGGTGAAGAGAGAAGGAGGGAGAGGGAAGTGAGAGGGAGGGAGGGGGAGGAAGAAGGAGGGCGGGTGAAGGGAAAGGGAATGAGAGTGAAGGGATTAAGAGGGAGAGTGAAGGGAGTGAGAGGGAGGGGGATAGGAGAGGGAGGGAGGGTAATCATGAACAAGTTAGCGTTATACTGTATATTTCCCTGTTGAGTCCTGGCTCCTGGCTTCTGACGGAGCATCGCCTCACGTCGTACAGCCGCGCCGCCACACGATGACAATGTAGAGCCAGCATGAGACAGCACAAAACAAAATATTATAATCGATACAGGACTACACTAATACAATGAACCGATACCAGCCGGACTTCTATGAGACACCCATACGAAATATTTAATATTTCAAGCGTCATTAATTAATTAACAGTTTCACTGCGCCAACCATTTATCTGGTTTAATGTGAATCACGCCCAAAGTTGAGACCACGACAGTTTTGACTGAGGTAGAACTACGAGTTGACATTGAGTTGATATTTAAGTTTTGATACAAGTTTGGTGACATCAGCAATACGTCACGTGTCCTGTCTTTGGTAGGGCATCGCTTACCACTATCAGCGAGTGTCTGTGTGCATCGATGTTCTCTGTCAGTCCTCTTATATACGCGCGCGCGCACACACATTCACACACGCACGCACACACACACGCACGCACATACACAGACACACATGCGGCATGCGATCACGCATGCCTGCTCGATGGTAGCTAGATTATCGGACATATATATATTTATGCAGTAAAATGTGAATTACTCACTTCCCTCATAGACTAGTGTTATGCTTGAACCATTCAGTTTCATACGGTGAATGGTCCCGACATAGCCGCCGTAGCGCTCAGACCAGTAGATATATCCATGAACAGTGTCCACGTACTCAGTGTGAAAACATGTAACCACAAAATATGATAGTTCAACCAAGAAACTACACACGCGCGCACACACACACACACACACACACACACACACACACACACACACACACACACACACACACACACACACACACACACACACACACACACACACACACACACACACACACACACACACACACACACACACACACACACACACACACACACACACACACACACACACACACACACACACACACACACACACACACACACACACACACACACATATATATATATCCAGTGTACACATACATTTATATGCACGAACGCACACAAGCCTGCTCGCACGCACACACGCACATATCCAGTGTACACTTACATTCAGACGCACGCACGCACACACGCACACGCGCGGGCGCACATACACGCACGCACACAACTCCCCCTGCGTACACTTGAGCAACAAAGGTCGTCGGAATAGATGGGTATAATGGTATGTCGTAATGATGAACACATTGCATATTTTTGGTTCCAGCGGTCCGCATGCAAAATGACCCTTCTTTAATGTTATTGGTTTATTCTCCATCTAATCCAATATTGTATCACGTAGACATATATCATATTATATGGGAAAATTGTTTTGGCAAACTGCAAAACAGTGTGTCTTCTGACTTTGTTATGTTCTAGATGCCATAAATGTGACCACACAGCCAACTTTGTACGTGCTGTTGAAAAGCAGTCCAATTATGTGTAAGTTGCCAGCTCAATTAAGTTGGGAAAATGCTGGGTTTCACACATGTATGGATGTGGAACATGCCCCCAATTCCATCCCCAAGGCCGGAGATCCAACCTCTCCATTATTGATCACTTCAACGTCTATCTTGTGAGGGAGCGGAGGGAGGGTGAGAGGGACGGAGGAAGGGAGATAGAGGGGGAGATAGGAGAGAGGCGAGAGGCGTGAGGAGAGAGGCGAGAGGCGAGAGGCCAAAGGCAAAAGGCGAGAGGGAGGATTGCGAGAGGGAGAGATAGAGGGAGGGTGAGAGAGGGTGGGAAAAGAGAGGGCGATGGAGAGAGAGGGAGGGGGGTTGAGATGGGAAGGAGGAACGGATATAGAGATAAAGGGAAGGAGGGGAGAGGGTGGGAGGAGAGAAAGATAGAGAGGGTGGAAAGATGAGAGGGAGAGAGAGAAAGGGAAGGCGGGTGAGAGGGACAGTGGAAGGGAAAAAGAGAGAGAGAGACGACAGATGAGAGGGATGGAGGGCGAGAGAGGCAGAGAGAGGGACAGTGAGCTTGGTTTCCAAGGATTTAGGAGCAATAGAAGTTATCGTATTATTATTGTTATTATTAAAAAGAGAGGGCGCGGGAGAGAGAGGGAGGGAGGATGATATGGGAGGGATGAAGGGAGAGAGAGGGATGGATGGAGGTTGAGAGGGAGGGAGGAAAGAGGGAGAAAGGAGAGGAGTGAGTGTGAGAAGGGGGAGAGAGTGATGGAGGGAGGGTGAGTAGAAGGAAGAGAGAGAGAGAGGGATGGAGGAGAGAGGTATGGCGATAGGGAGGGAGGTTGAGAAAGAGGGTGGAAGGGAGATAGAGGGGGAGGAGTGAGTGCGTGAGGGTGCGATGGAGGGATGGTGAGAGGAAGGTGGGAAGGAGGGAGGGAAGGTGAGAGGGAGGATGGAAGGGAGAGAGACGGGAGGGAGAGATAGTACTGGGTGTGTCTGATAAACCACAGTCCCGTAAACCAAAACAACGATCGCTGTGTCCGCTACTACCGTCCTATCCTGAGCGCAATGGCGTATTTGGCCTATTTGCAAGGGTTGGACACTGTATAATCCAATGGGCGTCCTTATCCACCTGCCATCTAGAGTTACTTCTCTGGGTGGCAATCTTGTTAAATCTATGTCGGATATTTTCTTTAACTATTTTCTGTAACCGATTGGGCCGCCCCATTTTAGCAAGGAAAATTAATTGGTGACTAATCTTGGCCACCCCTTTCCGAAATCCTAGACATGCCCCTGGCTACTGCCAAGCAATGGTTGCCGACGTACAACCAACATTGGTTCAATGATGGCAACTCTAACTACTGCCAAACAATGGATGCCTACATACAACCAACATTGGTTCAATGATGGCAACTCAAACTACTGCCAAGCAATGGTTGCCGACGTACAACCAACATTGGTTCAATGATGGCATCTCAAACTACTGCCAACCAATGGTTGCCGACGTACAACCAACATTGGTTCAATGATGGCAACTCAAACTACTGCCAAACAATGGATGCCGACGTACAACCAACATTGGTTCAATGATGGCAACTCAAACTACTGCCAAGCAATGGATGCCGACGTACAACCAACATTGGTCCAGTAATGGCAACACAAACTACTGCCAAACAATGGATGCCGACGTACAACCAACATTGGTTCAATTATGGCAACTCCAACTACTGCCAAGCAGTGGATGCCGACGTACAACCAACATTGGTTCAATGATGGCAACTCAAACTACTGCCAAGCAATGGATGCCGACGTACAACCAACATTGGTTCAATGATGGCAACTCAAACTACTGCCAAACAATGGATGCCAACGTACAACTAACATTGGCCCAGTAATGGCAACACAAACTACTGCCAAGCAATGGATGCCTACGAACAACTAACACTGGACCAACGTCGGCAAGCCATGCACCTGCCGTGCATGGCTTGCCGAATTACAAACAACATCCGGTGATACCACAAGGTGCTGCCATGCAACTAATGCCGACGTACAGTCAACATTTGTATAAAGGGCGGATCCAGAGAAGGTAGTCTGGGGGAGGAACCAAAACCCACTGGTGGCCGAACGTCATTCATTGGGTGAGCTGAGCCGCAACTTGAGCACGCCTCCACTGTCGTTCATAAGATCCTGACACCAGAAGGCGGGGGTGTGGTGGGGTGGGGTGGGGGGTATTGTTGGAATTGTTTCACCTCCGCGCCGCCTTAACTTAGCTTCTCTCCGCTGTCTCGTAAACTACATTTCCTAATAGGCCAGACCATTCTCAGTTTAATTCCAAGTACACAGTACACAGGTGACACAACATAAATCTCTAACACCCGTTGCAAAGGCCAATGCGTGACAGTGCCAATGCCAATGGTTAAAATATGATACCTGCATAACATACTACATAGCCATAGCCTGGCAAAGGCCCTATTCAGTATTCAGTGATATTGACATTATTGTGGCTTTGAGTTTGACAGTTTTGTGCTATTTCGTTTTTTGGTTATGACCTCTGGTTTATTTTTTGTGTTAATACACATGTAAGTGGGTGAATCTTATCGGTCTTATGCGACACAGCGATTTGAAAGCAGGGTTACAATACGTACTGTGAGATCTTCAATTTAATCTCGTGAAACTTCTGTTGCGTTTAGGAAGGCGCCGCTTTTCGACTGCGCATGAGCGCAGTTGTCGACAACATCATATTTATTTAAGTAATTTGTCATTGTATTTATTGGGTGGCTAACATGACACTAATATCATCATTATATTCAATGGGAGTATGTATACACATGACAACGTTAGGTTAAAATAATAGCTGATTCACTCGGTTTTCGGTAAATAGCATCGCTTTCAGTACATGTTTACGCTTACTACCAAGCAGGTTGACCACTGTGTCAGGGCTCAGCCTAGCACCCAATGGGCGCCGCCGAGACATTTCCCTATCTAGCTTGTCTGGGAAACATTTATTCGCTCCCCGGTTTCTGGTGATTCACTCAGATTCTCGAACAATCTCTCAAGTAGCCCCACAATGTCATCGAAACAATCGCTAATAGCTATGACAGTGTCCACTCTGGCACTCCAGGGTCTCCACCGGGTTTCGAACTCCCGTTTGACTATGATGATGACTATGATGAGCACAGCTACTGTGTATTGGGCCACATAAAATAAGTATTGGATTATCGTCAAACTCTCTTAAAACGTAAATGATGGGTTTTGTTTTTAACTACCGAGTATCAAAGGGCTATTCTCAGCAAATAACAAAAACAGTTTAACGCCAAATAAAAATAAATATTTTGAAATGCGCGTGCTAGTGTGAAACCATGAATTATGTGGCCTTAATTGTGGTTGCCGAAATCGTGTTGTTGCTGATTACATAGATATAGATCTCAGAAAGAGGGGCCTAATTTCGGCAAGAAAGTGTGAAGAAGCTTTATTCTCAATTATTACATTCATTTGGTTTGTTAGCTGCCAAATACAGAAAACGTTTCCTGCGGTCAGTGTGGCCTAGATGTCACGGTACTCGATTCTTTGATACCTATAATTTAATTCAAATTCCACAACAGGAAATGTGTTATAATCTTCTATTTATGGTACGCATTTTGTAAAGGTTTACTAAATTACTAACTGAATTATGTTATAAATTATGGACATTTTGCGCTCTAGATCAGTTGCATCATATAATTTATTAATTGACTGAAAACCACATTGCTTGTGTCACCAAATTGTATCACTAAGTGTTTACTCTAACAAAACTTGGACACACCCACACTCCTCGGTGCCTGGTTCATGATATTATTATGTGTATATATATATATTAAAAACTGGTGAAGTATATCTGGTAAATAATTGAGTTGTGGTGTTAATAATCTAATAGCATTGTCTGTTGGCTTTTATAAATAAAAGTGGGTATAAATTATGCTTAATCAGCAACAAAATGGGACAAATTTCCACAGGCCACATATATCAATCCCACTCCCCCATCGCCCGAAACAGCTTCGCTAATGGACTGCTGCTAACGTGGTGTTTAAATATAATATGAAACCACACGGTCCACGAACCTCCCACCCAACTTTATTGTCCTTTCAGCTTGAAACCCGACTCTCTGCATTATGAGGTGAGCTTCCACGTGAACATGTGGCGCCCTCTGCATTGTGGAAAACATAACCCCACACGAGCGTGTGGCGTCACTTGGAGTGTGTATTGGGAAAATGTGAACCCCCTGTTGTGAGAAGCTGGCTACGGGCCTGCGAGTATACCTGCCAGCATACCGTACCGTTGGATGAAGGATCCCCTGTAAACATACCATAGTTTACCACGCAAATATCATGGTAAAATACCGCGGTTGTTTGAAACAGGTAAACCTTGATATTGTTTCACGGTAAAACATAGTAAACCATCCATGTATTCCACGGTTTACCACGTTTTATCATACAATGATATAGCATGGTATATTTTCATAAATGGTGCTCCATAGATAGAAGCGTGGTTGTAGAGATTTAAAAAGAAAAAATGAAAGCACACCTTCAGATCCGTATGCTAGTGGTGCGAATGGGTGCTAATGGAAGTTCAAACACACACGCGCGCAATCGAGTTCCGGTTAAAGGAAGTAGTTTCGATTAGAAGGAAGTTTAGTTGATGTTGTATAAAAAATTACATAAAAATAATTGACGAAAATAGTCCGATAAAATATCCAACAATACCATATCATGAACCGGGAAAATCTCCAACATTGTCCACCTCGACAAGCTCCAACGCTATGTATACCCTATATTCGACCGGGTAAATGGCCAAGACTACCTCGTCAACAGAGAATGTAGAATGTAAGGAGGCGCCATGCAGACACGGGCTGAGGGAGAAGACAAAATGCGTTTGGCGGAGCAGCAGAACAAAGTGCTGGATAAACGACAAAAAGGAATGAAACTTACACAACACAGCATTGCAGTACATATAGCGGTACCTGGGTGGGGCGGTTAGCGGGCACGGCAGCTCGAAGTCTGGAATACGCAGGAGAATACAAATGGGAGCTAAGCCTCAACAAGTTAGTCCTGCTCTAGGGTAGGATTAGTGGTGGGCGAATTTTCACAAGTCAATAATTTGTAATAATTGTTATAGCATATTGTAGTGATTTCAAAGCTATAGGTGTCAATGCTATTATAAATATTATTTTCTATATACCTCAAACCACCACAGTTTGTAAAACTATGTCTACTCTGAAATCAAAATAATTTTTTTTTTTTAAACAGCGGTATTGTAACAACTTTATAATACACTTTCATTGAATCAGGGTGGGTTTATTTGAACTGTTTAGTTGTTAATTGTTAATTTGCTAATTAATGTGTTTCAGTTAATTAATTATTTGATATTTCCAGAAAGTAGTTTAATTAACTTTCCTCAACACAATGGTAATTTAATTGACAAATTCCCAGTTAACTCTCAATTAAATGCTAATTTAAAATCGGCAGCTAATGAGTATTTCACATGTTACCTACAGGTATTTCCTAATTTCTTACACAATAAAAGTCATATCTTAATATATTGCAATTTTACACATCACTTAATACTTATTTTTTATTTAATTAAAGTTAATGCTATTGAACAGTTTAATTAATTAACTAATTGTAATTGGCGTGATAGATATGTGATAATGATTGGTAAACTTCTGAGTTAATTTGTCTCATGTCTGCATTGCATAGTGAAATTAACTATTTTATGTTAATTATGTTAATTCATATTTCCATAAAGACAAGTTTAGTTTAATTAATTAAACTAATCTTGTTTAATGTATTTAATTGCGAATTCACAATTAACTCTCAACTAAACGTTCATTTAAAAAGGTTGTTAATTAGTATTTTACGTTCATGTTAGCTAGGAGTCCCCTCCAATTAAAAAAAAAAAAAAAGTCAATTCGGAATTCGATCCGCACTGTTAACAACACTTAATGATATAATTGATGTTAATTCAAATGCAGTTAATATAATTGAGCAATTGTATACATTATTTCAGTTGAACTTATCAATGTGTGATGTTAATTGGTAAAGATTTGAGTTAAGTGTAATTTAAATAATTGATTTATCAAGGTAACTCTCCCATGTTTGCATTGCATACTCTAATTAACTTATTAAAAACAATTCATTAACATTTCCCCAAACATTTTTTGAATTTAATTAATTAACTTTGTCTGAACATGTTAACTTTATTGGGGGAATTCATAACATTTCTGTTGGCCTTATTCCAGGTAATTTCCATTTCTGCCAGATCTTCTTTAAATGTCTTGCGCCAGGTCTTATTCGGCCTTCCTCTCCTTCTGTTTCCACCTTCAGGCACCCACTCCATTGCTACATGTGCTATTCTCTCTCTAGATAAGCGCTAGTCTCTTAACTATGTCATGCAGGCTATCCAGACCTGCCCTTCTCATCACTTTTTCATTGATGATGTGCCCTCTCCATGACATACCCAATATGAACCGGTGACATCGCCGGTGGAATATGTCTACTGTTTTTGGATATCCTCGCCGTATTCTTCCACGTTTCAAGATTTAACAAGATTTAACAAGATTGCCACCCAAAGAATTAACTCTAGGTGGCAGGTGGGCAAGGAAGCCCTTTGGCTTATCGATAGTCCAACCCTTTTATCTATGTGTATCCCGCCCTTCTGATGTATGTGTCGATTTTAGTTTTAAACATATTCACGCTACTAGCACCCACACAGGCGAATTTCATAACTAAGATCCCTCAGTTTTGGTATCATTTAGTTGCTCTCCTCTGCTCTCTTTCTAGCATATCTATGTCCTTCCTGCGATATGGCCTCCACGCTTGAACTATTGTTTTGTACAGCGGTATTATTAGCTCTTTATCCTTATACGTTATGTTTCGCCTAATTAATCCAAGGATTTGATTTCCCTTTGAAGCTGAAATTCCGCAATGCTCTGAAACCTTCATATCACCACTAATGGTTAACCCAAAGCCTTTTCTTTTACAGTAGTACTTAGTATAGTACCCCCCATTGTATATTCTACCTCTTCGTTCCCATGTCCTGTGTGGAGGCATTTACATTTCCCAAAATTGAACAGCAATTGCCACTTTTCAGACCATTTGATCAACCTGTCTAGATCATCTTGTAAATGCTAAACACTTTTGTATCATCCGCAAATTTCAGCACCTTGCTTGTTATTTCATCATCCAAATCGTTGATATATATTAAGAATACTATATCCTAGTACTGATCCCTGTGGTATCCCACTCAATACCGATTTCCAGTTTGAAGCCTCCCCATCAACTACTACACGTTGTCTTCTGTCAATCAGCCATTTTTCTATCCAGTTTATTATACCATTTCCTATGCCATGGACCTTTAGTTTAAGCAGTAATCTTTGATGTGGTACTTTGTCGAAAGCTTTTTTGAAAATCTAAGTAGACGATCTCTACTGGTGATCCCTCATCTACCCACTTAGTGATATCTTCAAAAAAACATAACATATTTGTTAAGCATGACCTCGCTTTAAAAAGCCCATGTTGAGATGGGTTTATTAAATTATGTTTAACAAGAAAATCCATCATGTGATCTTTAATTAGTCTTTCTAATAATTTGCAAATCACTGATGTTAAACTCACTGGTCTATAGTTCTCTGACTTGTTTCTCGAACCTTTTTTAAATAACGGTATAATGTTTGCCTCATTCCATTCTAAATGAACCACTCCCTCTTCTAATGACAAATTGAAAACTGTTGCAAGCGGTACGCTAATTTGTTCTACAATTTCCAATAGTAGTTTGGGCGGAATCCCATCCACTCCAGGTGATTTATTATCCTTCATAGCCCTTGTGTTCTTAGATACCATTTCCGGGGTTACAATTAATTGTCCTAAATAGTCTGAATCTGCCCCCTTGAACTTAGCCTCTGGTACTGGCAGTGAACTAATATCTTCTCAGGTAAACACTGAACTATAGTACTCATTCAGGTCTTCTGCCATTATGAATCCCTCTGATATTATATTAACAGCACTATCTTCTAGAGGACCGACCTTATCTTGAACTTTCTGTTTGCTTCGAACATATGCATAAAAACTCTTGCTGTCATGTTTTATATTACTAGCTATTACTAGCTAATTGTTGTTCATAGCTTCTCTTTGAATTTCTAATTTCAGCTGTAGCTTGGTTAAGTGCTTCTTTATAATTGTTGTAGTCTTTATCCTTTCCAGTACATCTATATGACTTCCACATCATTTGTTTATACTTAATTTTTATAATGGCTTCTTTCCAATTCGATAAGTGTATCTTTTTGGACCGTTTTCCTTGTTTTTTGAAGGGTACAAATTTATCGATTATGCACTTAATTTCACTCTTTAATATATTCCAGCATTCTGTTGCCGTCTTATTTTTCAGTGTGTTATTCCAGTCTATCTTTGTTAAATATTTCTTCATGTCCTTATACCTTCCTTTGTGGAAATTTCTCCTATTTTGCTTTTTACTATTCCTTTCTGATTTTACTGTGATGGTAAAATGTATCTGGTTGTGATCATTATTCCCCAGTAGCTCACACATCTTGACATTGTCAACTAATTCATTCTGTGAGGACAAAACTATGTCTAACACATTCTCACCTCTGGTTGTTTCTAGCACATGTTGAGAAAGGAAAGTATCTTGCACTAAAACTAAAAACTTGTGGTCCTCACTCCCCATACTATGTAGAGATTTCCATTGTATGTGCCCGTGGTTAAAATCCCCCATGATAATACTGTCCCGTTTGCTTACTTCCCTTATAGCATTTTGTATTTTTTCATTCTCTTCTATGCTTATGTTTGGACTTCAATAAACTAACCCAACTGTTAACGTTAAGTTTCCTTTAACTCTATGTTACACCAAACAGCTTCTTCGCAATATGCTTCTCTTTCTAATTTTATTTCTTAAGCCTGGATAGATTATTTAATATATAAAATAACTCCACCTCCCTTTCTTCCTATCCTATATTTCCTAAACATTACATATCCTGTCAGTCCCAATTCGGCATCTGATATATCGGTGGTGGTCCAGGATTCGGTTATACCTATTATGTGAGGGTTAATATCTTCTGCCATAATGTTTAGTTCATTTCTTTTGTTTACTATTCTCCTTGCATTTAAACAAACACATTTATATCCAGCTTCAGAAGAGTTTTCTAGACTGTTCTTTGCTGATTTATTTGTGCTGTCTGTATCTATGCCTCTAGTTTCAGGCTTTTCTGTGAGTTCCCCTGCGAATCTAATTTAAATAGATGCAACCTGTCTCATTGTCAACAGATCGCAGCACGTTCTATGAGAAAACTGCTGCCCCCTTTCCACTAAGTTGGAGGCCATCTCTCATGTACATATCTTCACTCCCAACAAAGTATCCCCATAAATCTATGAATCCCACCCCCTCTTCTTCACACATCTGCTCAACTAGTGCATTGATCGCCATCCTCTTGCAGTTTCTATACGTTGCCCCCCTTCCTCCCATTACTGGCAAAATTCTTGACAGAATAACCTGTTCAACTTTTGTCTTCTTTAGCTTCCTCACTAACTGTCTATACTTCTGTACTATTGTAGTTGTTCCCTCCCTGTCTGCATTAGTTGTTCCTACATGTACCAGTATAGACCCCCCTTTGCCATGTCCCAATATCTTCTCTACCCTGTCAGTCACATGTTCAATCCTAGCCCCCGGTAGACAAACAACGACGTCCTTCCCCTCGCTCAGTGTCTTCTCCGTCTTTCTCATAATGGAGTCGCCCATAAACACCCTCTCTTTCCTCATTGCCCCCTCATTCACTGCCTTAGAACAGCTTCTTCTTCTGTTTGCATCTGTCTGGTTGTTGTCTTTTCCCCCTGTCATCTTCTCTCTTGTCACATTCTCTTCCGATCCATTCTTTCCTGTCGCTTTCTCTCTTGTCACCTTTCCTCCGGTCAGTGTCCCTTTTATCGACTTCTCTTCTATCACATTTGTTCTCACTTCCTTTCGTCCCTTCATCTTTCGTCCCATCTCATTTTCTTCTCTCCTCTCCCGTCCTATCTTCCCTCCCTCCTTCTCTACGGTCACTTTCTTCCCTGTCACCTTCACGCTTGTCACGTTTTCTGTTGTCGATTTTCCACTTTCTTCCCCTCCAATGTGGGGGTCAGATCCATCACCAACTGACAATGTTTTTGTTTTCTTATAGCTGATTAATAATTCGACCTTCTCTCCATTGTTGTTTCAATTATTGGTCATCTTTTGCAGGATCTCCGGCGTATGGCTGAGCAGTGCAATGACATCGGCAAAGTCAAGGTCTATCAACCTATTATGTATTCACTTAAGAACAAAGTTCGGACCTTTCATCGTTTTCCTCATGATGAAGTCGATAATAACAACAACGAGGAAACGGGACAGGATGCATCCTTGACGTACACCTGTCTCTATATCGAGCATGTATGTGTGGCCGTCGTTGGTCTTTATGCAGCAGTTGGTGTTTCGGTATAGCGATTTGAAAATGTCTATATATTTATTTGGTACGCCGTATAGCTTCAGGATTTGCCATGATGAATCTATGTGGACACTGTCGTAAGCCTTCTTAACGTCAATGAATTTAACTTAAAGCGGTATATGGAACTCTCTGCTTTGCTCGATGATGTTTCGCAATGTGAAGATCTGCTCACAGCACGACCTTCCTCTTCCAAAACCAGCTAGTTCCTCCCGGAGGTGTTGGTCAACTGCTGTCTTCAGCCGGTTTAGGATCACGCTGCAGAACACCTTTCCAGGTACTGACATCAATGTTAATCCTCAGCCGCCAGTTATTGCAATCGCTCAGGCACCCCTTATTTGGTAACGTCATGATCACTCCTCATCTCCAATCATCAGGGTCTTCCTCCTCAGACCAGATCAGATTGAACAAGTAGGCTAACTCGTCTACAACCCCGTCGTTGCCATGTTTCAATAGTTCGGCCGGTACTTCATCGAGGCCCGCTGCCTTGTTGTTATTGAGGCTATCGATGGCTTTGGAGACGTCTGCCCTGGTGACATAGAGCTCTTTTGTGTTTGGTTCCTGTTCGAAGTTGAAGAGTGTGGTAGGTGTTGGTTGATTTAGTATTTCTCGGAAGTGTTCGATCGAGCTCGTGGCTTGTTCATCGCTTGTTAGAAACACTCCGCCATATTGGTCTTTTATTGGTATGTTGGAATTGCTTTTCGCGGTAGTTAGCTCTCTCACAATCCTATACAGCGTTTTCGAGTCATTCCGTTCTGCTGCTGTTTGCGCTTCTTTACCTTTCTCTTCCTCTTATCTGTCCTACCGCTCTTTTTTACTTCCTTGTCCAGTTTCCTGTAGTACTCATCTAATGATCTCCATTGTTGGATGTTTCTAGCTGCTTGAACTCTTCTGATCTTCATACCGTTCCTTTTATCGATCAGTTTCCGCGAGTCTTCAGTAATCCACTCTTCTCTTTTGGACCCTTTTCTCCTTCCTAACACGACATTCGCGCTCTCCTTTACGGCTTGAAGGAATAGCTGCCATTGCTCTTCTAAGTCGATTGAGTGTTGTAGCGCTTGGAATATGTTCTCAGTTTCCTCTTAGAATTGTTTTGATGTGTGTTTAAGTTATCTGTCGCATATGGCGTGACCGTCTTCACCGTCTTGACTCTCTTTAACTTCAAGCGGATCTTACCAATCACAAGGTTGTGGTCAGAGCCAACATCTGCCCCTCTATAGGTTCGGACGTCCTGTAGAGATGTACGCCATCTACTACTAATGCAGATGTAATCAATCTCATTCGATGTATTGCCATCTGGTGAGGTCCAGGTTTTCTTGTGATGTTAATTGGTAAAGATTTGAGTTAATTGTAATTTAAATAATTTACTTCTCAAGTTAACTGTCCCATTAACTGATTAAAATAATTCATTAACATGTCCACAAAGTTGAGTTGACTTTAATTAATTGACTTTATCTGAACATGTTAACCTTGTTGAATTGACGAAATCCCAATTAACTCACAATTACGTATTAATATTTAATTCACGTTCTAGCAGACATATATAAATAGACAGACAGGCAGCCATCCGTCCAGCCAGCCAGCCAGCCAGCCAGCCAGCCAGCCAGCCAGCTGGACAGGTGGACATACATACATTTATATGTCAACATCATTAAATTGTTTTCTTCTTTTTCAACACTCTTGTCCTAAAAAATTATGTTGATTTGTTTATGCACATGTAGCCGCTAGTCATTGCTCATGATCAACAAGATCTGCTGTATGTTCAGCCATGACAAAGTACATCCAGCCAGTTGTAAAATATGAGAACCCTGTAGTTTCCCACCAAAATGCTGGAAATGCCCTGGGAATTACACAAGAGGGCCCCTTATAATAACAATAACATGGGATTAATCATAGGTTTAGTAAATCCCAGGACTAATGATGTTCTGGCATACGGCCTAACTTAGTCCCATGATTAAGTAATCCTGGAACTAAGTTAGTCCATTTTCTGGCATACGGGCCTAAGAAGTATTATAAATTCTATCCAAATCGAAAAATGAGTGTGAGAGGACTGAACTGGAGCAAGGTTGTGGTCAGAGCCAACATCTGCCCCTCTATAGGTTCGGACGTTCTGTAGAGATGTACGCCATCTACTACTAATGTAGACGTAATCAATCACATGCGATGTGTTGCCATCTGGTGAAGTCCAGGTTTTCTTGTGTTGCTAATTGGTAAAGATTTGAGTTAATTGTAATTTAAATAATTTACTTCTCAAGTTAACTGTCCCATGTTTGCATATACTTGCACTACGGTGACTTTGACATGTCTGGTGTTGAACCTCGCTGTGATGATGCATTCACTAACTGGCTTCCACCCTAATAGTGCTTGTGTAGCATCCTTATTCAGGAATATGCCAACTCCACGGATGTGGTGATCTTAATTTCCGGAGTAGAGTACAGTTTTATATCTGCTATTGAAGCGTCCCTGTCCTGTCCATCTCATCTCGCTTACGCCTAGAAAATCTAGATGGTTAGCGTTCATTTCCTCCAGCACTTGCTCCATCCGCCCGCTCTGAAAGAGCGTTCGAACGTTCCATGTGCCTACGCTGGTTTTAGTTTTGGCGTTAATGATATGGCTCCTCAGGGGTCGAACTTCCTGACGGCGTTCACTCAACCCTGTCATGGATACATATGTAGGTGTAGATACATATGTAGATGCAGATGCATCCACATTTATGGATATGCCTTCTCTTCTTCCCCTTGAAAGTGTACCGGAATAGCTTCTTCTCGTCGTTTCTGTAGTAGGATTTGTTTTATGGTGTAGGGTTACTGGCCCTACGCCCAACCCTTCTCCTTTTTCAACATGGCTTGGGACAGGCTTTGGTGGAGTTAAACACAAAACACGAAAGAATAACAACAGCCTTAGTTCCGCTGGCTCAAAGTGATATAGTCCGCGTTTCGTAGCTTTCACAAATTCCGTTGGATAGCGTCACAATAGTTGAAAAAATTATCAGTGAAACAGCATAAGTTATTTGAACATTCATAAGTGTTAATATGATTGCTTGTGTAATTTACATGTGTTAACTTAAATATTATGCACTGCTGCATTGGAAACAACCATTCATTTATGTTATTGTGTGAGGAATTATTTTATTATCTAAATTGATTATGTACGGTTGTTACTATGTTGCAAATACTGCACAAATATATTTGGTTACAAAAGGTAACACAATAAGAATATATATATATATATATATATTATGACGCATGCATCTATATATATATATATATATATATATATATATATATATATATATATATATATATAGATGCATGCGTCATAACATTGTGATACCTTAAATATTTGACAGAATGTATTATTTCTCAAAGGTAACTTTGAAATATATTGAGATACGCCAATCAAGTCCTAATTATGCAGGTCTCATTAATATTATCACAGCATATTATCCTGCCTCTAATCTACACATTTAGGCCTATAACGTTAAAACACCATCATGGTATCTGCCAAGACTTGTTATCAGTACTTGTTAATTTAAAATGTAATATTCTTCAACTTTTACTAGACTTTCATAAACGTAGTAAGTAAACGTGTGCCTAGTAAGTTTTGATACAAGGCTAAGTAAGTTTTTAGCAAGGTACTGTACGGTTCATATGACAATTCACGTACTTACGCAAAACACATTTCTTGTGCAATGACTTTTATTTTATTGTTTTATTCCCCCCTCCTCACTAACAAAAATATCTCAACAATCCGTAATCCTAGCATTCACATTGGTGTGGCCTTAGCCATGAATTGTCGCAGCTAGGTCCTGGAGATGGATACGTCAGGACCCAAATTCAGATAAGAAACAAAATGAAAAAAATATATAAAGATGTCAAAGACCACAACCAAAGACAAATGTCCCCAATTTGCCGGATGATGCCGACCCCACTGCACCGACAGACTTCGTGCAGACGCTACATATTTAACCCGGGTTAAATTACGCTTCGTGTAGACGCAGGTTTAACACGGGGTAAAATGACCCGGGTTATCTTTTATTTGGGTATCGCCGTCCGTGTAGATGCAGCTAATGTTCAACACGTCATTTACAACTTATTAAATCTTGTTAAATAATGTTAAACACTGTTAAGCATTGTTGAATCTTGTAAACTCTCTGAGGTCGAGGTAACCTTCCAACAGTTGGCTACGGCGCACTTTTGCCTATTTTTAGACGGCTTATGATGTCAGTGCGGGCGTGTTGTGTCACCGGTTGTATCAGCTGACTTCTCGTCAAGCTGACTGCTCGTCAACAACCCTGTCTTGTACCACTTGCAGCTGCACAGTGCGGCGGTCGTAGCTTCGAGAGACTGGAAGGTATACTCGCGCTCCCTCGCAGAACGGACGATCATCGCCAAACATTAAGTAAGTTTGGGTTTCTGTTGTTGCAATTGTGGTGGTGATTGGTTGTGACTGTGTTTGTTCACTGCGACAGAACAAGCACGCGGACAACGTACTTCGCAGTATCCAGAACAAGGCCAAATATTTAAGTTTAAATTTTTATTTTGTTGCCCTTAAAAATGTATGCATGATCAGAAATGTCCACTTTTTGCGAGTATGGTCCTATGCCAGAAGCTGGTCTAACTTTTTAAATCATGGGCTTAAACCTAAGATTAAGTTCAGAAAGTGGACTGAATTTAGTATGTATGCCAGAAGGTGGATTAACTTTAATCCCAGGTTTAGTCCACTGGATTAAACCTCAAAAGTTAGCCCTGTTCCAGGGTATGATTAGTGGTGGACTAACTCTCACAAATCAATAACTTGTAATCATGTTATTGCATACTGTAGTGATTTCAAACTAAACACTCTTTTACACACATTGCTATAGTATAGGTTTCCATGCTATTACATTATTTTCTGTGTACCTAAAACCATCAAAGTGTGTAAACCTACGTTTACTCAGGACATTTAAACAGAAAATTAACCTCAAGCCGAAACCACTTTTAACTCAATACAAACATTAACAAAAATAACGAAATGTAAAAAAAAATATCGTGAATCGGCGAGTATCTGCTTATAGCAACGCTTTGCTAGAGAAGAAATGTGAGTGGGACTTACTCGGTCCGTGTGGACGCCCCTAAGCCTGCCGGGATTCCTTCCCCATAAGACCAACAATAGTTATAAGGTATTTTCACAACTTTATAATATACTTGCATTGAATTAATGTGCGTTTCTATAAACTGTTAAGTTGTTAATTATTAATTTGTTAATTTACGCACTTAAATTAATTAATCAAGTAATTAATGATTCCAGAAAGTAGTTTAATTAACTTTACTACAAAAACTGGTAATTTAATTTGCAAATTCCCAATTAACTCTCAATTAAATGCTGATTTAAAATCGACTGCAAATGAGTAGGTCATGTCCATGTTACCTATAGGTGTTTCCTCCCGTTTCTTATACAAAAATAGTCGTACCTTAATGTAATCTGCAATTTTACACATAACATAATATTTATGTTTAATTCAATTAAAGTTAATGTAATTGAACAATTTCAATAATTAACTGTAATTGTTCTGATGTGTGATATAAATTGGTACATTTCTGAGTTAATTTGCCTAATGTCTGCATTGCGTAGTGAAATTAACTATTTTATGTTAATTGTATTAATTAACATTTGCATAAAGTCAACTTTAATTAAATTAATTAATTTTACTAAACTACTAAAGTATTTAATTGAGAAATTCACAATTTACTCTCAACTAAGCGTTCATTTAAAAAGGTTATTAATTAGTATTTTGTGTTCATGTTATCTAGGTGTTTCCTCTACTTTCTTACAAAAATAAGTTGTTTCGGAAGTTGAACAGCAAGTTTAACAACATATCATGTAACTGCTGTTGTTAATTCAAATACAGTTAATGTAATCCAGAAATTGTATACATTAATTTAGTTGACCTAGTGCTGTTAATTGATAAATGGTTGAGTTTAACTGCAATGTATGTAATTAACTTATCAACTTAATTGTCCCATGTTTGCATTGCATTCTGTAATTGACAGATTAAAAATAATAGTCATTAACATTTCCAGAAATTTTAGTTCAAAGTAATTAATTAACTTTTCCTGAACATGTTAATTTGATTTAAATGAAAAAATCCCAATTAACTCACAAATACATGTTAATTTTAAATTCAAGTTCTAAGAGACATATAAACAGGCAACCAGCCAGCCAGCCAACCAACCAACTGGACAGGCGGACAGACAAACATGCGTAATTTGATGTTGACTTATTTTTTTAATACTCTGTCTTCCAAAAAATTTTGTCAATTTGTTTATGCCCATGTAGCCACTGCATAATCAACTACATAATCAACACAATCA
Organism: Escarpia spicata; assembly: GCA_963995525.1. Classification (NCBI taxonomy): domain Eukaryota; kingdom Metazoa; phylum Annelida; class Polychaeta; order Sabellida; family Siboglinidae; genus Escarpia; species Escarpia spicata. The sequence goes on from OZ023206.1 coordinate 73,623,003, forward strand.
GCTCAATGTACAGCCACTACACAATCAACTACATAATCAACACAATCAGCTGTATGTGCAGCCACTACATAATCAACTATACAATCAACACAATCAGCTCTATGTACAGCCACTACACAAGCAACTATATGATCAACACAATCAGCTCTATGTACAGCCACTACACAATCAACTATAAAATCAACACAATCAGCTTTATGTACAGCCACTACACAATCAACTATATAATCAACACAATCAGCTCTATGTACAGCCACTACACAATCAACTACATAATCAACACAATCAGCTCTATGTACAGCCACTACATAATCAACTATACAATCAACACAATCAGCTTTATGTACAGCCACTACACAATCAACTATAAAATCAACACAATCAGCTTTATGTACAGCCACTACACAATCAACTATACAATCAACACAATCAGCTTTATGTACAGCCACTACATAATCAACTATATAATCAACACAATCAGCTCTATGTACAGCCACTACACAATCAACTATAAAATCAACACAATCAGCTTTATGTACAGCCACTACACAATCAACTATATAATCAACACAATCAGCTCTATGTACAGCCACTACACAATCAACTACATAATCAACACAATCAGCTCTATGTACAACCACTACACAATCAACTACATAATCAACACAATCAGCTCTATGTACAGCCACTACACAATCAACTACATAATCAACACTACCAGCTCTATGTACAGCCACTACACAATCAACTATATAATCAACACAACAATCAGCTCTATGTACAGCCACGCTAAAGTACATCCAACCAGATGTGAAATATGAGAACCCTGTAGTTTACCAACGAGGTGATAGAAATGCACTGGGAATTCCACAAGAGGGCACTTTATAACAACACCAACGTGGGTTTAATCCTTGGATTAGTATATCACAGGACTAAACATTTTGTGGCATATGGAATAACTTAGTCCCAGGGTCAGTCCCTGAGTTTGGTCAGTTTGTGCCCCTTTGGCTGTTATGATGAGTTCCAATCACCTCGTGTACATCGTGAATACGACTCCGTAACGCCTATACTTATAGTTGAACCAGCCAACACAATACGAGCACCTACCCAATAAGTACACAACAATCGCTGACCAGCCGAAACGCACAATTAATCAACACATTTAATTCATATACTATTAAAGTGTGTATGATGCCCTTTAGCTATCAGATGTCCCGATTTCCCAGTTTTCACGAACATGTGATCTCCATGATGTATTTTCCAGTAAAGCAACACACATCTTCTTTCTTTACCAAATGCTTAACTCCCCCACCTCGTATGGCTCAAACAGCCCCATTTCGATATTAAGTATCACCGTCGTACTGTTGTTGTATAAGTAAGTGCAATCGTGGTGATGTTTGGCGTAACCAGGGGTCTTATGCATGAACCGAGACAATTACCGTTGTCTCAAGACTATTTACGAACGTCGGGACTTTGACGGGATAATTGCTATGCATGAAATCAGACAACGTAGAATTCTCACGACGAAGTTCAGATGGCTCAATACATAATTGCAACGTTTCTATGTGATTTGTTTGCAAGTTTAATTATTTTGAATTGTGATATTTAAAAAACTTCATCGATTATTTTAATATTGTCCATATTATATAACGCATCACATCTTAATGATTAGTCTGATGAAATGAGGTGAATGACTAAATAATTGGTGCGATTTGGGTGATTAAAAAAATAAAATGTAGGCCTGTTGCTAAAATATATACAATTTGCAACTCAACCCCAATTTATTTGGGCAGCTTTTTACTGTTCTTGAATGTTTTAACTACGAATATGTTAGTGCCACCAGTTTATTTATATATATATATATTGTGAGTGTGTGTGTGTGTGTGTGTGTGTGTGTGCGTGTGTGTGTGTGTGTGTGTGTGTGTGTGTGTGTGTGTGTGTGTGTGTGTGTGTGTGTGTGTGTGTGTGTGTGTCTGTGTGTGGAGGGTAGTTGTGATTTTATGTAATCGTGTATTTACATTACAGGACACATTTTAAAATGGAAACAAATGATCCCGTATATCCCCAAATCAATCTTCTCAAGAAACGTTGCTTGTGGTTGTTTATGGTGGTACTATATGTATCCAGGAAACATAACGGATTATGACGACAAATGTAGCAAGACGAAATCCGCGAGCCGCGTTGGATACAACAAAGTTTCCCAATATAATGTATTTGTACGGTGACTTACTAGCCTACATTTAAGTGTGTTTCGGATCTATATGTAACACCATTAGCACATAGAGACCTTGTATGTTATTCAGGTAGGAGTAAAACATGACATCAAGAGAATATTCCTGTAGAAACACTTCTACACATCTCACAAGTGCGATATAAGCGATTGCCATATATTGTTTACAGCTGGTAACCTGATATAGGCATCCATACCCTGGCTACAGACCACGACACAGTGTCACTGGCGAAATCATTAACGCAGCTGAACTTAAAACAGTATTATTGTCCTAAACAACATGCTACCTATTTGTTTGTTCTTTTCATAATTCCACGTCGTTTCAGTAACTGTTACGGGTATATTTTCTTCAAAACTTATTGCCAAAAGACAAACTGTACACATTATTTACCAGCGTCCTTATAGCATCGACATCTGAAAGACTGAATGAGTCAAGCAAACATTCGGTAAATCTGCATTATATTAACTATTAAAGTTTTATTCTGGGCCTAAACATACTACCCTATTTTGTTCGTTCTCTCCCTAATTCAATATCATCTTAGGCTTGCATTTTTTTTACAACAATATTGGGTATCACATCACTTTAGTTGCAGAAAGCAAAATGAAAACACAAAATGAAAATACAACTATTACAAGACTGTCGACTCAAGAACCTTGGACATTGGAAAACTCCGTACGTCATTGTGTCGTCACGCCGACGTAGAGCTATATCGGTTTCGCTGCCATCAAAGCACGTCAGATTCGCCGCAGTTTAAAAGTAGCCGGAGCTTATATCATATATATATATATATATAACATGAGATCAAGAAATGGTGAAGTGTTTATGTCTGAACCTATGCAAATGAGGAAAACAGCGTCGCAATCGGAAGATTGATGTACTGAGTACCCGTCGCCAACATCGTTCTGAACCGTACAGAATATCGAAAACGGCACGATTGTAGGTCCGTTTATAGGTGTTCTATGAACGGTTACCGGGAAATATTGATGACGCTAGAATAACAGAAAATGCATCCTTTCAAACGATACCTAGATCGTCGAGATAGGACGGTCTGTGAGGGTGCTAGCGACCGTATAATGTCATGTTTGAGAAGTGTAGAGTTATTCATGTTTTTCTCGCTTATCTATTTTTGATTGTAGTAAATGGTAGTAACATGTAATTTCTCATTAATACACGAATCAATCAATAAATATTGTCTCACCAATGCATAGTTAAACCACGTGTAACAGCTAGGACACTAACGTATGGCGACATAAGGACACTAACCTATGGCAACATATGGACACTAACATATGGCGACATGCTTTGATAATGTATAGACTAGTAAATATTAATCACAATCACCAAAAGTGTACAAAGACACGTGGTGTATGTTAGTCTAATAACATATTCTATCACTAGTTATCAATTTGTCATGACCTATGTTTTACTTTGTAGCGCCTTTGAGCAAGTATTTAATCCGGACACACGGCGCATAATAAATCTTTAAATTACTAAATTATTATTATTATTAGTTGGAACCAAACAATTGTCACTGCTGTAGTTTTCTGGGAAACATGGGTGGCTCAATTAGCACTGCCTTCCCCTAATTGCGATATATAAGATGATCAACACGAAATTAATTAGTCAATCAACAAAACATTATTGTATGTTATTGGTCATGTTTAAATGGGCTTGTTTTTGTGAAACAATGCAAATGTTTCAATCAATCACAATCAATCACAATACTTTTTTGTCCCTTGTGAGGGAAATTCATGTGGAGTGTAGCAGCATATTAAGACATATAAAACAAATGTACATGCAATATACACAATGTAAAAATAAAAAGACTAAAAGTAATAACAGTTATATCGGTTAAATAAATAAATTAAATATGTTAAATAAGTTAAATAAGTTACAACAGTTTAAAAAAAGTTAAGTTAAAGTTAAATCATCTCACAAATCATCTCAGGCTCACTCAGTGTCAGACTGGCAGAGATGGAGGGGAACGAAGGTCAGTTACTCATTCATTAGTCTTATTGACGAGGGGACAAAAGAGTTTCGAGTGCGGTTCAGTTTGCAGTGAGGGAGTTGAAAGCGACGGCCAGAAGGAAGTAGTTTATAGCATGGAAACAGGGGATGTTCGGGGTCTGAGGAGACATTCCTTCCCTTTCTCTCTGCCCGTTGCCTGTATAGATCCTCTAGACTGGTCTGCTTTTTTCCCACCACCTTGCCACTAAACCTGACTGTTCGTGCCAGAGTGTTGCGATGCACGATTCTCAGGCCGCCGTACCACACAAGAAACCCAAATGCAATAGAGCTTTCTATGTAGCATCTGTAGAAGGTTTGTAGAACATGTGTGCTGACACTGAGTGACCTGAGCTTGCGTAAGAAATACAGCTTTTGCTGGCACTTTCTGTTAATTATCGCTGTATTTTCACCAAATGTGAACTTTGCATCTATGATAGTGCCGAGATACTTGTATTCATCTACTCTCCTTACACACTCTCGGTTAATGAATAGTCTCTTGGGAGAAGTAGGATTTTTCCTAAAATCTATTATGAGTTCTTCAGTTTTACGAACGTTCAGGTCTAGGAAATGATTGTCGCACCACAATGTGAAATCAGCTACAGCGCACGCACACACTTGATCAGAGCCGGATAGGTCGACGATAGCTGTGCCATCGCTGTATTTAATGAAATTGACGCTCTCCTGGCTGCTACGACAGTCGTCTGTGTAAAGTGTGAACAGAACAGGGTAGATCACAGAGCCCTGGGGGGCACCAGTGAAAGTGAAGAGTGAGCTCGAAACAGCACCATTATAGCGCACTACTTGCGTACGCTCAGTAAGAAACTGGTTTACCCACAAGATGATGTGTGGGTTCACATGCATATTGACAAGTTTACTCATCATGATGTGTGGCTGGATGGTGGTGAAAGCCGACGAAAAGTCAATAAAGACTATCCTGGCAAACGACTTGGGCTTTTCCAGATGAGTGTACACATTATGACATAGAGTGAGGACTGCATCATCCACACCTCGATTGTGTTTATACGCAAATTGGAGGGGATCCAGTTGATCCCCAACATGCTCCAGGAGGGGACGAAGTACGAGTCGCTCAAAGCACTTCATGACGATTGAGGTAAGCGCCACTGGCCGGTAGTCGTTGAGAACAGATGGCACAGGTTTCTTGGGGACAGGACATATAACTGACGATTTCCAGGCCGGGGGGATGCGATGCTGCTTCAGAGACCAGTTGAAAAGGATGCTGAACACTGCACCCAGCTGAGCATGGCACTCCTTGAGGACCCGACCACTGACGTTTTCAGGCCCAGTTGCCTTGTGAGGATTAACGTGCTTGAAGATCTTACTGACGTCATCAGGAGTTGTTTCTGGGGTATCATCCTCAGTGAGCTGACACTCAATATCATCCACCGCCTCCTGACGCTCACGTGAGAAGTCATGCCGGTCAAAACGCCCAAAGAAGGAATTCAAGTCCTCAGCGAACTTGAGACTCTCTTCCGCTGACTCTGAGGTTTGTATGACACGTTTGCCGGACTCAACACCAGACAGAGTTTTTAGTCCCTGCCATGCCCTGCGCATATTGCCGTATTGGAACAGGCGTTCAATTCTGTCCTTGTATTCTAGTTTAGCGTCCCTGATCTGCTTCTTTAGAGTACACTGGATCCTTTTTGCTTCAGTGCGGTTGTTAGACATGAAAGCTCTCTTCTTCTCGTTGATTATGTTTTTCAGTTCTTTACTCACCCACGGTTTGTTATTTGAGAAGATTTTCACAGTTTTTGTGGGGATAATCATATCTTCACAAAACTTGATATAGTCTGTGACAACATCAACTGCTTCTTCAAGCGAAGAACTGGATTCAATAAAAACATCCCACAAAGTATAGTCAAAACACCCCCTGAGGGCGTCGACCGAATTCAAGTCCCACGTTTTTACAGTTTTCTGCACTGCTTTCTGTCTCTGCAGTTTAGTTCTATATGCCGGGATCAAATGTACCACATTGTGATCAGCTGTGCCGAGTGCCATCTTCTTCACGGACTTGTACGCGTCCTTGATGTTGCCATAACAGAGATCCAGGGTGTTACTACCGCGTGTCTGACACGTCACGTACTGCTGGTAAACAGGCAATGTTTTGTCTAGTCGGCAGCTATTGAAATCTCCGAGTATTATGTTAGGCGAGTCTGGTGACATTGTCTCACGCCGGTGCACACAGCTAGTGATTGCATCAGCTGCGCGTGCAACATTAGCTGACGGTGGCACATAGACCAGTGTTAAAAATAGCTGTCCGAACTCTCTGGGTAAATAGGTCGGACGTAGCGACACTGACAATAGCTCCACGTCCGGGGTACACAGTTCTTCCCTCAGGATGACAGACTTACACCAGCGCTGGTTAATGTACACACAGATCCCCCCACCCTGTGATTTGCCAGTCAGCTTTTTGTCCCGGTCCAATCTCACTTGGGTACCAAAGCCGTCAACGTAAAGTTCACTGTCCGGTAATGTTTGATCTAACCAGGTTTCAGTCAGGTATATCAAACAAGCTTCTTTATAGGCTCACTGTAACGCAACATTGGCCTGAAGTTCTTCAAATTTCGAACGTAACGATCGGACATTAGCTACCATGATAGAGAGCAGGGGGAGGGTGCGTACCTTCTTTTCCTTCAGTCTCTGGCGAACGCCGCCTTTCTTGCCCCGCTTGCGTCGCGGGTGGTTTATATTGTTAGTGTCCGAGAGCACTGTAAAGTCATTTAAATCCAGGAGTGGACCAGAAAGATTGTCAGTGACACTGGGTCGCAAGGCCAACAGCGCGTCACGTGTATAAGTCTTGAAACTGCCATCTTGCCAAATCGGTTCACCACTCACACACACAACGAGTAAAATGGTCCATAAAACTGCCCAAACTTTGGTTGTTCTGCCGCACAACATCTTCATATTACTTCTCGACGAACATATATAAAGTCCTTCAGTTAAAACTGACGAAAAACGATAAACAACACAGAGGCTAAATGCAAACACTCCAGGTCGCCACAACAGCGCCCTCTATCCCCCAAAGCATATTTTCCACACTTCGTTTACACAGAGAGTTTAATGTTATGTAGTGTTCTATACTGTGCGTTAAAATAAAAAAATTGTTATTTACATCAATAAATTGGAGTTGGAAAACATCTTCCTCTTCTTCCTGGTATTATATAAAGTAAATGTGAACGTTTCGCATACGACTGCTTATTGGGTAATGTTTCTAAATAATTTTACGATCACCTGTGGAGAGACAAAGTTATTTACGTTTCGTTGTCGTATTCCATTCACCCTGACAGGTGATACTTGTCGTTGCACCTCGCACAATGAGTGACAAAGTAAACATCCGGGACAACGGTGCCACGGAAGAAAAAGGTAAACACATTTATGTTATGTTCAGCTGAATTGCGGAAGGAGGTAGCGTGATTGAGCTCGCTGAAGCGTAATGCGTTCCAGCGCAATTTAGTTGGCATGGTGTGCGTGCTTATTATAATATTATGTATGCGTGCGTGCTTAGGATGTGTGCGTGTGTTTCACGTGTTGCGTGTGTACTGCGTGTTCCCTGCGTTGTGTGCAAGAGTTTTTGATTGTTTGTTTCTTTGTTTCATTCTTTGTTTTCTTTGTCAAGCACTGTTTGCTCATCATAGTCATGCGTGCGTACGTGTGTGACATACGCACGAGCACACATACACTCGCATGTGTACACACGCATGTATACACACATGAGTACACACACATGCACATACACACACACACACACACACACACACACACACACACACACACACACACACACACACACACACACACACACACACACACACACACACACACACACACACACACACACACACACACACACACACACACACACACATGTACTTATACACACACACAAACACACACACATACACACACACACACATATACACGCACACGCACACGCACACACACGCACATACACACACACATGCACACACGCACTCACACACACACACACACATACACACGCACACACACACACACACACACACACCACACACACACACACACACACACACACACGTACACACACAGCCAACATGACTCCCCTTTAACGCTGCCGTGATAACACCGCACATGCCGCCAGACGACACGTGTTGCCACGGGCCGGGCTACAAATCCCCGATGGACGCCTACAAGAACGGGCCGAGGGAAAAGCTCCTCTATACCGTCTGTGTCCGCAACAACCTGCAGGAGAACAAGAAGCCGGACTACCTGGCGACGGTCGACGTTGACCCAGACTCTCCCACCTATAGTCAGGTGATCCCAGTCTTCCATGCACTTAAGGAAGGCCGTGGCAACGTGAACCACTTGTGTGAAGTGAAACATGCTTCGCTTAGACTAATAGATGGAGAATTTGGTGGAAAGAGACATATCCGTCCTATCAACAATTGCACTAGTGGGCTACTGGGGTGCCACTCCACGGATAGACGTCTCCTCCTCCTAGTCTCTACTAAAATGTTCCACTTTTGGGTTCACTTTGTCCCGGCCTCCCCTATTGGGCTCTTGCCGAAGTAATGAAAGAACGAATCTATGTTGAGTGCACTGATGCTAATACCATAACATGCATTTATGTATCATTCAATTGTGTACTTTGATTCTACATTTTTTTGGGGTTAGATCGGTTAATCGTGTGGATTGTTGAGACACATGATGATGAAGGAGACACGATGTACGTACCGTATGCCGTATTAAGCCATACAATATGCAACTCCACTTGCTACGACTGCCTGTTTCTGCCGTGACATTCACTCGTGTCCATCTCAGGTCATCCACCGCCTTGAAATGCCGCACTCCGGCGACGAGCTGCACCATACGGGCTGGAACGCCTGCTCCAGCTGCTACGACGACGCCTCCTGCTCTCGTCGCTACCTCATCCTGCCCACGCTCGCCACCGACCGCGTTTACGTAGTCGACACCGCCACCGACCCGCGCGCTCCAGCCCTGCACAAGGTATATCGTCCGACACGGACACGCGGTGCTCTTACGTCCGCATGCAGCGGTTCTGTTATTTCGATTGGTTAATAAGCACGATATGAGATACATGTGGATGTGTGCGTGTGTGTGTGTGTGTGTGTGCGTGTGCGTGTACGTGTGTGCGTGTGTGCGTGTGTGCGTGTGAGCGTGTGTGCGTGTGTGCGTGTGTTCGTGTGTGCATGTGCGCGTCTGTGTATGTATGTGTGTGTTGTGCATGCGTGCGTGTTTACGTACTTATGCATACATTCACGCAAGCTCGCACACACCTACGCACACACACGCGTACACCATACACACACGCACACAGGCACAGACGCACAGGCGCACAAACGCACACACACGGTCGCACAACGTACAAGCACACCACACACACCCGCACGCTCGTACGCTCGCGCGCACACACACACACACACACACACACACACACACACACACACACACACACACACACACACACAGGCACACACACACACACACACACACACACACACACACACACACACACACACACACACACACACACACACACACACACACACACACACACACACACACACACACACACACACACACACACACAGACACACACACACACACACACACACACACACACACACACACACACACACACACACACACACACACACACACACACACACACACACACACACACACACACACACACACACCAAATGTTTCTGTGCGCAGGTTGTCGAGGCGGCTGAAGTACACGAGAAGACGGGTCTGTCGGCGCTCCATACGAGTCACTGCCTGGCGTCGGGCGAGGTCATGATCAGCGGCATGGGAGACGTTCACGGCAACGCAAAGGGTGAGTGAACAACATCCAAATAGCTGCGTAGAGTTGGCAACCTACAATATACAACTAATTTCCAGGTTGGAATTGGCTTGGTTTGGCTTGGCCATGCTTGACAACAGTCAAGCATGGCCATGCCTGACCAAGCCTACACATACACGGTATACCGTCTACACCATCTGGCCATATATACGCATTCAAATCGTTCACACTTGGACGCCAGTGCATGGAACATCATATGTGAACTTAGCATAGCTTCAAAGCGAACAACCAACCGTGGCTGCCGAGGTGGACAAAGTCGACCCATCTCCACTGTGATCGGTCATCGATCATTCGACTACCACTTGCGCAAATCTTCACAACTCCATGCCAATCTTGTTCCTGTGACACTATCATCCAATCCACTAAGCTATCTGACTACAATAGCAAATATGAAATTTGCTTTGATCAGTGCCCGAAGATTTACGACTGATACAGTGCATGGACACATTTAAAGCTCGTCTTAAAACACATTATTTTAAACTCGCTTTTAATGTTTAGTTGCCATAATTTTATACTTTAGTCATCATACCCCACATGAATTTTATTATTTGAAATTTTAATTGAAACTAATAATGTATTACTGTAGTTATTTATTAATTAACTAATATATATATTTATAATATATTTATCTCGCAATTTACTATATAGTTGTTTTATATATTGATGTATATGTATAGACTTATTTTTATTTCTGATAATATATAATATAATTTACATAACTGTCATCTTTGATTTAGTTTCTCTAGTTCAGTTTTGAATTTATATGTTTTACTTGTATTATTATTACATTTATTTCTGATAATTTCTAACGACTATTGTCAACACTACTGAACAGAGTTCTACTTTGGATTTTAGTGTCCAAATAAAGTTATTATTATTAGTATTAAGTGTCAAATGTTTGCCGTGGCGCGTACTTCCACCTGTTTTGCATCGCCAAAATACGCGTAAGCTTGACGACTATGGCATACAAGACTCTAATACACTCGCTCGTGACGTCACGACGGGATGCGGTGCTTTATGGCATCACGGACAGTCGGATGCATCGCTTAGAGATGGTCCAACGTGCAGCGGTCAGAGTTGTCCTACAGATAAAGCGGAGCGACCGGCAACAGAGCGTCACCGGAGGACTTAAATTTCGTCACTGGTTACCGGTGAAGTGGCGCATAGAGTACAATGTACACTCGCTATGTGCCACGCTGGTCACTTCGATCTGAGGACCTCGTGTTTCTGACTGTGCCGCAATATAGTCTGGTGCGATATGGCCGGCGTTCTTTCTCTCGAGCCGGACCATTTCTGTGGAATGCGTTGCCGGAAGAACTGCGGATCACAACAATTAACGTTTTCAAAGCACGCCTCAAAACGCTCTATTTTAAAATCGCTTTTAATGTGTAATATGTTGTTTTAAGGGTATCTATATTCGTATTCATTGCACAATCTATTTTAATTGAGTTTTAATTTGATTTACAAGTTTATTATCTTAATCTCACTTTTAATAAATACAGTTGTGCTTAACGTTAATCAGATAAAGTATTTTAGAACGCTTTTGTCTAGTGAGTGATAATAGGGTAATTTAGGCTTCGATTAATTTGTAAAAAAGATTTAGCAAACGTGATTTGTGGTAGAATATATATGAGATAAAGTAACAAAGAAAAACTACTTTCATAAGATAATATCCGAGTAAGCCAGTACCTTTGATTTGGTAGTATTTGTATTAAAATTAAGCACGTTTGCGCTCGGATCATTGTTGATCGACACTGGTACAGAAATGTTAGTCTAACTCAAAGTAGTGTTTACATTATTGAATATATGAGAATAAGAGATAAGAGTATGTAGACTACACACAAGGAAATATCTGCCAAATATCTTAACTCAGTTTCAGTTTGACTCATAAACCAGTGCGACTTGGTTCAACGCACACATATGTAAAGTCATAAACCAGTGCGACTTGGTTCAACGTACACACATGTAAAGTCATAAACCAGTGCGACTTGGTTCAACGTACACACATGTAAAGTCAGTCTTAGGCCTTGGCCTAAGCTTCAGTGGGCGAAAGTCAGGCGAACTCGAGTTTGTTTATGTAGCTAATGTCCTAAGGCGCGGTATAACCTAAATAAATAAGGCAGTCTAGCGTAAATTAATTAATTGTAATTAAATTAGGTCACTACGGGTAACGTTGTCGTTTGTGATAGGGTAGATAGTCAGCTGTGTAATTAAAATCTGCTGTAGCATCCAGTGTGCTGTAGTACACAGGGAACAGTCTTTCTAAAGACTATCGTAGTTTTAATGTCTTAATTTCTACCTTGGATAAACTATAAAACTACACAAAACCATGGCGCCGTGCAAACGGCAATAATGGCTAGACGACACCTGACATGTTCAAAATACGATAATTGGGTAGATTTTGAAAGGTCGGGGTATGAAACTTCATGGAAGGAGGTGCAGATGGAGGGTTTTCACTTTGATTGTCGATGTTGTAAGAGGTTGGAGTGTTTATTGGCGGAAGTGGACGAGCTGAAGAAGTGATGATGACAGGAAAAGAAGACTTGGACAAAGTCCACCCAGATGGTGAGACTAGAGAGATCAGTGAGAACAAAGGAGGCTGGTGGTAATGAGAGAGAAACCAAAGAGAATGTCAAATGGGGGAAGACAGCATTGACAGGACGGGAGAAGACAGAAAGAAAAGGGACAAAGAAGAAGGTGACAGAAGGAAAAGGGACAAGGAAGAAAGTGACAGGAGGGAAAGAGACAACAGGAGGAAAGAAGACAGGAATTGAGGTGGGAGTGAAGGTGACGGAGAGATGACAGCAACGAGATGAATTGAAACCAACGAAGGAGCTACTCTGAGGGGGGATGAGGAGAAAAGCGAAAATATTCAGAGGTGACCCTTTAATGAGAAAAACAGACAAGATGCTTAATGAAGGAGAATACATATTAGTTTGCTTACCAGGGGTCAATATAAAGCATATAACAGAAATGGTGGAGAAAGTGATGGGTCTTGGGAAGGGATGCACCATTTGAGTCCATGTAGGAACAAATAATGCAGGGAGGGAGGGGACAATCGGAATAGACCAGGAATACAAACAGTCAGTCAGGAAGTTAAAACAGACAAGAATAGAACATATTGTTCTCTCGGGAATTTGGGCAGTTTGCAATGGGAGGAAGGGGACAAACATATAGAATCTGCAAGAAGATTGCAATCAATGCACTATTTGAGCAGATGTGTGAAGAAGAGGGGTAGTATTCATAGATTTATGGGGAAACTTTTTTGGGGAGGATCACAGATCACAGCTGCAGCGTTACATATGTCCTGACGACAAAGTCGGTCAAGGGACTAAATAAGTAAGTTGTTGGAAGAGAAGATATGTACATGACAGATGGCCTCCATCTCCACAGAAAGGAGGCAGCAGTTTTGTAGAACCTGCTTCGATCTATTGATAGTGGGACAGGTTGTATGTATTTAGACTAGATGCGCAGGGGAAATCACAAAGAAGCCTGAAATTGGCATGTATAAATATAGCACAAACAATCAGCAAAGAACAGCCTGGAAAACTGTTCTGAAGCTGGATATAAATGCGCTTGTTTAAATCAAGGAGCATGGTAAACAAAATAAGTGAACTAAACATTATGATAGAAGATAGTATCCCTCACGTAATAGGTATAATTGAATCCTGGGACAACAGCGATATATCAAATGCTGAATTGGGACTGACAGGCTATGTAATGTTTAGGAAAGGAAAGACAGAAGTGGAAGAGGGGGGGGGGGGGGGGGGGGTGGAGTTATTTTATATATCAAGAATATATATGTGCTAGACATAGTTTTGTCATCACATATTAAATTAGTTGACAATGTTAAGGTATGTGACCCACTGGGGAGTAATGATCACAACCAGATACATTTTACCATCAAAGTAAAATCCGAAAGGAATAATAAAAAGCACTCGAGGAGAAACTTCCACAAAAGAAGATCTAAGGACATCAGGACATATTTAACAAAGATAGACTGGAATGACACATTTATTAATAAGACAGCGACAGAAGACTGTCTTAAGGAGTGAAATTCAGTGCATCCTCGATAAGTTTGTTCCATTGAAAGAAAGGGAAACGGTCCAGAAAGAAACACTTATTAAAAGAAGCCATTAGAAAAATTAAGTAAAAACAAATTATGTTGAAGTCATATAGATGCACTGGAAATGATGAAGACTACAACATTTATAAAGACGCACTTAACCAAGCCACAAATGAAATTAGAAATTCACTGAGAAGCAAGGTAAGGTTGGTCCTCTATAAGATAATGGTGCAAATATAATATCAGAGGGATTCCTAATGGCAAAAGACCTGAGTGAGTACTTTAGTTCGGTGTTTACCAGGGAAGATATTAGTTTACTGCCAGTACCAGAGGCTAAGTTCAAGGGGGCGGAATCAGACTATTTCGGACAGTTAATTGTAACCCTGGAAATGGTATCTAAGAAAAATGGGCAATGAAAGATAATACATCACCTGGAGTGGACGGTATTCCACCCAAACTACTATTGGAATGGAAAACAGGCAACAGTATACCGTTATTTAAAAAGGGTTCGAGAAAAGGGTCACAGAACTACAGACCATTGAATTTAACAACGGGACTTTGGTTCAACGAATGGCACATTGAGCACGCAATGCTGTAGCAACCCAAGCACCTGTGAGTAGGCCCTTGGGTAGCTGATCCACGCAGTGTAGTACAGTGCGAGAACCACGTATAAGGAAATAAGGGCAATGAAGGATAATACATCACCTGGAGTGGACTGTATTCCACCCAAACTACTATTGGACATTGTAGAACAAATTAACATACCGCGTGCAATCGTTTTCAACTTGTCATTAATCGAGGGAATGGTTCCTTTAGAAGAAGGACACATTATACCGTTATTTAAAATGGGTTCGAGAAAAAGGTCACAGAACTACAGACCATTGAATTTAACAATGGTGATTTACTAATTATTGTAAAGCCTAATTAAAGATCACATGGAGGATTTGTTTTTAACATAACTTGATAAACCCATCTCAACATGAGTTTCTACAAGATATATAATGCTTAACAAATGTGTTATGTTTTTGGAAGACATCACTAGGTGGGTAGATGAAGGATCACCAATATATATTATCTACTTAGATTTTCAGAAAGCTTTCGCCAAAGTGCCACATCAAAGATTACTGCTTAAACAAAAGGCCCATGGCATAGGGGATGGTACGATTAACTGGTTAGAAAAAATGGCCGATTGACAGAAGACAACGTGTAGTAGTTGATGGGGAGGCTTCAAATTGGAAATCGATTTTGAGTGAGGTACCACAGGGATCAGTACTGGGACGTATATTACTCTTAATATATATACATGATTTGGACGATGATATAACATGTAAGATGTAAAAATTTGCGGATAATACAAAATTTTTAGAAGAACTAAACGTCACGAAGATAAACAGCATTTAGAAGATGATCTTGACAGGCTGATCAAATCGTCTGAACAATGGCAGATGCTGTTCAATTTTGGGAATGTACATGCCTTCACACTGAACATTGGAACGAAGATGTACAATATACAATGGGAGGTAGTGTACTAAGTACTTCTGTACAAGAAAAGGACTTACACTGTAAAAACAGATGTTTTGATTAAACTATACACCATGTATACACAACTTTTAAACACGTATAGTTTTTAAACGTGTTTAGGCGTTTAATTTTCAACAACGGTTGTTTAGGTTTATAAACACCTGGGTGTTGACTTTTAAACACTTTGCGACGTGTTTAGGTTTAAAGTTGTGTCTACAGGGTGTATAGCTGAATCAGGTGTTTATTTATTTACGGCAGGCGTTTGAAACTGACAAAGTCTAGGCCTATTCATTACGTTTAGTTGAAATAGGCGTACAGCAGATTCCAAGATGTTTAGCTTGGATCCTGCGCAAGCACAATTCTCTAAAGCAGCATGGAGACGAACACGTGCGTTAATATCAACATGTATTATTGTATAAGAATACAATGAATGAAGAGCTTCATCAAAAAGAATATTGCAATAACAAACTGCTGAAATAGAATACATTTAGTTTGACCTAAATCTTTAACATGATCAATATGGACACTTCAGTATCAGTCAACATGTAAGATTATAAACGTAAATACGAATCGTTCAATAGCAATTTGCTAAAATGGAATGCAACTAATTTCGATAGTTAACAGATGGAATATGTTTGGTAAGAATGAAGGAAACATACAAACGGTACAGCGTAGTACTGCAAGATTTGGTTGGATGTAAGTAAGTAAATTTATTTCCTCATCCAGATAATAAACAACACAATTCAAGAGCAATGTAACACAGATGAGGTGGCTACCAGATAAGTATAACTTATCGAGCTGGTAGCCAATTAAATCAAACTCATATAGTGCAGTCCCACATACATAATATTACGTATATAAAAGTTATACAGTGCATTCAATTGCAATAGCTTCAGGTTAACGACTTCCGTAAATTAAAGCTAGAGATGTTGTACCAATATAAGAGAATTCACAAGCGAATTTCTTACAATATATAATTAGATTTAAACTTTAGTTAATGCCAATTATAAAGCTCCTGGCTTTATGCTTAACAATATTTAGCGTTTTCGAATGTTTAATGTCTACAGGTAGTTTATTCCAAAGTCGAGCCCCTATTACTTTCAAGGAGTTCTCTCCAGTTCTATAATTACATCTAGGTATGTATAAATTGTTCTCCTGTCTGGAACTTCTGGTCATGAAGTCACTATTACATTTGTAAAATTGGTGGAATAGACTAGGAAGTTGATTCGTACGCTGTTTATACACAAATATTAGAACATTTAGTTTAAATAGTTCCTGAACTTTAAGTATATTAAGTTCCCTATGCAATGCTGTGGCACTGTCACGGCGGTGACGTTTTGCTAATGTTTTAAGTAATAAATTTGGTAAGACTAGTATTTTAGTTAAGTTAGTTTTACAAGCCGATCCATATAATTCCATCCCATAATTAATATGGGGAAACACATAGGCATAATATAATTGCCTGACCATATCGGCATTTATGAACGAGGCCATGTGATAAAATAAACCTGATAACTTAGACACATTTGAACAAAGATCCTTAATATGTTCCGACCATGACAGCTTACAGTCTAGATGTACACCTAGATATTTGGCTGAGTTAACCCGTTCAATGCGTTTGCCCTGCAACAACAATGGCACGACTTCGCGTTCCATATGTCTACTGAAAATTGTATAACATGTCTTACTCAAGTTCAGAGTTAGTTGATTGTATCGGAACCAGACACTAAGCGATTCTAACTTCTCCATAGCCGTATACACAGTATCATTGGCACCCATTCCACTAATGAACAAGTTAGTATCGTCAGCAAACAATCGCAAAGATACGTGATCCACAGCACTCGTTATATCATTAATATATAATATAAATAACACTGGCCCTAAGATGGAGCCCTACGGAACACCAGCTTGAACATGAGCATATTCTGAAACTGTGCCATTAATGCTAACACATCGCTGTCTATCTCTTAAATAATGTCTAAACCATTTACATACATGACCTCTTATTCCATAATGATCCAGCTTATACAACAATATATCGTGATTAACGGTGTCAAAAGCCTTACTTAGGTCAAGGTATACCCCAACAACTAATTCGCCATTTTCAAGAGAATTTCTAGTATTTTCTATAATTTTAATAATCGCTAACGTAGTCGAATGATCTTTACGAAATCCCAATTGATGTTTGGACAAAACGTCATTTTTATCCATAAAGTCTAATAACCTCTTTAACATTAACCTTTCTAGGATTTTATTGAATACACTCATCACACTAATTGGTCGATAGTTGGATGGTTCATACCTTGATCCTTTCTTAAATATAGGTATTACTTTTGACACCCTTAATGCTAGTGGTACCTTGGCTTCGGAGAACGACAACTTACAAATGTAAGTCAGAGGTTTAGCATGACAATTTTTCAAGGAAAATTATCAATACCTGATATATTAGAATTCGCTAGCTTGTTAATTTAATTGATCACTTCTTGTTGACAAACTGGTGACAGGAACATAGTATTGTGTATCGGGTCAGATAGAAATAGTCTATATTCGTTTCTCTGAGTATATGTCTTTTTTTGACAATTCTTTATCTACAGTAGCGAAATATTGGTACATTGCATTAGTAATACTTTCGTTGTCATTAAATTCTATATGATTGATGACCAGCTTTTTAATGTCGTGCATGTTCCTTTTGTCCTTATTCACAAGTTCCGCATATATCTTCCATAATTCCTTGGTTGACTGTTTTGCTTGTGAGAGTAAGCTACTGTAATATGATTTCTCCGCCTGCCGTATGATAGTTGTAAGTTTATTCTTATACTGTCGGTATTCTGTTTTATTGTATTCATTTGGTCTATTGATATATTTCTTATACAACCTAGTCTTTGTTAAAATACTATTTCTAATGCCTTCAGTCATCAACTTTTTGTCCTTGAAGCGTTTAATTGACATTCTGGTAAGTGGGAAACATTTTTGGAAAATTGTGTCGTATTTGGTTACAAACATATTATAACATTCATCCGTGTTTTAGGTCTGTCATTAGTGTCATGAGTTTTCGATACACCTTTTATAATGATGAAGTTGGGTAAATGGTCTGATATATCTACAAACAGGTTTCCTGAAATTATATCACTTTTCATGAACTTTAAAGGTCGATATATATTCATATGATCAATGAGAGTTGCACTGACCTGTTATTCTTGTTGGCAGTGTGATACATGGTAACAGGTTTGGCCTCATTAACGTGTCCATGTAAATCTTAGTTTGACACGAGTCCTGTTGTAAAAGATCAATATTAACATCACCACATATAATACAGATTTTATCTTCCTGCTTGATAATAGACAAGTTTGATCCAATAAGATCAGAAATAACGTGTGTGTTATAGTTTGGATGTCTATACATATTGTCAATCACAAAACTGACGCCATCTTTAATTATTTCAAGCCACAAATTGTCCAACCTAGGATAATGACATAGCGTAGATGTAGTAATACTGGACAGTGACGTGACGTAACTTAAACAGTCAGAAGTGCCACAATAAAACATACAAAATAAACATTAGTAACGCTTATTGCAATGTCGCTGCGTAGCGTTGTCATTGTTATGCACGTCCGATGTCGTCAAGCTTGCGGAATGAATATACATGCATACACAAACGGAGTGGCTGATATTTGAACAGAATGCACCATTTACATCAGTCGTTCGAGCTTGTGTAAACATTGGATGAAGTTTCGGGACTTTGGCTCAATGAATGGCTCCTTGGGCACATACTGCTGGAGCAACCCAAGCACCTGTGAGTAGGCCCTTGGGTAGCTGATCCCATCATAGATAGATTATATTGATGTTCCCATCAGCTGTGAAGAACTGATCCACCATTGTGTCTCCTGTAGTGGATACTACGAGCTGGTGAGAGCCCGTCCGTCCGGAACTTCTGCAGGCATTGAGTTGTTTCTAGGATAGATTCTGGAGGGCAAACCGTTAAGTGTAGACATTTACTAAAGGACAGGAACATACACTACTATTATAAAACATTGTTATGTTAATCCAGCTCTCAACACTCTTCAGCCATGTTCTGTGACATTCAGTAGTTACTTTGCAGCGATCGATTCAGTTGGGCGGCGAAGAAGTGCCCAAGTAGGTCAAGAAAGTTGCACTTGTGGTACTTGTCGTTCCGCCCAACTGGTTCACGTCTGCTTCACCAAAGCAAACTCTGTAAAGGAGTACAAATCACCTCTTTTTAAAAATGCGTATGAATCACTGTGTTGACAACGTTTCGTTGCCGTCTGGCACTTACTCGACCGGTCGTTCCGCTCCGCTGCTTCACACCCAGTATGTCAAAGCAAACACTAACGGAGTACAAAAAGCTCACACTTAAATACACGGTAGTCAAATGAATCTTCCTACCGGGCCTATAGTAATAATTAAGGACAGGGAAGTGAAGCTCAGTGCACAAAAGGAAAAACGCGAATGGCTTAACAGACAGAAAAGGTAGGTTCTTGTATAGCGCAGTGTCCAGTCCTCACGATTTTTCAAAGCGCTTTACAACTTACTCCCTGGAAGACCTGTTCAATCGAACACCATCTCGACTTTTCTGGGAAATATTCAGCCACGCTGCAATTAATGCGCGAAGACTATTCATACACAAATATCCACCACTGACAGGCACAGGAGGTCGAGAACGCAGCTGCCCGAAATGACGTGAGTCAGGTCTACAGCATTGCTATGGAAATCACTGGCAGCACAAAGGCAAGGTCTGGACCAATCAGAGCCAAAGTTGGATCTCTACTATCGAGAGAGGTTTAGACAGGTTCTCAGTAGACCTGCACCTGAAACACCAGCACAGACTGTCAACCCTCGATCAGACCGTGCTCCCAATAAACACAGAGGAGTTCTCGGAGGATGAAGTGAGGAAGGCCATTTCGACTCTCAAAACAAACAAGTCACCTAGCATGGACGGCATCACAACAGAAACGATCAAAGCGGGTGGCGAAACAATTGTACAATGGATGTGCGGACTATGCAACCAGATCTGGGACTCGGGCATCGTTCTTGAAGACTGGAACGATGGTGCTGATGAAACGTAACTGAATGTGACAACTGGAGAGGTGTGACACTGCTGTCAATACCAGGAAAAGTGTACTGCTAGATAATACTGAACCGAATGCGAGATGTGATAGAGAGCGAATTGCGTGAGGAACAAGTAGGCTCCAGACGCAAACGCTCTTGTGCTAAGCAGATATTCACACTCAGACGGATGATACATCCAATGTTGTTCACAGCTCTTTACAACTATATACAAATGCACATTAAAATAATGCATTTCCATAAAATCAATAGTTGTTATATTATAGACAAGATAAAATAATAATAATAATAATAATAGTAATCAAGACAATAAATAAAGTAGAATTAGAAAAGGAAAGTGATATGAAATATCATATAATAAAATAAATAAATAAGTAAAAATTATTCAGATCATATTATTATTATTTTAATAAATAAAATAAGTTTAATGTAAACATAAATAAATTAGGCTAAAATGTATTTGAAAATAAATAAATAGATAACAGCGACCTTAATGTAATGCGCTGTTGAATGGGTAGCCAATGCAGTAGGCGAAGAATGGGGGTCGCACTTTAACAATGAGCCTATCGAGAAATAAGGCGACCGGCGGCATTCTGGAGTTGCTGAAATCGAGCGATGTTATTGGTTGAGGTACCGAACAGTAGAGAGTTGCAGTAGTTCAAACGAGATGTTATCATGACATTGACTACCCGTTCCGCTGTCTGTTGAGTTCATCAGCGTAGTGTTGGTATTTTAAGTCGTGTTTGTGAATAATGTCACCGATCGGCAACACGTACTATGAAAATAACAATTGTCCCAACACTCCCATTATCATAGTCGTCTCGCTGGATAACACGCTGTCAATGACGTCACCCTACTCACTTAGGTAAGAGTTCAGCCACTTTAGATCCACTCCAGCAATGCCGTAGCGTCGTTGTAAGCGTTCCAGTAACCTTGCGTGATCTACCGTATCAAATGCGGCGCTTTGATCGACGATTGTAACAATAGTACGTTGTCTACGGTCTAGCGCACTCCTGATCTCGTTGACTACCCACAGTAAGGCTGTTTCGGTCGAGTGGCTTCACTTGTAAGCGGACTGAAATGTGTCGGTAATTCATTGACTAGATGAATGTTCAATCTGTTGGCCACAACCTGTTCAATCACTTTAGAAAGTTTGGACAGATTTTGCTGACTGGACGGTAGTTACATAAGATATCCTTGCATAGCGACGGCGTCTTCAGAAGTGGATGCACAATTGTTCGCTTCAGTTCACCCAGGATTGTTCCTTTGGCCAAGCACGCATTTGTTATATCGGCAACAATAATCGCAAGTGCGTCAGTGTTTTGTTTTACATGATCGGATGGTAGCGGATCAAGTGTGCAAGACGTACACATTCTAGCGATGATATTATTTCACGTGTTGTTGTAGGTGTAAATGTGTTTTAAACACCGCGTGGTGTGTATATAGCTTGCTCCAACTTTCTCAATACGTCTACATCTTTACAGTACCTGACAATCATGTGGATTATTCATGTGGGTTATTTGGTAAAGTCACACTAACTATTGCCACTTCTGATCATTTTGAGGTACTTCTTCAGCGAGAATGAAGGGTAGCACACTAACCAAAGTAAGCATTGCAGCTGACGTTTGTTTCAACTTACAATACTGTCAGCCGGATAATTTTTCTTAATAATTTCTGGCATTGATTTTTCCAGGTAAGTGTAGGGAAATATGCAAAGTGCTGCATTTAGCCAGTCCAAAGTGAAGTACTTATCTGCTATGATAGCATGAATCTAGGAGAGCTGCAACTCATATGGAATCAGTCCCTCAAGAAGGACATGCATAGGATCATAAGTGTTGCATTGTGGAAGTCGGCTATTCTAGCCAGGCAACTTTCTCTGTTAATTCCCCACATTTTACTCCAACATGTTTTAGTTGCTTTTGTTACGGTGTTCTTTCTTTGTGCCCTTCTTCGTCTCTCAGCCAAAAGTCAGTCTGCCCAAATGTCACCTTCATGTCATCTGTGGTAGCATCACATGTTTTGCAACCTTTATATGCCAATGAAACAACTTCCTTAAATCCATGTAACCAATTAATTGCTGGTGTGTCGCCAGTTATAACAACAAGAGCTCCTTCGACGGTTTGTCTGACATCAGAGATTTCCACATCTATGCTTCATTGACCCAGTTTAGTGACTGTTTCGATAAAGTCAGTCAGTAATTTATCTGGCCCGAAACATTTCATATCTAAATGATTCGCCATTCCAAGAAGGTAAATACTACTCAGTTTTGACCTAAACTGAGGAAGATTATTACCTAGTGTGAAGTAAAACATGGTCATTTTATGTTTTTAACATGGGCATCAATGGGATTCACTAGTTCAATTTAAATTGTATATAATACCATTTGAAGAGCTGAATTATTCCTCTGAAACAGGGGGTGTTTCTGCATGTACGAACCATCACATAAATCATACATAACATATCCAGGAGTGTTGTGGGCATATCTCGGGAATTTCAAGTAAACTTAGAAGGCTTCTTTGGTAACGAATGACATAGCCATAACGTCTCATTTGTCTCACACCTGATAAGGTCTTTATAGCCTTTTTCCCCAAATAGACCTCTCCTGGTTGTATGTAATTGCAAGTATTTGCATAAAATGTCTCTCTAAGATACCGCGACATTGGCTAAATTCTATGACAGGAAAGTTTAAGTTCACTCCTGTATGCGTGTAAGTACTCTGTCAATAAAAATCTTTTGACGTGTTTAGCACTTCATTGATTGCCCTTTCGGTCAAACCATGTTGTGCGTTCATTAATAACACGTAACTAGCAGCTGCATATCCACGTGACTTCATGGGGAACTTGTCAGTGGGCTGTACATTCTCGTTACCTCCCACCGGAAAAAATATTCTTTTCATCTTCATTACCTGAATGATTGTCAGCTGGGATGTCTGAATGTTTTCGTGATACAGCAGAATGCATTCTATCTTTTTGTGAAATATTTACATTGCCCAACTGAACATGAAATCAGACAATTTGGGTCATGTTTGTGAATCATACTAATGTGCCATGTGAATGTTCTATAATTACGTGTATGAAAATAGCTCACTGGGCAATAATGAACACTGTCCATGATGTATGTAGACTGGTTTTTGATCTGTCACAATCGGTGATTCACTAGTGATATGAATGAATACAACATGCATTATACATTGTTGAAGAAGTGGACGCTGAAAGAAGTTACAAGGGGCCAATACAAAAGATAAAAGCATGACATACTGTGTGAGGACAAACTAAATCAGTGTGGATATGTGCCCATCAGGGGTGGGCTGGGATTTAGCCGGTGTCAACAGTCAAGTGGAAATATAGTATCTATTAATATATCTAAGACTAAGTAAGCCACAAACAGCGACAGTTGTGTGTTTTGTGGCAACAATCTTTTCATTTTATGAAAGACATCTAATATTTTGCATTTTGTAATATATTTAAAAGTTAGTATTGGTGGAAACAACACTGTTAACACCACCCATTTCTCTGATCTGTACGTTAGTCTAGCTGCGATAATACTCGGGTTCGGCCACGTGGATGTGGATCCATTAATCATGCAACTTAATCCACATTTACTCCTATTTCAGTACGTCATTCCTTGGCATAGCGATGCAACTGGTATCAGCAGTTTAAAGCACACTATTTAGCTAGATGAATTGTACCCACCAAACTGCCGGATTTTAGTTAAGCGTCCTACTCAACTCAGGCGATATCCGCAGAAGACGACAGGTTGGCGCCAAAGACCCACGTGACAATCAAATATTGCGAACGACCACGCAACGCGAGAAATAGAATGATGTCACCAGGAAGAAACGCAACGTTACTTAAACGCCGTTTAGATTATGGAAAGACACATTAAACACCGGCTTTCAAAATTATACAGCATTGCAATTAAAGAAGCTTTTTCATAGCATAATAGAAAAACATTGGTGACGAAATCACTCTCTCGATCATGAATAAAAATGGCAAAGGTGTTCTCCTCAAAATTGGGTACGTTTTGTAATACTGTGCCTTTAATGGTGATAGTTCAAGATGAAGTCTTAATAACAAAAACAACCCTTTATATTCCGACAAAAATGTACTAGTTTGAATGATATTCATGTTGGATTGCGAACGTCGTGTGGGTTTACACGCTGATCATTACTACGGTAAACGCCTAAACGCTACCACGCGTTTAGTTGACCCGAAATTCAACACCGGTGTTAATAACCATACACCTAGTTTTTTGAATGTATATGACGGGCGTTTATAACTCTACGTCTTAAACACCCGAGTTTTTATAATGTAAGGTTAACTATTAGTGCTGATATATAGCACTAATTGTTAACCCTACACGTACCTCAGAATGGCGGGATACACGTAGATAGAAAGGTTTGGACTCTCTATAAGCCATAAAGCTTCCTTGTCCACCTGCCATCTAGGGTTAATTCTCTGGGTGGCAATCTTATTAAATCTTGTTAAAATTGCATGTGGGTCTGTCTCAAACACGGATTGTCCTCCTTCGGACTTTGCGAACCTAGCGACCACCCTTACACTAATTTAAAAGTTACATTACTATAGATGACCAAAAAATTAGTTATTCATAATTGGTGCTACCGTCTCCACAATGTCAGCGCGACGTTTGCGCTATCTTAACATATTCAAGAGACATCCCTGATGCCACACTGGTCGGACGGGAATTCCCCACTGTTCTAGCAAGGTTCATATATTGTCTCGTGCGTTCCTCTCAGGCGGGTTCATGCTGCTAGACGGCTCCGACTTCTCGGTGAAGGGCTTGTGGCAGAAGGACGACGACTCGGCCTCATTCGGGTACGACTTCTGGTACCAGCCCCACCATAACGTCATGCTGAGCACAGAGTTTGGCGCTCCTAAAGCCTTCTGGAAGGGATTCGACCTTACTGACGTGGGCAATGGTGGGTAGAGCTCCCGTCTCTGGTTAGACGGGTTATAGAATCAGTTTACAAAGACATTTATACCGGCGTAACTCGAAATAGTATATCTTGCAACAGTACAACTATATGTGCAGATATAGTTTGTACTGCATGGCAGACAAGTTGCAGCAGTCGACACAACTTGCATGCCTTCGGGGAGATGGTGCAAGTTCCTTTTACCGGCGCAACTTTCAGCAATTTGTCCCTGGGAAGAAAATTAGTTGAACAATTGCAAGTTGTGCTGTACGCCATTGTAAAGATAGTTTAATTGCCTTTTACACAAACAAACTATTATGAGTTGTACCGATACAGAATGCATGTGACAAGATAGCTAAGGTTTTACAACAAAACCATTCTGGCTGATACGAACTCCGACACAAATAGGAACCTACATCTTCCCCATGGTTACTCTGATATCGTGATGCTGCTATTATAAGACTTATTCCAATGTCTCAGGCACATGTCAATATGTTGTTCACGAGACGAATTCCGTGTGTCCGCAATAATTGTCTCGATTGTGGTTGCAATACTCTCATCGCAGTGTGCCGCGTACGCCAATGTGCCATGTTTATACTCCGAACTGCCTCGTGTGTCCGCAGGCCTATACGGCCAATCTGTGAACGTGTGGAACTGGGAGACTCATACAATGACCCAGCGTATCGACCTCGGCAAAGACGGGCTACTGCCGCTGGAAGTTCGCTTTCTGCACGACCCGCTCGCCGCTGAGGCTTACATTGGCTGCGCACTCGGGTCAGCCATTTTTCGGATGTTCCAAAAAGAGGTGAGTGTGTGCACATTCAGTAGCACAGTGTCGAATATGTGTGCTTCGTATACTTAATATAGTATAGCACAGGATAGTATTGTATTTAGCGGCGATAGTGGGCTGTTTGTGGTGCCGCGTCGCAGTTAATTATTATCTTGCAATTGTTTAAGGAAAAATGCATTTTTGGTCTCACGCTTTACGAATAATGATTAGAGGTATTTCACACGTGTCACATGTGTGTTGGAATGACTGGGTGATCTAAACCTAGATGCTGACTGGCTCAATGCGCTGCTGCTGCCGTTGTTCGGGATGTTGGTCCGTGAATAGTTTCTTCTGATGTTTGCGTCGGTGTCACTATAAAGAGTAAGTGTTGCACCGATATATTTTATGGTTCTTATACGGCGTACCTGAGTGGCCTGTATTTTCGCCCAGTCTCGCTTGGACACGGTATCGGCCCGGGTCGTTCCACGTCAGTGCGTGCAAAACAACACTACGCTGCTCGGTTCGTCACGCATCAGTGCGCGCAACGCTGACATGTCGGCCGAAGCCATTGACTCTGTCATTCAAACGTGCTTCACGGCAGAGCTGGAAGCGATGAAGTCTGCGAAAGCCGGCAAGGGTGGTAAAAAGCGTGGCAAATCAACATCCGATCCTGAAACTGAGAGACTAGTCATTGATGTAATTGAGGTAATCGCTCCAATGTTAATTAAAACTATGTCGGGCGCCTTGGAGCACCATGGTAATATCCTCCGGCAGGATTTTAGCAAACTGCAAGCTATTGTCGTTGCCACAGATGAACGTATCCGCTGCCTGGAGAAGAGAATTAACGCCCTGGAGGCGGAGGCGGACAAATGTGAGCAATATTCTCGCCGTCCAAACCTTCGCATCCATGGAATACCAGACGCCGACAAAGAAAATACAAACGATCTTGTGATCGCCGTGATTAAAGACAAGATGGGACTAATGAACATCGGCGTAACCCAGTTGGAAAGGAGTCACCGACTCGGCCCCAAGACGGACAAACAGGGTCACCGACGGAAACGACCAATCATATTCCGCTTCAAAAGTGAATCAACCCGCGATGAGGTATTCCGTGCCCGAACACAGCTGAAGGAGCACAACAAGCAGAAATCCGAAAATACGAGTTTTATAAACGAAGACCTAACGGCGAAGCAGGCCGCACTGGCGTTTCAGACAAGAAAACTGAAACGTACGAAACTGATTTCGGACTGCTGGACATTTGCAGGACGAGTCCTCGTAAAGACAAACGCTGGACTGATTAAAGAAATCCATACGGAGAAAGACCTTGACTTCGCATAACGCGACGGTGGTCTTGATTGAAGACTCGGGTTTCGCGCGACCGAGCTGCGTGTTGATCCCGCCTTTGCCCTGACACTCGCCATCCAACGACTGAGACGCCAGATGTCGATGACTACAACCGACAGTACAAAAACGATCAGATCCACGTGAACGAAGATCTCACGGCCAAGCGGTCCATGCTGGCGTCTCGTACGAGACAATTGAAGCGACAGAAACAGGTCGCTGACTGTTGGACCTACGCGGGTCGCGTTCTTATCAAAACAAATACTGGCACCATAAAGGAGGTTCTCACGGAGAAGGACCTGAAACTGTAAGAACTGGCTTGTTTTTTTTCCTTAAAGAAAGATAAGCTTCCATATCTCCTACTGTGTAACAGTTCGGTTGTTTGTTTATTTGTTGGAACTTATCATTACGCCATATACGTAACCAATGTTGTTTTATAATGAAGAATACAATACATTATAGATTTGTATTATCTAAACTTATTATTTATATTAATTAATTTGTTTATATATGACATTAAATAATAATTGTTGTATGCTTGTCCTAAGAGAGTTATTAGTATTTTTTATTTTTTTAATTTTATATTTTATTCATAAAACAGTTTCTTAGAATGTAGAAAGATGGAATATACATTCAGAATTATGTACCGTTCAAATTAAATAGGTTCCTTTTAAAAAAAAAAAAAATTAAAAAAAAAAAAAAATTATTTCTACATAATACAGAAGAATGCTATGTATCTTACATACGGTTAAACATGATAAACTGCTATGCGTTTTTGGAAAAAATTATAGAACGAATGTTGTAACTAACTTTAAATGTTATGTATATCTATATCTTTTATTTCTTTCTTGAACATAACAAAAGCTCTGTAATGTAATTTATTTCTGTAAACAACGCTTGATGAGATTAAAAAAAAAAAAATCTTTGTTTTTTTCTTTTTAATCTTTCCTTGTATGGCGTTGAATAATAATTATTATACCTGCATATCCAAAAAAAATACATAGCAACTAAAGGATTTGCTTAATTACATTGGGTCAACTCATAACCTAATGTTTGACCTAATGTTGTTCCCTAATGTTTTTTTGTTTTTTTTCATCTATAAATTGGATCTTGCAATATAGAATGGAAACAACCATTTGTACACATTAGTCCTGTGCTCAAATGAAAATAAAACTGCTTATTTAATGGGCGACTATAACATTAATTTGCTAAATTTTGTCACCCATCAAAAAACCAATGACTTCATAGACAATGTAATATCCCAAGGATTTATTCCGAAAAAAACTAAACCAACACTAATAACATCATATTCGGCAACACTTATAGACCACTTATACTCAAACCATACTCATCCTAGTTATGAATCGGGGATTATTATCACTGATTTAGCCGATAATTTTGGAATATTTCATATAATTTATGGCACACCTCGTCCACAAAAATCAGTATATAGGCAGGTACGACAGTTGACCCCACAAAACATTGCATCATTTAGAAATCTATTAGATATGGCTGATTACTCAACTGTACTATCCACTGCCGATGCGAATGAAGCTTATGATAATTTTATGATAATATACAAATCACTTTTCGAAATATCTTGTCCAATTAAATCTGTGAAAGTTAAAAAACAATACATTAAACGAGAACCATGGATTACGTCAGGCATATTGACTTCATCTCTAAATAAAGCAAAGTTACTTCGAAAGAAATTAAACAGACATAATCCAGAAATCATTAATACATATAGAGAATACTGTAGTCTTTAATAAGATTAAACGAGCAGCAAAAAGTGCTTATTATACAGAAATGCTAGAAGAACGTAAGCACAATATGAAAGAAACATGGGATGTATTACGACAAGCAATACATAAACAAAAAGAATTCGCCAAACTACCTGAAACCTTCATCATAAACGGACAAGATAATTCAAATTTAAAACAAATTACAGAAGAATTTAATAATTTTTTGGTTGGAATAGGTAAATCGATAAGTAACTCAATAGCTCTTCCAGTTAAGCAATTTGAAACACACCTAAGAGGAAACTTTCCCGTAAATTTTGTTATGCAACCAACGCAGACAACAGAAATAGAAATAATTGTACGAAAACTTAAAACAAAAAGCACTGAAGGTTTCGACGATCTATCCACTAAACTACTACAAGCGACCATACATGAAGTAGCCACTCCGCTTGAGCATATACTAAACCAATCCTTTGTCACGGGAATTGTTCCTGAAAACTTAAAAACTGCAAAAGTCATTCCCGTCTTCAAATCAGGTAACAATAAACTGTTCAACAATTACAGACCTATAAGTATTCTACCCACGATTTCTAAAATAATGGAAAAAATTGTATGCAATAGATTAATAATGTTCTTAGAAAAATATAACATTTTGTATAAACATCAATATGGGTTTCGTGCAAAGCATTCTACCATTCAACCAATACTACACTTGCTGAAAGATATTGCAGAGGCAAACGATAAAATAACAAAAGACCTCACATTGGCTGTGTTTCTGGACCTTTCAAAGGCATTCGACACAATAAACCATGATATTTTACTGTACAAACTAAACTTTTATGGAATTCGGGGAATAAGCAATAAATGGTTTGCAAGTTATTTATCAAATCGAAAACAATATACTGAGATACACAAATGTCAATCATCTCCAAAAAACATATTAAGTGGAGTGCCCCAAGGATCCATACTTGGACCAATCTTATTTTTAATTTATATCAATGATATAACTAACTCTACGTCTCTGAATATATTATCTTTTGCAGATGACACAACTGTATACCAATCAGGTCCTCATATTGATACTTTAATTGACAGCGTAAACCAAGAATTGATAAATTTGTACGATTGGCTTTGTGCCAATAAATTGTCATTAAATATAAAAAAGACAAACCTTTGCATACAGTCTGGAAAACTCTTCTGAAGCTGCATATAAATGTGTTTGTTTAAACGCAAGGAGTATAGTAAACAAAAGAAATGAACTAAACATTATGGTAGAAGATATTGACACTCATATAATAGGTATAACCGAATCCTGGACCACCACCGATATATCAGATGCTGAATTGGGACTGACAGGATATGTAATGTTTAGAAAAGATAGAATAGGAAGAAAGGGTGGTGGAGTTATTTTATATATTAAAGAATCTATTCAGGCTTATGAAATAAAATTAGAAAGAGAAGCAGATTGCGAAGAAGCTGTTTGGTGTAACATAGTTACAGGAAACTCAACGTTAACAGTTGGGTTAGTTTATCGAAGTCCAAACATAAGCATAGAAGAGAATGAACAAATACAAAACGCTATAAGGGAAGTAAGCAAACGGGACTGTATTATTATGGGGGATTTTAACCATGGGCATATACAATGGAAATCTCTACAGAGTATGGGGAGAGAGGACCACAAGTTTTTAGTTTTAGTTCAAGATACATTCCTTTCCCAACATGTGCTAGAACCAGCCAGGGGTGAGAATGTGTTAGACATAGTTTTGTCCTCACAGAATGAATTAGTTGACAATGTCAAGATATGTGAGCCACTGGGGAGTAGCGATCACAACCAGATACATTTTACCATCAAAGTAAAATCAGAAAGGAATAGCAAAAAGCAGTATAGGAGAAATTTCCACAAAGGAAGGTATAAGGACATGAGGAAATATTTAGCAAAGATAGACTGGAATAAGACACTGAAAAATAAGACGGCAACAGAATGCTGGAATATATTAAAGAGTGAAATTAAGTGCATAATCGATAAATTTGTACCCTTCAAAAAACAAGGAAAACGGTCCAAAAAGATACACTTATCGAAAGAAGCCATTAGAAAAATTAAGTATAAACAAATGATGTGGAAGTCATATAGATGTACTGGAAAGGATAAAGACTACAACAATTATAAAGAAGCACTTAACCAAGCTACAGCTGAAATTAGAAATTCAAAGAGAAGCTATGAACAACAATTAGTTAGTAATATCAAACATGACAGCAAGAGTTTTTATGCGTATGTTCGAAGCAAACAGAAAGTTCAAGATAAGGTCGGTCCTCTAGAAGATAGTGCTGGAAATATAATATCAGAGGGATTCATAATGGCAGAAGACCTGAATGAGTACTTTAGTTCAGTGTTTACCAGGGAAGATATTAGTTCACTGCCAATACCAGAGGCTAAGTTCAAGGGGGCAGATTCAGACTATTTAGGACAATTAATTGTAACCCCGGAAATGGTAGCTAAGAAAATAAGGGCTATGAAGGAGAATAAATCACCTGGAGTGGATGGTATTCCACCGAAACTACTATTGGAAATTGTAGAACAAATTAGCATACCACTTGCAACAGTTTTCAACTTGTCATTAGAAGAGGGAGTGGTTCCTTTAGAATGGAAAGACGCAAACATTATACCGTTATTCAAAAAAGGTTCGAGAAACAAGTTAGAGAACTATAGACCAGTGAGTTTAACATCAGTGATTTGTAAATTATTAGAAAGACTAATTAAAGATCACATGGTGGATTTTCTTGTTAAACAAAACTGGATAAACCCATCTCAACATGGTTTATTTAAAGCGAGGTCGTGCTTAACAAATATGTTATGTTTTTTGGAAGACATCACTAAGTGAGTAGATGAGGGATCACCAGTAGATATCGTCTACTTAGATTTTCAAAAAGCTTTTGACAAAGTACCACATCAAAGATTACTGCTTAAACTAAAGGCACATGGCATAGGAAATGGTATAATAAACTGGATAGAACAATAGCTGATTGACAGAAGACAACGTGTAGTAGTTGATGGGGAGGCTTCAAACTGGAAATCGGTATTGAGTGAGGTACCACAGGGATCAGTATTAGGTCCTATATTATTCTTAATATACATCAACGATTTGGATGATGAAATAACAAGCAAGGTGTTGAAATTTGCGGATGATACAAAAGTGTTTAGAAGGATTAAAAGTGATGGAGATAGACAGCATTTACAAGATAATCTTGACAGGTTGATCAAATGGTCTGAAAAGTGGCAAATGATGTTCAATTTTGGGAAATGTAAATGCCTCCACATAGGACATGGGAACGAAGAGGTAGAATATACAATGGGGGGTACTGTACTAAGTACTACTGTAAAAGAAAAGGACTTAGGGTTAACCGTTAGTGCTGATATGAAGATTTCAGAGCAGTGCGGAATTGCAGCTTCAAAGGGAAATCAAATCCTTGGATTAATTAGTCGAAACATAACGTATAAGGAAAAAGAGCTAATAATACCGCTGTACAAAACAATAGTTAGGCTTCATTTAGAATATTGTATTCAAGCGTGGAGGCCATATCGCAGGAAGGACATAGATATGCTAGAAAGAGTGCAGAGGAGAGCAACTAAAATGATACCAAATCTGAGGGATCTTAGTTATGAAATACGCCTAAACAAATGCGGTTTAACAACACTAGAGACCAGGAGATTGAGAGGAGATCAGATAGAAGTGTTTAAAATATTGAAGGGTTATGAAAATATTGATAGAAATATGTTTTTCTCAGTTAAGAAAGATAGAAGGACTAGAGGACATTATCTTGCATTAGCAAAGGAGCAGAGTAGATTGGATATAAGAATGTTTTCATTTTCACAAAGGACTGTAAATGAATGGAACAGATTACCTGCTGATTGTGTGGGTGCTAGTAGCGTGAATATGTTTAAAAATAAAATCGACACATACCTCAGACGGGCGGGATACACATAGATAAAAAGGTCGGACTCTCGATAAGCCAAGGGCTTCCTTGTCCACCTGCTACCTAGAGTTAATTCTCTGGGTGGCAATCTTGTTAAATATTTAGTCCACCAAATAGCAAATACCAGGTAAATAACTGTATTAAGATAAACAGTGAAATTATTAATCATGTTGGAAAGGATGACAAAGAAGAATCGGTAAAGTTCTTAGGAATACATATTGATAAACATTTAACATGGAAAAAACATATCAACATAATCAGTTCTAAATTATCTAGAGCAATTTTTGCAATTAATAGAATGAAATTTTTTTTTCCACGCAGTGCTTTAAAAACTCTATATTACACCTTGATTCAAAGTCACTTAACTTACGGTGTACAAGCATGGGGCAATGGAAATTTCATAAGAAAGATAGAACTATTACAAAAACGCGCTATACGAATAATTAACAACAAAAAGATAGAAGTCACACCGATCCTATCTTTAAATCTGAAAATATACTTAAAATCACTGATATTCACAGGTTACATGTCTCACTATTTATGTATGATTATCACCATAATACACTGCCTAAATCCTTCAAACACTATATACCAAAAAAGAATCTAGCCACTAACACCAGAATTACTAGACAACGTATACTCCTATATAGAGAGAAGCCCAGAACACATTTTTCATTTAAATTACCTAAACACCATTTTATAAAACTATGGAATAATCTCGATTATAAGATACAAAACGTCAAATCCAGACAACAAATGAAAATTGTATTATCCAATCAATATCTAGACAACTATCTTAGCCACGTGCACTGCCTAAATCCCAGATGTGCGGAGTGCAATTAAATATTTGTTTACTTTATATATTAATGTTCGGATCCGCAAAAAATTCTTATAATTGTTTTCTAACAGTAATTTCCTACAATAATTCGTTTCTCTCTCCATCGCATCCCCAGTCCGTTGTCCGTTGTCATACAAAAGATATCATACACTCGTGATAATCATCGTATACGTATGCGTAAATATAATTCGAAATATATGTTTATGGGGTCACAGGAAGACGGCATATTACATGCCATGTGACCACCATGCAACACAACTTTATTTTTAAACGGTTGTTTTGTGTATGTATACTGCTATGTTGTTGTTGCAAAATAAATTGATTTGATTTTGATTTGATTTGATTTAAGAAGAGCTTCCAAGTTGAATAAACCCAAACTATTGAGATTTATCTATATTATCAAAACACAAAATTGAGATTTTATCCGTTTAAAAAGGGAACGCTTATCGAAAGCCATCTAAACTGAAGAACACACATACCAACAAAACAAACTAGTAGATGTATAGTACAAAACATGAAAACATAGACAAACAAAAGACTGATCGCCATGCAATCGTCACTTTATTGCTTCTGCAACATAGTGCTGTAAAGGTGAATCGACTTTCGAACCGACTCCAGCAAACCTGGCGACATTAGCAACTGGTAGCATGCAGAGGAAACATTGGTTTTGCACGCCATCAAGGCACTCGGGGAGTCATGCCCTAGCGACGGCTGAAACTTGGTGTCGATCTTCCCCATCATGCTGGACACCCTCTCCACCGCAGCCTGGTCGTAGGGGAGGATGAGGACCGCCTGGACGAGGCGACCTGGGCACTTCTGGACCACCTCCTCCATGACGTTTGGGGCCAGCGCATGATTAATCACGGCACTGATCTTCATTCGGCGACAACTAAACTTCTTGGCGATCTCGCTGTCGGTGAACATTGCCTTCACGAGATCAGTGAAATGGTTATCGACAGCGAAGGGCAGGTTGTGTTCGGCGACGAACTGGCAAAATAAGACCTCGGACTTCGTCATCTACTTCGCGACAGTACCGGCAGCACCTGGCTGAAAGCGAATGCTTGTCAGCTTGTTCTGCACGCCACACCTCTTTGCCTGGACCATTTTGTCATTGTGCTTTTTGCTCGACACTTGTTTCTCCACATCATTTCTACCCCCATGACTGACAGAGAAGTCGTCCTGACAGATTATTCATAAAGCATATGTGTCGCCTTTAGAGTCTACGTTTGCATCCACTTGCA
This sequence comes from Escarpia spicata, assembly GCA_963995525.1. Lineage (NCBI taxonomy): Eukaryota > Metazoa > Annelida > Polychaeta > Sabellida > Siboglinidae > Escarpia > Escarpia spicata. Next base: position 73,658,630 of record OZ023206.1, read on the forward strand.
AGCGTATTTACTCTTTGCATGGTTGCCATCGTCGTCTGCTTGACGCTTCTCATTCTGCATTTTCAATTTCCAGTGAAGACTAAAAGTCGCGATCGCGACAAAGTGTAGTACAAAACGGCGTCGACTGGAAGTTTCGAGCGAAAACAATTTATGCTGTGGGATAAATATCCGCATTGCCAAAAGAGGACGCTGCAGTGCAGTTTTTTAAGTTTTCTAATAAAATCGGGAGATTTGTATTCTAATTCGGGAGATCGGGATATTTTCCAGATTCTGTCAAAATTCGGGAGATCTTCCGCCAAATCGGGCGACTTTGAAGCTCTGTTATTGGGTATTTCTTCGTTGACTGCCTGGTCTAGGACGTTGTCACAGTCGTTGACGATCGGTAATCGTCGTTCCTAAGGTGTTATAAATGTCCACGTGTCGCTGTGTGTTTTACACACATGTTCAAAATTGTTAATTATGTACTTTGTCATATCCACGTATAATGTTGAAAACCTGGTTAATACGATTATTTTTTGGTAATCATACTTGAGTTTACTGGTGAAAGTTAGACAATAAGCCCAGTGAAGGTAACAATAGTGCAATAATTATGCCGATATAATGAATCGTGTTTGTGTTGTCATGCAGTTACATTCATATCGTAAACTTGACATGAAAAAATATAGTGAACATTAAAATTTTAATTAAATTTTCAATTGTTTCTTCGCCAGAACTAGAAGTTGCGCATTACTTTAACAGGAGCTGCCATAAATGCAAATTCAAATAAAAAATGTAATTAACACTCACAGTACAATTTACAAAAAAGGTAATGGTTAGTACCAAAATGTATCTATCAGAAAGTTACGTATTGCGGTGTTAATTAATGTTGCTGCCGCCAGGACGGAACGTGGGACGCGGAGAAGGTGATTTCTATCCCCGCGAAGAAGGTCAAGAACTGGATGCTGCCAGAAATGCCAGGTACTCCTGCTTTATGTGTGGCATGGTTATGCTCGCTACTTAAACCACCTACAACACATATTGCATGGTGGATTCATGCTTATGCTTGCTACTTAAACCACCTACAACATATCTTGCATGGTGGATTCATGCTTATGCTTGCTACTTAAACCATCTACAACGTATCGTACGTGGTGGCTTCATGCTTCTGCTCTCTACTTAAACCACCTACAACATATCTTGCATGGTGGTTTCATGCTTCTGCTCGTTACTTAAACCACCTACAACATATCGTGCATGGTGGCTTCATGTTTATGCTCGCTACTTAAACCACCTACAACACATATTGCATGGTGGCTTCGTGCTTATGCTTGCTACTTAAACCATCTACAACGTATCGTACGTGGTGGCTTCATGCTTCTGCTCTCTACTTAAACCATCTACAACATATCTTGCATGGTGGCTTCATGTTTCTGCTCGTTACTTAAACCATCTACAACGTATCGTACGTGGTGGCTTCATGCTTCTGCTCTCTACTTAAACCATCTACAACATATCTTGCATGGTGGCTTCATGCTTCTGCTTGTTACTTAAACCATCTACAACGTATCGTACGTGGTGGCTTCATGCTTCTGCTCTCTACTTAAACCACCTACAACATATCTTGCATGGTGGCTTCATGCTTCTGCTCGTTACTTAAACCATCTACAACGTATCGTACGTGGTGGCTTCACGCTTCTGCTCGTTACTTAAACCACCTACAACATATCGTGCATGGTGGCTTCATATTTATGCTCGCTACTTAAACCACCTACAACATATCGTGCATGGTGGCTTTATTCATTTACTTACACTTAGAAGTATATGAATATATATTTTTGGCAAATGAAGCAAAACTGTTTCTTGAGACCTAATACCATTTAAAAGTGATTTTGAAATCCACAGTGTTATTAATATTTTTTTTGTTTTGTTTTGTTTTGTTTTTATACACTACTTATGCGAACATTATATTAGTTAATGCTGGTGTTGTTATATTTTATATATATTTTCTATTAATTATAGTAACGCAATCAACATGCTACACGTGAAACCAGTACAATGTTTTGTAATATTTATTTTTGGGATGACGGTGACCAGGTCACTTAATCATTACTTAATCGTACCTTGTTATAATTTAACTAAACTGGTTAAAGCCTTAATTGGCTCGGCCCCCAACCAGGATTTGTATCTCAATTGACTGATTCTTATACATATTTCTGATGGTTGTATTATGATTTATACAGTTCCAAAATAATGTCTTCTACATATGTTACCTTTATTATAGCGGCACCACAAATGCTTCTAATCTATTAATATAAATAATAATTCCTCATTTGTCTGATGGTATGTATTGAATTGTTATGCAACTGTAAATGATTTGCTGAAATCGTGTATTACATAAAGAGGAGCTTTCCGTTAATTGTTATTATTATACTCTAAACTGTGATTAAACAGTCTGTCATACGTACCATCCAAATACGTTTTAACGACGGAGACACAACTTTTGAGTTCAACATTTCAATGTCTAAAATCGCATATATGTCACTCAACCCCTCGAATAGCGAGCTTTGATAATAATATAATTCTGGGGGCGTGATGACGTATCATGTTATGCATATATCCATCTCATCAGTAATTGAACCTGAAGTCTCGCCTTCGAGAACAGCGCGCTGCCATGTAAACAAACCGCCTCCTCCCGAGACACCAAACTTTCAACAACAAAACGTGGTTTGTTAACCCGTATTTGGGCGGTCAGTATGTTATAATATATATAGTTTATACTATATATCATGATTTCAGGATAACAAAAAACGAACTTTGAATAAACGCTTTTGACTTTACTTAACTTGAACCGCGAACCTCCCTTTACAACGTTGAATTGTTCTTGGTGCAGCTCTAACCACGGACATTCTCCTGTCACTCGACGACAGATTCCTCTACGTCACCTGCTGGCTGTTTGGCGAACTACACCAGTATGACATCACTGACAGACGACACCCAAAGCTCGTGGGCCAGGTAAATTCGACGTCACTTGTCCAGTTCATGTGTTGTGTTTACTAGCCTTGACTCTACTGGCGAAAGCTATTCTGCTGAAGCGTCTGTATTTTGCCTGACGTGGTTACCAGTGACGGATTAAGACATTCGTGGGCCATGCCACCATATGCAACCCGCACTTTCATTGGCCTTATGTAGACCCAGGGACGGATCCAGAGAGGCTAGCATAGGGAGGCCCCTATGCAAAAATACTACTTCTGTTTAAAAGCAACAATTAGATAGGGTCCTACTATTTTGGATGTTGGATACGATATGGGTATTGTTTCTGGGCACAGGGCACTGGGTAATTCTCTATTAGTGGCATTGTTTACGATTGTCAATATTACACCTACATGCAGAGTAACTTTTTGATTTAACGTAAAATTGGATACGTCTATATATATGTGTGTGTGTGTGTGTGTGTGTGTGTGTGTGTGTGTGTGTGTGTGTGTGTGTGTGTGTGTGTGTGTGTGTTTGTATGTGTGTATCTATCTATATATATATATATATGTATATATATAGCATCAGTGATTTAGCACGCTTCCCGTGTCGAGCTGTCTCGTCGTGATATCTCGGATCTCGAAATACGGGAGGGGTGGAGATTTTTCGCTGGTTCGCTGTCTAGAAGTCTCGAAGATGGGATGAGGGCTGATATAGATTTGTCGCCTGATATTCAGCGGTTCAGCACATCTCAGCACGTCTCCAGTGGTGTCGCGATGACTTGAAGAAGGTTGTGGGGTGGGGTTGTGTTGAAGATTTTCAGCAAAATCCGGGCGATTTGCCTGGATTCTGGAAGACCAGATGATACACCCAAAATCCGGGATATATATATATATATATATATATATATATAATGATGAAGTCGTGACGGCCTCAGTGTGTCCTGTTTGTATTTGTGTCTCAGTGAAGGATTATATTGTCATGGTAATTGTTATGTTTGTAGTTGCTCCTCGGTGGCGCCCTCTGTGACGGTTATGTTGTTATGGCGACTGCTGTGTCGTGTTTGTAGCTGTCCCTCGGAGGTTCCCTCAGTGAGGGCGATGACGTCATGGTGACGTCGAACGAGGAGGCGAGCGAGACGGTGCAGCCACTGCGGGTGAAGGACAAGCGACTACACGGCGCCTGTCAGATGATGCAGCTGAGCCTCGATGGGCAACGGCTCTACGTCACTACATCACTGCTGAGCGTCTGGGATAAACAGTTCTACCCGAAGATGACCGAGTAAGCAGGGGCGGACCAAGAAAGAGTAGTCTGGGGGGGCCCAAAAACCTCCATGGGCGGCCGAACCAAAATTAATGGTGTAGAAAACATGTGGCTGCAGCGCCGCCGTAACTCCAGCTTATCCGCTGTCTCGGCTTGACTGGTGACATTAGAAGATGAGACGTGGGGTGCTGTTGAAAAATGTCACCGCCTAGCCGCCGTATCTTCAGTTTTTCTTCAAATTCTCCGCTGGCTCGCCAGGCTCGCCTGGTTCGACATCGAAAGACCGGGGTAGTCCTGTTTAAATGTTGTACTGTCGGTATAACTTCAGCTTATTGTCACCTGAATGGGGACCTATTTCAAAGGGTCTGGGGGCACGATCACGAAGGACGTTTCAAAAAATTCTACGGGCATACAACATTCCTAAGGTCTGGGGGAACGCGCCACCCAGCCCCTCTGGATCCACCTATAGTAAGCGACGCTGCCTTCTCTGAGACTCTCTGTGTCGGTGGCCCTGGCAGTTTTATATTAACTTCCAGTGCAGTTCTTGGCACTCGACGTTATCTAAGGCTGTTTTTTGGTCTTGGAAATACATAGTTTTCAGTGTTTTATTGCGATAACGGAGATATTTGTTTCATAAAGACTAACTTTGGGGGACATTTTGCAGAATCTCATCCCGGGTGGCAAGGTCCACTCGCCTTTTCCTATTTTGGTTCGCTTCCTTAGACAATTGACACATGATCTACCAACTGACGTTGTATTAAAAATATATATTTACTTTATTTATTTAGTATATAAATGCTGTTTTTTGTTTATTTGCATATTTTAAGTGGCGAACCACTCTCCATTTGACATCACTATGGCATTAGCAGAAACTATTTCGCCAGCGGGAACGAAATTAAATTATCACCAAACATGTGTAAAGCGCTAAGGATTCGATATCGCCCTATATAACAATTATTTTGTTTACCTGTTTTAGAAGTGGTTCCTGGCTGCTACGTGTAGACGTGGACACTGAGAAGGGCGGTCTCACGCTCAACGACGATTTCTTAGTCGATTTTGGCGCCGAGCCCGACGGACCTGCCTTAGCCCACGAAATGCGCTACCCCGACGGTGATTGTACCTCCGACATCTGGCTTGCCAACTGACATTCTCACGGAGGTCGACAACCAAACCCGATTGAATAAGAGCCGACAGTCGACATGGAGTCGACGTATAAATATCGTTAATCCAGATCATCCTGATTTTGTTAATCCAGATTATCCGAACCCGTTAATATAGATCCCGGTCATCCGGACCCGCTAATCAGGATCCAGATCATCCGGATCAGGATAAATCAGACAGTGATAAACGGAAAGATTCAGCATCCGGATGTAATTTTACAGAAACAGAATTTTTGCAGACGCTAATATTCCCCGCTGTGTGTATGATTAGTTTTCCCGAAATACTTTCCGTTGGACACACATGCACACGACACACGAACGCACGCACATGTTTGGATTAACGAGTTGTCCCTGTACATCACAGTTCATTGCCGGACGCCAGGTTTCTATGATGGCATGTGATGCTTCGATTTTTCAACGTTTAATCCTTGTTGACAATTCGTAGAAGCAAAACTGAGCTAGGTTTTACATAAATCAAAGTTTGTCTTTCTTCCTATACATTGTGCGCTTGATGTTTACTATCGTTTATATTCCACAAATTGTGAAGATTCAGTCGACCATGAATTATTAGTTGTTGCAATAATATCATTTAGTAGTGTTTTCGTAAAAGCTCATTATACTATTGGTGTTACACTATTAAACTTTGAGCACATTAAGTCAGTATTGTGTTAAATACTGTTAGTATAAGAAGTGTTACAGCACTGTGTTACATGCACCTGTTTTTGCAATGTTGTCGTTCTATGTTACTGATATTATGCGTTGAACAGTTACATAAGCTGTACGGCTTCTGTTCTAATTGTCAAACATATGTTCAACTGTTGTTGATAAAACTGACACTGGAGCCCGGCCTTCCTCATACTTATGTTAACTGTGCATCAGTCACAACTCATTCTCTGCACAATGTAATGCAGTGATGGTGTAAAACCTCTGCTGAAGTGTCGGCGTCGCACACCGTGTTACGTGCATTTATTTCTGACATATGCAAATTGATTTACATGTATAAGTAAATTATAACTCTTGTGAAAATTCGTGTAATTTCCGGTTTATGAATATTTAGTAAAATAAGAGTCATGACATTTTAAATGTCTGCTGAAGATGGTTGTAAATACTTTTTTCAGAGAAGAGAGTATTCCAATTAATTTCTAACAGTATATATATATATATGTATGTATATATATATATATATATAATTATATATATATCGGCGTCGCGCAGCGTAGACCTGTATATATATTTTTAGCGAAAAAATACGTACAACCCACGTACTATGTATATACAGTGTATATACATGGAAATATTTGTTGTGTCATTGTTTGTGTTGCATAACGTATATATAGCATATTCCATTTTATGATAGTAGTATAGAGACAAGGCACAGTCTCGCCCCGCCCCTTTTTAGACCTAAGTACATGCATAAAAAACGTCATTATCAAAATCGGGAACCTACTTATAAAAAAAAGATCAAAGGGTTTTGTGTAACCTGAGTGGAATCGGGAACCTAGTTATAAAAAACGTGATTGATGGCCTGTCACTTTTGTGAATGAAAAGCGCCCTCTAGTGGTTAATAACAACGTCCTAGTTACGGCGTCCTTAGTTACGGCGTCCCTAGTTACGTGATAACGCCATCTAGCGAAGAATAACAGCGTCCCTAGTTACGTGATAACGCCATCTAGCGAATTATATAATAACAGCGTCCCTAGTTACGATACGGGGATATAGCAGAAACCAATGTGGTTATGTTATAGGTAAATCCACCGTGGTTACGGTAAAGCCACCGTGGTTACGAATGCACTAAACCCAGTGTGAGCGAGATTAGCCGCTGTACCCTGGATATCGCGGTAGTGGTGAAAGTTGAGACGCGACCGGTCGGCCTAGATACGGGCGGCTGAAAATAGATCTACGGCTGGGACGTTGTTAGCCGGGTTTGTAACGATGCTGAAATAAGCTGGTTGGCGTTGTGGAAACGGCGCTTATGTATGCGTTTAAAAGCGATAATCAGCGGCCTGGTTTTTGAGGTAGCGGAGTGTTTACGCGGTGGACAAATGGATGCGGAATGACGGTATGTTTTTATGCTAGCAAAACGAAACGAGTGGAATATATAATTTAAAAGCTGTAAGCAACGGTAAGTACTTATAGGCAATAGAAAACGAGTGAATGTGAACGGTGTTTTATTCAGAGAAATCACGACGGTGGCGTGAACTTGGCGGGGTGCTGTCGGATTGTCCCAAGCGCGGTAGTCGCGCAGCGCGCATACGGGCTGCATCACGATGCCGTTGCAACTCGGTAGAGCGATCTATCGGTGTTAACGGCGTATTAAATCCACGTCTTTCGAATAGTTCATCGGCCGGTGGGGGTGTGTACCCCCACACACACGATCCGTCCGCCCCGAGTATGGTAAAGGAAGTCATGATTCCGTCGGGCTGGTCGACTGTGGCCGGGTTGGCTATGTTAGGATTGATCCAGTCGGCATCCGTTAACCCCGGCCAGGTGTCTTCCAATGAATCCTTGAGATCGTCGGGCGTTGGCGGTCGTACCACACCGGTAACTCGACAGAGGGGGACGGTCATATCCATGTATGCGCGTGTTGGTAGAATGACGGTGCATCGTAGGTGGTTTCTGTGAATGAAGCATTTTGGTAACATAAGTGAAGTGAAAATATGTATAGGAAAATGAATAAAGAACGAAAGCGTGTATTAAATATCAGTAAATAAAATATGAAATAGTAAGTTACCGCCCCCGGAAAAGTAACTAGCACGTCTGCCATGTAGTAGATAATGAATATTTGTTATGACAACTGTGAATAGAAATGACCTCTGTCATATATGAAAAGGGGGAGTTTTGAAAACGAAATGTATTTAAAAATGACAGCTCTAAGAAATAATTAAAGAAAATTATAAATCGGGGTAATCGGAAAAAAGAAAATAACCACTAAAAGTAATGAAATAAACTTATAGTTTAATATGTAAATGAAGAAAATAAGAGTTATATGAATGACAGCTCTAAGAAATAATTAAAGAAAATTATAAATCGGGGTAATCGGAAAAGAAAATAACCAATAAAAGTAATGAAATAAACTGATAGTTTAATATGTAAATGAAGAAATAAGAGTTATATGAAAATAAGAAGTACCTTTGTTCTTTTGCAGTGGCAGTTGTTGGCGTAGCGAGCGCTCGGGAGGTGGCCATGACAAGGAATGAGCGAAGACCGGTGCGTTGTTGTGTAACGTTAGGTATGTGTTAAGAGCGCATGCGCAAAAGTGACGTAAAACAGTGAAAGGAAAGATATCAAAATATCAATAAACGAACGTTTAAATACAAAAATGAACCGTTGCGTCCGCTTAGTTAGGGATCAAGTATGTTGTGGAGTGTTAATAATAGAGAAATTCGATGTGAAAGTAACATTTAACGCAGGACGCACTAAAGTGACCGTGTAATTTTTTTCTTGGCGCTGACTAGAAACCGGATGGTGACGCAAAACAGCTGTGACGCTAATGGGGTAGCTTATCGTGAAAGGAATGTGAAGCGCGAACAATGCTTTTTCCAAAACGTAAACGACGCGTTAAAAGTATGAATTTAAGCGTTGTGTGGGATCAGTGGCGTGTAGGGAATTAAGTGGTGTGGTTATTGTAGAAAAATTGGCTGTAAATAAACGTTTGTCAACGAACGCACTACATGACCGTCTGATTTTTTTCCGGAAATAAAAGTCATCGGATACTAGGCGGTTATGCGTTGTAATAGAAACGTCGATTAGGGGGGTATGCGTTAAGTACGCATGCGCCGTATGTTGCTTATATAAAGCGGTGGAAAATTTTGTATGCGGTATAATGCAAGTGGTCTGACTGATTTCAGCAGCAACAGCCGTAGAAGTTCTTCCACCGCGAGAATGGCCGATCATAGCGAGATGACGACACCGTTGAAAAAACTGAAGGCGATGCGCAAACAAGCGTGTAAGGCGAGCGGTAGTCAACAACAACAACCGCCTGCGGAAGCGACCACACCGGCTGCTAAGAGACCCGTGTTGGTTATAGCGTCCCCGATTGGGCGTAAACGAGGGGCTGAAGAAGCGGCGTTGGAGACACCGCCGACTAGGCGTGCCTCGCTTGATCGAGAATGCAGCGCTGCAACGTCATCACAGGCTACCTTGGTGAGTGTAAGGGAACTGGCCTGTTCTAAGAACGGTGTGTATAAGCTTAAGACTTCGGCATACATTGAGGCTGTGAGTTATCGTGATAAATGCACGTACAGGGGATGTTCCCAATGTCGACGCAAGCTGTATCAAAACACAGACGGCGTGATGTTATGTCGAACCCACGGGGAACCTGATATGGTAAAAAATTACTTTGCTTTGCGTGTCATGATTCGAGATGGAGATGACGAAGAAGATGAAATGTGGCTGACGTTGTTTGACACGCAAATGGCAAAGCTGATTGAGTACCGGGCTGATTACTTGGTGGAGTTAAACGAGGAGGAACTTCGCGATACTGTACTTGAGTTGGCCGGTACTAAAGTGGAGCTCAGTGTTCGTAAGACGACCTGGGAAGGTGAGCCGTCGTATACGGTGCGCACACTGAGGAGAGCCGTTGATGAGTAATGGGTTTCTTGTGTTATAGGAGGCCCCGCTGGTGACGGCGTTGCTAACTAGTAAACCGACCAGTGACGAAGCTGCGCGCTTACTAGACGAGATAGTGGAAAATTACGTAATGGCCTGGTGTTCAGCTTACGAAGCAAAGAGAGCCTACTAGTGGAGCTACGAAATAGAACGGCGCTCAGCCTATATAAAACATGACATTTATTTGTTGTATGTTGTGTCTACAGGAGGTGCGGCAAGTTCTGCTGGAAATGTTAGCCAATAATGAACGGATGCGTGCGAGATACGCCGAAGTTGCCGTGTTCGTACAAACACTGCTCGATCGTTCGGTGACGGATAGTGAGAGGAAAGACGCCGCGTTGATGGCTCGTGTTAACGCAGAAAAAGAGGCGGATTAATGATAATAATATGTTTTGTAGAGAGCGCGACGGCCTGAACGTGCGCACGATCGCCGTGGGAAGTGTAATGTGTGTTTGTAGGCACCTGCTTTTGTGCTGTAGGGATGCGCGGGCGACGTCGATAGCGCATTGGATGCTATCATTGAGGAGGCGCTTGGTGCACCACCGCCTTACGAAAGTTTACACCAGATTGTGCCGTCTTGTTGGAAGCCAGCGCCGTCGGACGTGATGCAACGACGCATCGTCGAACCGGGGCGGGGTCAGGTGGCCTGTCGATATGAACGACATGCGATGTCCCTCCTCGCTGAACACCTCGGTGAGCTGATATTGGAGACGGCGCGCGATCGATGCGGTGCTTGCGAAGTTAATGAGGGATGTCCGTACGTGCATATGGTCGGCTATCGGGCGGGTCGGCCTACTCGTGAGTACGCACGGCGCTACGACAACGTAGCCGAACTCGTCACGCAACACTTCAACGTAGTGTTGGAATCGTGTCTGCAGCGCTCACTGATACCAACCTTCATACGTCTGGTGCAGTTACTACACGTGAAGGCGCACGGACAGCAACCGGGGCGAGCTGGGGAACTGTATTTGGTACAGGTCGTATCCGATTGGCTCCTCGGCACGAATTGGCGCGAATTCATCAATCGCGCTCGACTAGAATCGGCAGTGCACGTCTACATACAGTGCAGAAGCGGCCTTTAAATCAAATGAACATTACTGCCTATTCTGCTGATTTGCTCTTAATATCGCTTTTCGTTGTACGACACGCTTAATAAAACGTTGAAAATGTACGTTCCGTTTCCGAGTTAAAACACACACACACACACACACACACACACACACACACACACACACACACACACACACACACACACACACACACACACACACACACACACACACACACACACACACACACACACACACACAGTTACTTAACAAAACCACCACCCCATATACTTAACAAAACCACCACCCCATAAGCACCTAACAAAACCACCACACCACGTGGTGTGTCCGTACCTCAATATCATTAGTCGTTACTTAACAAAACCACCACCCCATACGCGTCGTTACTTAACAAAACCGCCACCCCATACGCATCGCTAACAAAACCACCACACCACGTGTGTCCCGTACCTCAATATCATTAGTCGTTACTTAACAAAACCACCACCTCGTTACTTAACAAAACCACCACCCCATACGCGTCGTTACCTAACAAAACCACCACCCCCACGTTACATCACTCACTGCGCATGTCCGTACCTCGTTATAAATAGAGGTATTCGAAAAAGTAGCAGCACAAAGAAAAGTATGCCGCCTACTAGGTGGCAATGTCCGAAATGCGGTGCTTATTTCTTGAAACAGTCGGCGTTAGAGCGACACGCGAAGAGTTCGAAACGATGCGGCGATGACGCGCTATGCGTAAAGCGACGAGAGTGTCCGAAATGCGGCGTAACGTACAGTACGCGCGCCGCGATGCTACGACACCTGAGGGAACGGTGCGGTCATCCGGTGGTGTCGTTACCGCCCGATGATAATCCACCACCACCACCACCGCCGCCGCCCTCAGCCGATGCTCTTCAGCGCGTCGTGGACGAGCATCGACGTAGCATAGAGACGTCGGTAGCGATCGGTGTCGTACAGTCCCGTTACAACTATCGCATGACCGCCTGTACGAGTACGCGGGTGCTCGAACCGCGTCTGAGGGTTATGTTTAGCGAACGAAAGAATGCGTTTAAAATAAACGTAAGCTATGGTTTCGTGTTACGCCACAAGGTGTCGGGTCGTTACCGCTATTTTCATTCGTCCTGTAACTGCTGCGGTCGCCTTCTCGAAACACCCGCCCTCGTAACCGATAGCCGTTTTTTCGAACGATTCCTCGATATCGTGCGCACGACCGACGTACTACAGTACGTCATCGCGCAGCGCCCCGATTCGGGATGGGTGGTCGAGCTCGTAACGAACGCCACATACTTCGTGAACGCCATCCTAAACCATCCTATCGGGTGCGTTGGCACCGCGTCCCCCGCCTACGTGCGTAACAACAAGCACGTCGTGACGTTGACGAACGATAACAGAGGCAAGCCCTACGACGATCCTCTATGCCTCTTCCGATGCATTGCCATCCATCGGCAAGGTGGTGGTGGGAGGCGAAATACAACCCGTTTAACGCGAGTAGCTAAACAACTGAGCGCGCGCTACGCCCCGACGCCGACCGGCGTGCGCCTGAACGAACTGGAACGCGTGGAGACGCTTTTTGGTATCAACATCGTCGTCTATCGACTAACGGCGACTGGCGCCGCCGAACTAGTCCGTCGATCGCTCGAAGCGCACCCCACAACCCTGAATGTCAACCTGTACGAGAATCACTTTTCGTACATAATCGACCTGCGCGCGTACGCGAAAACGTACAAGTGCTCGAAATGCGGCAACTCCCTCTGGCAGTACCCGGCACTATTACGACGTCACGAAGCGACGTGCGAGGGCGGTGTTCGTCACGTGTTTCCCGGCGGCGTCTACCGACCGAAACCGTCCGTATTTCAACGATTCGACGACGAAGGTATCGATGTCGGCGACGACGATCTGCGCTACTATCCGTACCGCGCGACATTTGACTTTGAATGTTATTTTGCCGCCAACGATCTACCGCCGGATACCGATAAATGTCGGTGGCTAGCGCGACACGAACTGCTCAGCGTGAGCGTTGCGTCGAACGTCCCCGGATACGAAGCGGCGCGCTGTTACGTCACGACCGGTGATTCGGCCGACCTAGCGCGTCGCCTCATCGATGACCTGGAAGCCGTGAGCGCGGTGGCGTGCGCGGTTCTACGCCCCCGCTATGACGCTGTCTTTGAGACGATCGAAGCGCTCGATAAAGACTGGCGGCGACGAAGTGACGACGACGACGACAAGGATGCGTCACAGTACGCCGCACTCGCCGACCGCCTGTGGACGCACCTTCGTCAAATGCCCGTACTGGGTTTCAACAGCGGTAAGTACGATTTGAATGTCGTCAAAAAGTACTTGACCCCCCTGCTCATAACCGACGACGCGCAGCACACATCGTCGGCGTTCACCATTAAACGACAGAACGCTTACATGTGCCTGACGACGTCGACGTTGAAATTTCTGGACATAACTAATTACCTCGCGCCCGGTGTCAGCTACGAGCGCTATCTGAAAGCGTACGACTGCGCGGCGACCAAGGGGTACTTTCCGTACGAATATATCGACGCGTTGACGCGCCTGGACGAAACCGTCCTACCGCCGCGCGAAACTTTCTACAGCCACCTGAAACGCGAGGGAATCTCCGCGGAGGCGTACGAAATTTGTGCGACGGCATGGCGCGACGAGTGCATGACGACGATGCGCGATTTTCTAATCTGGTATAATAACCGAGATGTGGCGCCGTTTCTCGAGGCCCTCGAGCGGCAGTTCGCCTTCTATCGCCGTCAGCGCATCGACATGTTCAAGGACGCCATCAGCGTACCGGGGTTGACGTTGTTGTACCTATTCAACGACCTGCAGCCGTCAATCCATTTCTCGCTGTTCAACGAACCGAACAAAGACCTGCACCGCCTACTGCAGTCGCAGATCGTCGGCGGTCCATCGATCATCTTCTCGCGTCATCACGAAACCGGCGTGACGTCGATTCGAGGCGGTAACAACCCGTGTCGTTCGATAGTCGGCTATGACGCGAACGGTCTCTATCTATCGGCGATGATGCGGGAAATGCCGACGGGTTGGTACACGCGCCGACGCGCGGAGAACGGCTTTCGAGCGGAACACGTGCACCGCTACGGTCGTATGGCCGTAGAGTGGTTGACGTACGAAGCGGAACGAATAGGCGCTCCTATACGACACCAGTTGAACGGCCGCGAGAAGCGCATCGGTAAGTACCGAGTCGACGGTTGGTGCGCCGCACGCGAACGGCGTATCAATTTCACGGTTGTTTCTTTCACGGCTGCCCGATATGCCAGACGCACGTGACGACGAACGCCGTCAACGGTCAACCGATGACGACTCTGTACGCCGCGACGATCGCCGTGACGGCCTACCTGCGCCGCCACGTCGATGCCGTCGTCGAAATGTGGGAGTGCCAGTGGCGAGCCGTGAGACCCCCCGTGACGCGACCCGACGCGAGGCGCGTAACGCACTCGACGATACTGGAGGGTGTACGCGACGGCTCTCTATTCCGTCTCGTGCAGTGCGATATCGCCGTGCCGGAAGCGCTGCGCGCTAAGTTCGCCGAAATGCAGCCCGTATTCAAGAACGTCGATATCGCGCGCGACGACCTCAGCCCGTTCATGCGCCGCTACGCCGAGTCGCACGATCTACTCACCCGACCTCAACGGACGCTCGTTGGTAGCTACTTCGGCACGGCGATCGTACTCGCCACGCCACTCCTACGCTGGTATCTGGAGCACGGGCTCGTCGTCGCGCGCATCTACCAGGTGATCGAGTACACGCCGATCGCCTGCTTTCGTCGTTTCGGCGATACGGTGTCGACGGCGCGACGCGAGGGCGACGTCGACCCCGACAAAGCGATCATCGCCGATACCTTCAAACTACTCGGCAACAGTTCGTACGGGAAGACGATTACGCGCGTCGATCGGCACCGGGATATCAAGTACGCTACGTCGGTAGGCGCCTCGCGACTCGTCAACAACCGTCGCTTCCGGCAACTCGACGCCGTCGTCGACGACGAGCTGTACGAGGTGGCGTTGAATAAGCGCACCGTCGTCTACGACCTGCCGATTCAAATCGGTTATTTCGTGTATCAATACGCGAAATTACGAATGCTCGAATTTTATTACGACTTCGTCGACGCCTACATTCCACGCCCGCTCTTTCAGTACTGCGCTATGGACACCGACTCGGCGTACATAGCCCTCGCGGGTCACGACATCGATGCGCTCGTACCGGAAGCGATGCGCGAACACTACTTCCGGAATCGATCGCTCTGGTTTCCGCCCGAATGTTGCGACGCGCACGTGGACGCGTACGTACGGTGCCGCGTCGCCGGACTGACGTGGGAGGGTGGGGACTGCTGCTGCGCGCGCCGTCTTCTATTCGATCGTCGAACGCCGGGTCTCTTCAAAGAAGAGTGGCGCGGTGACGGAATCGTGGCGCTGTGCAGTAAGACGTACTACTGCTTCGGCGGCGACGGCGGCGCAAAGTACAGCACGAAGGGATTGAGTAAACGTCAGAACGATATCGACGAGCACGACTTCCTCGCCGTACTGCGCGACCGACGCAGCGGCGTCGGTTGGAACCACGGTTTCCAAGTGAAAAACTCGTCCGTGTTGACGTACGTTCAAGAGCGCGCGGCGTTGAGCTATTTCTACGCTAAACGCCGCGTGCTCGACGACGGCGTCACCACGGCGCCGATACTCGTCTAACTCGTATAACTAAACCTACCCTAGGGGTGGGGGGCCGCCTAGGGGTAGGGTTCTGTATGTATGTATGTATGTATGTAGGTTGGGTAGGGTAATAATAAAACAAACACAAGTGCGTACATTTCATCGTCGTTGTTTTTTTATTACTACTACTATACACGTAAAAAGCGAAGCGTTAATGCAATGGCTTTAGCCAATCGAATACGAGACAGTCATTGGCCACCCGATTGGTGCCGAATAGGTTCTGGAACGTCGTCAACGGCATGCCGCGACATCGGAGGAGTAGGTAGGCGACGCAATATTGTCCGCACACGTTAGAGACGACGCTCTGCAGTCTCTTGTCGTTGTACGTCCACGCGTCGCCGCAGTGTCGGTGCAGGAAGGCGCGGAAGTCGGCGTGCAGCGGCGGGAGACCGTACGAATCGAAGTACTCGCCGACGCCTTGGCGGTCGACGTAGACGGCCACCCAGTGCTCCCCCGGTTCGCCGCCGTCGTCGGTATTGCACACGAATGCCATCGGGTAAGTGGTGGCGGTGGTGGTAAGTAGCGCGTCTTTAGGTACGACGCCGAGGACGATGTGTTTAGCGTACGCATCGAGTTCGAGGCGACGCAGCAGTTGGAACGTATCCATTACGAGGTACAGTCGTACAGGACGTTCCGGGTCCGATCGATTTCCATCACCGTCTCGAATTCCGCGTACACGATGACGTTCACCGGTCGGGGTAGCGGCGTCGAGAACTGCATGTTAGCGCCCACGCTCCCCTGACGCACGACGTTGAAATGGTCCCCGTCGCAGCAGTCGGGGGTCAGGTCGAAAGCGAAGACGGTGTAGCCGGCTTCGAAGTCCGATCGCGATATGTCGTTCCCCTCGTCCTCGCCCGCCTTTCCGGTGGCCTCGAAGAGATTCATGTAGCTTCGTATGTACCGGTGGTGTGGAAAGTCCGGTTGCAGCGGCTTGCTCGGCACCTGACGTCCGTCGACGCTGAGCGCGAGGAAGTTTATGTCGTTGTGATGCGCGTTGAACGGATTTCTAGTGTAGTCTCCGTTGTAGGCGGCGTTGTCGATCATCATCAGGATAATGCGTTTCGGAATTGTACCCATGTACAGGTTCTCGTGCGTGTGCGATAGCGTCCTCGCGGTTATCGAGAACGACTTGCAGTCGACGCGGCGCATCGGAAACTTAGCCGTTCCCAAAAGCCACGCTTTGATATGACCCAGCTGGACTTCCGGGTTCAACTTCACTTTTCGGACGTCCAGGTAAATCGAACGTATCAAGATACGCCACCCCGGCGCGGCAGCCGCGCCCATGAGCGCGAAGGCGTCCTTCGACTGGATCATGCGTATTTTCGTGTCGACGCCGCTCGGTAGGAGGAGGTTTAGCATAAATGCGTCGACGTGCAGGCGTCCCACCATATCCACCTCGGTACTGGCCGCCGTCAGATCGCGCCGCGCTACGAACCCGGTGTTGTCGTCCCCGCGCGCGTTCATGTGTCCGGCGCTGTCTTTGTACCACAACGACCCCGTGAGATGCGATCGTTTCGCGTCGCTACCGTAACTCAGCAGGGTCTCGATGTAGGCCCGGTACGCGTACGTATTGGTCGACGGCGTCACGAGCGTACCGTTCAGCGACACGTCGATTTGACTGAACATCGAATGAAGGAAATTGTTGACCGGCGCCACATTGGTGCCGGCCGCCAGATCGGTACCGTCCCCCTTAACCACTTTGAAGCGGACGTACGTTTGAAGGCTCGCCAGGTCCGTATAGTCGTTACCCGACCCTGGAATGAGGAACTCGATAGGACCGCCGGCGTCGAGAGCCGTCAGCGGTTGGTAGACGGTCCGATAACTGCTCTCGATGCTCTTCTGCGTCACCAGTCCGGTGAACAGGTCCAGTTCGGCCTTCACGCCCTCGCACGCTGTCTTTACGAACGCCATCGTTACGCGTCGAATATATCGACCGGTCGACGCCCTCTCTTCCGTCTACTGACGGTCGTCGCCGTTCGACGCTGCTTCTTTATAGGCGGTCTTTTTTTCAACCGTCTCTTCTTCGGCGCCTGTCTTTTCAATAGGCCGTCGAGAAGATCGACGCCGGCCTCCTTCGCGCGTCGTTTTACCGACGCTTTCAGATTGCCGCCGCCGACGACGTCCCGCGCCACGTTCACGCCAGTTTTGAGCGCGCGTTTTCCCAACGCCATAGCGCCTCTCTTAAAAAGCGGCATGACGCTTCGAAACAGGCTCCCGAAGATATTACCCAGACCGTGTCCTCGCTGACCTCGACTGCCGATGAAGACCGGTAGTTGACCGCCGACCTGTCGAACGTAGTAGTCCTCGTACGGGTTCGGCATGGTGGTGGTTAAAACAATCTCGATTTACAGCGTCTGATGTGAAGCGTCGCCACTAGCTTCCCCCGCTCGAATGGTATCGGTTGACCGCAATCGTCTCTTATATCGACCTCGATCGTATCGAATTGATGCCGCAGCAGCTTCACGTATTGGACGCGGACGAACGTTTCCGAAATAACGCTACCGTTCGTACCGAAGACGGCGATATTTCGAAGAAGCGGTGCGTACACGTCGCCGACGACGCGCGATTCCACGAGTTCCGTGTACACGTACAGGGTGTCGACGCCCGCCTTCATATCCACCGTATTGCGACCTTCGTACGCGTACGTGTACGCGGCGGGGGTCGTCTCGATAATGACGACTTCCGGTTCGGGACCCATCATCGGGGGACTTACGATAATGTTCTTATGGAAACCTAACAAGCTCTTCAGACGGCTCGTATCGGGTAGGGTAAAGGCGACACCCGCCGTCATACGCAGCGTCATTCGATTAGAGACGCCGCTGTACTCTAGATACACCCTCACCTTATCGTTCCACAATTTCCTTAGCGCCTCGTTGATCTCGCGCAGTAGCACGAAAACGTTGTTGTAGAAACCGTGAGCGATCGTACCCTGTCGGTATATTCCGATACCGTCCATGGTCGTGAAAAGACCCGCCTCACCTCGGGTCGCCGACAGGTAGAAGGTAGCGTCCGCCTCTCTCACGTTGTACCACGTGTGCGGATACTGTAGCGTCACCAGTCCGCATTCCCATTCTCCGCCAGGCAGGTCGAAACGTCGCGGCAGCGTCGTGATGTAGTGCGTCAACGTATTTTCGGGGTGCCGCTTCGTAGACGCGTTGCTCGGTAGCGTCAGGTAAAAGTCAGACGATACCGCCATCGTCTCGGCGTCGTCGACCGCCGCCGCCGCCGCTCATAGACGGACTCGGGAGCAGATAACCGAGACAGCTGCTCAACAGCGCCGTCCACAGATTGGAGTCGCCTTGACCCCGCGTTAAATTGTATATACTAACGGCGATGACGAAGTACAGGACGATGACCTGACAGAGGAATACGATTTCGGCCTTTGGGCATTCGTTACCGCAGAGCCGCCATGGAGCGGGTTCGTGGACGGTGGAGTCGTCGGCGTTCTCGACGGCGTCGACCGTGTCCTCGTTGGTAGTCGTCGTCGACTTCTCTGTACCAGTAGCGGCGTCGACGGAGTCCTCTTTGGTAGTCTTCTTCTTCGGCTGCTGCTCGTCCCTCGCCTCCATAGCGCCACTGCGGTCTGCGGGTACAGCAGGGCCCCTTATACGGGAGGAGCGACGTTCCCCCACATAAACACGACTCGTGCAGTCGCCAGCATTCCTCGTGACGCGTCCAACGCATGCTATAGGTCCACGAGCGCCGCGGCGTCGATCCAACTGTTGAAGGAGGCCGGGTAACCGCTCCATTTCACGAGCGCCTCCGAGCCGCCGCCGCGACGACGACGCCGCTGCAGAACCGCCTCCACTCGATACAGTTTGTCCTTCGGAACGACTACGCGTTGTACTTCCTGTTCGTAGAAGGCGCCCTCTACCGGTGTTCCCGCATCGTCCTTCAGGCGATAAACAGGGGGTTCGGACGGATGCACCTCTACGACGGTGAAGAGCTCCTCGCTCCAATTAGGCATGTATCCTTTTTTGAATTGACCCGTCGTCTTACTGATACGCACGCGATCTCCTTCGCGAAGTTTCGGTTTTTTCCCCATACCACCGCTGCCGCCGCCGTACAGGCGTTGCCATACGTCCTCCTGATTCGTCGCGTCGACGCTCGCCGGCGTCCTACCGATGCTTCGATGATAGGCGTTGTTGTACGAATGCACGAAATTCGGTAACACCTCTACGTAGCGCAGCGTCTCGTGTTTCGTAAAATAACGCCACATGCGCGTTTTCAAAGTCCTATTGAATCGTTCCACGACGCTCGCTTTAGTCTCCTCGTTATGCGTCACGAAATG
Source organism: Escarpia spicata (assembly GCA_963995525.1). Taxonomy (NCBI): domain Eukaryota; kingdom Metazoa; phylum Annelida; class Polychaeta; order Sabellida; family Siboglinidae; genus Escarpia; species Escarpia spicata. Next base: position 73,678,710 of record OZ023206.1, read on the forward strand.
ATGAACGCCGCGACTCTTTAGGAACGTTTGCAGGGGTCGATTCAGAAACTCGGTCCCCTTATCGGTCTGCAGCGCGTTCGGCGGCGGCGCGTCGTTCAGCAGACGCGACGAGCGATGCGCCGGACTTATTCTTCAACGGAACGCACCACGCCCGCTTCGAAAACACGTCGATGACCGTCAATAGAAATGTTATACCGTCGTTGTGTTTTTTTAACCTAGTCAGATCGACCAGATCAGCTTGCCACTGCTGGTTTTGACCGCCCACGATAACGCAACGTCGTTTGAAACGTCTTTTAACCGGTTTGTGTAGAGTATAAGCGTCCTGCGCCGCTAGCCACCTCTCGACATCCGGGCGTCGTCGACCCCCCTTTGACGCCCGGTGCAACGCGTCGACACCTCCGTAACTCCCCGCTCGTTTCGGATCGAAGTAGAGTTCATTCAGTTCAGCGTCGTCGTCGTCATCGTCGTTTCGTTTTCGAAGGTTTCGTTTTGGACGACGACTCCACCCGGACACCATGACGACGACGACGACGATCGACGAACGACGACTATTATATAGAGAGCGATAACCGTGATGACGATGAGACCGACAACGGCGACCGTTCGTTGTATTGACGGCATCGTCACATCGATTCCCAAGCGTCCAACGCTCTCTTTCTAGAACGTCGTCTTCGCACCGCCTTCCCCGCTGAACTGACCGATCCCGTCTCCTCCTCTCCTTCTCTTGACCGCCGCCGCCGTCGCTCCATGTACTCCCGATAGCGCGGGTTGCCGACGAACTCCATAGGAATGTTCATACCCTTCATACTCAACCCGAAAGCGCGCCATCCTAAGGGCTGCGTCGTCTTCGTTCTCGTTCGCATGAGATCGTTCACTAGATCGACCATGTTACTCCCCGCGATCGTTTTACCGTCGTACACGAATTCGCCGCGTTCGTTCCATCGACACAAGGGATCGGCTTTCATTTTCGCAATAAGTAGACTCGCCTTCCCTTTCAGCGTTTTCGGCATGCTGGCTACGATTTCGCGCTCTACGGCCTCCGACGATGGTGGCGCCGCCGCCGCCGCCGTCGTGGTCTGTGGTATCTCGCCGCCGTCGGCGTTGACCATCGACACGCGTACCGGTTGCGCCGTTCGAGCCGCCTCTATAGTGTTGTAGCGACTCAGCAGCTGATTGTACGACACCACCTTATCGCGCTCGGATAAATCTGATCGCTCTAGAATATCTTTCATGTCGCTGTCCAGGCTACTCAGTACACGTAATCGGGGGGTGCTGCTCGACTGCTGCGGTTGAAGGAGACTTTCCACCAATCGCGGGTCGACCAACGCCATCTTCTTCGCGTACTGCATCGATTAACCCCCGATAAACTGTTTGAGTAGTGGCAGGAAAACGGTGCTCGCTAACGGCGCTAGCAGGGCCGTCAGAAAACCACCCGCCCCCGTTTGCAAGATGGCTCGCTTCCGCTTCACCGGAATTCGTTTGTTGACCAAATCACGCAGGTGATCTCTGTATTTTGTCAACACGCGTTTCTGCTTCGGCGACACCTTCACGTTCCCTCTCAGAATATTGTACGCGCAATCGCATAGACTACATATGAGACCGACCTCCGAGTGGGCGAGCACGGCTTTTCGCAGATCTACGTTCCGCTTATGTCTATCCATCAACTGCAGGGCGAAAATGTGTCTCTTCAGGCGTTGCTCCGAAAACGTCGTTGCCTCCTTCGGTCGTCGCTTCGCCGCTACCACCGCGCGTCTTCCCGTCATACCGACTAATGCGTACGCGACGACGTCCCTCTCTACTTATAGTTGACCACCACCCTTCCGTACGTAGACGTACTGAAGGGGGTCGTCCGGAAATATACACGTACGCAGCCGCATGTACTCTTCCGTTTCCTGTTTCAGGTCGACGAAGAGATAGCCGTACGCTGGCGACGTCGCGTCTTTGAAAGACTCTATCATGTACTTGACCTCTCCCGGATACACCTGTTTCGCTAGGTGACCTACTTGACCAACGTCTCGGGGGTTCTTAAATAGTGCTAGGTATTGGGCGTTCAGGCTGATTGTGCGGTTTTCTCCCCCTTTCGGAAACATGTTCTGTCTGAGTTGTACGACCGACGTATTACAATGATGACTTTTTTTAGTAAATAGCGCCGTCACCCCGCTATCGGCTTCCTCCATGAGGTCGTCGAGTACTAAAAGCGTCCTCTTTTTACCGTCTAAATACGTCGTAGTCGGCAGGCCGTCTACGAACTCTATTTCCGGAGACATAGACGCGTAGGCGGGCTGCCACTGCCCGTAACACCACAGGACTTTTTCGGGCGCCGGATCGATCATAGCGCTTCGTATCAGACGGTCGACGAACGTCGTCTTACCGCATCCCGTAGGCCCTGATACTATACACGTAAACGGATGCTTCAACAACGGTCCGCCCATTTTCACGACTGATACTGGCTGATGTTTTTTACGTGTCTTTATAAAAGGCGCGCACCTCCATCAACAGTTTACCGAGCTTGTTTTCGCCCTCGACGTCACCAATCCTGGTACCCCAGAAACCCTCCCTACTCGGCACCCACTCCACCAATTCGGCGTCCCCGGTGGCCAACAGTTCGGCCTTCAACTCCCCGTCGAACTTACTCATCAACAGTCCCTTCATACAAGCGACCCTAACGACGTTCCATTCGGTTCCCGTTCTCTTTTTTCGAATACCGTAACTGAGTCGTTTCGCTACGTAGGGCGATCGCACTCTTTTGATACACACGGCGCATGCGAGGTCTTCGTTGAATAGCGCTTTCCTATACTGATAGGCGTGCTCGACGGATCGGAAGACCCGACCGTACGCCATCAATCGGCACCTGTACATATTCGACAAGAAGGAGCGCGAACCGCCAAACTTTATACGTTCCGAGGATGACAACATGACTACTACCGATAAAACCGCTACCGATACCGCTTATATAGTCACAGATAGGGCCGACGCCGGCTTCTATGAGTGGTTTTATCTCGGTTATACACACTTCGATCGCTAGTCGTTGATCGCTTAAGACGTTGATCGCTAGGTGTGAATTGGTTTAATCGCTAGATGGCGTTATCACTTAACTAGGGACGCTGTTATTAATCGCTGGAGGGCGCTTTTCATTCACAAAAGTGACAGGCCATCAATCACGTTTTTTATAACTAGGTTCCCGATTCCACTCAGGTTACACAAAACCCTTTGATCTTTTTTTTATAAGTAGGTTCCCGATTTTGATAATGACGTTTTTTATGCACGTACTTAGGTCTAAAAAGGGGCGGGGCGAGACTGTGCCTTGTCTCTATACTACTTATGATTATATATAATTATATATATATAATCATAAAATGGAATATGCTATATATACGTTATGCAACACAAACAATGAAACAACAAATATTTCCATGTATATACACTGTATATACATAATACGTGGGTTGTACGTATTTTTTCGCAAACAATATATATACAGGTCTACGCTGCGCGACGCCGATAGTTTCATACCAGCGTTTCTACATTACGTGAAATTCTTACTATTGGTATATGAATAAAACTAATAAAACATGCACTTCTACTCCTTATGCGTCTTCTCTCTCTCCCCCTTCTAAACTGTCCTCACCATTCAACATTGACCTTTCCGCTTTCGAATCATCGCGGCCGAATCATCCGAAAACGAAACCTGCAAACCGTTGGAATCCGTCAGCGGCTCCTCATTGAACACCTCAATGTAGCTTCCTCGTGTGTTTTGTCCTCCTCCACGTGCGACGTGACCAGGCCTGTGTCCACCCGTAGTAACTAACCACTGCACACTGTGCACTGGGTGGGGACTGTATGAATTCTATTAAAGTTGCATTCTGATATATTCCATCTTTTAAATACACAATTCCCATGACTCGATATGCCCCATACACTATAGGCCATTTACCTGAACTCCATAAAAACTTTTTTGTCACGCAGTATGCAACTTTAAGATAACACTACCTGTATGCCGAAAGCTTAGGCATATTACGCCGCTGGCCGAACCTGGCGACCGTTAATTTTGCAAAAGCATAATTTTTCAAATAACATGTCAAAGGCAAGTGACATACACGGTAGCAAGTATGATCAGGTAAAAAGTTTATTTGTACGTTTGCGCGCAACACGGCTAATTCCGAGAAGAAAAAAATATATATACGCTGTTGCTGCAACCAGACCCTGTTTCTCGGCGAACTCACGCAGCTGGTCAATAGTCGGAAGTAGCGTGACTAAACAGTTTAATACAACTGTACAAGCCTATGCGCCCTGGTGCTGGGGTTTGGCGTTCACCCAACTCGCACATACACGCAGTTTCGGATTGAATTGAATACCAGTATGACCGAAACGAAAACACTGGTGTCGGAACGTCGACATCTGTTGACACTATGAGACAGTTGGATGAGTCTGTGTGAGGGTTGGTTGAGTCTGTGTGAGTGTTGGATGAGTCTGTGTGAGGGTTAGTTGAGTCTGTGTGAGTGTCGGTTTAGTTTGTGTAAGTGCTGGTTGAGTTTGTGTGAGTGTTGGTTGAGTTTGTGTGAGGGTTGGTTGAGTAAGTGTGAATGCTGGTTGAGTCTGTGTTGGTTGAGTCTGTGAGTACGTGCTCGTTGAGTTTAAACAAGTGTGGGTTGAGTCTGTGTGAATGTTGATTGTGTCTGTATATGTTGGTTGAGTCTATGTGAGTGCTGGTTGGTATGTGTGAATGCTTGTTGAGTTTGTGTGAGTGTCGGTTTAGTTTGCGTGAGTGCTTGTTGAGTCTATGTGAGTGTTGCTTGAGTCTGTGTGAGTGTTGGCTGAGTCGATATGTATTGGTTGAATGTTGGTTGAATCTGTGTGAATGCTGGTTGAGTCTCTATAAGTGCTAGTTGAGTATGTATGAGTGTAGATTGTCTCTGTGTGAGTGCTGGTTGAGTCTGATTGAGTGCTAGTTGAGTCTGTGCGAATGGTTGATGAGTCTGCGTGAGTGCTGGGTGAATCTGTGAGTGTTTGTTGTGTCTGTGTGAGGGTTAGTTGAGTCTATGTGAGTGCTGGTTGAGTCTGTGTGAATGTTGATTGAGTGTGTGAGTGCTCGTTTTGTTTGAATGAATGTGGGTTGAGTCTCTGTCAGTGCTTGTTTAGTCTGTGTAAGTGGTGGTTGAGTCTGTTTGAGTGATGGTTGAGTCTGTTTGAGTGTTAGTTGAGTCTGTGAGCGTACTGGATGAGTCTGTGCGAATGCTGATTGGATCTATATGAGTCTTTGTTGAGCCTGTGTGACTGTTGTTTGAGTCAGTGTGAGTGCTAGTTGTGTATGTGTGAGTGTTACTGGAGTTTGTGAGTGTTGGTTGAGTTAGATCGAGTGTGGGTTGAGTCTCTGTAGATGCTGGTTGAGTCTATACCATTGCTGGTTGGGTTTGTGTGAGCGCTGGTTGAGTCTGTGCAAGTGCTAATTGAGTTACTGTGATTGCTGATTGAGTATGTTTGAGTAGGAGCTGATAAAGTGTAGAGAAGTGGAACCTCACTAATAAGCTCACCCGTGGGACTGGATAAACGTGTCCTGAATGGCGAGGTGATCGTACTAACAAGACTATTTTTCCTACCCCTATGTGTTACAAAAATAGTTGAGTCTACCATAGTTTGACCGCCCTTGCGGGGTGGTTGTGTTACCGAAGTGAACATAAAGCAAGGTTCCAATACAAGCGGCATTTACAAGCTCCAATTCCACCAAATGACGGGGCAAAGATTGTCAACGGCGATAAACAACGTGTTATCTACATATTATCTACATGCACCTTTATGTTGCCATCATGTTCGCAAGCCAAAGATGATGTTATCGGGACATATTATGTATCCTGATTGCCGTCGGTCATGTGGGTTATCAACAATGGCGTCTTTCATCGCCGAATGAGTAATAGTCGACAAAACAACACCGTGCAGCTGTCAGTCGCCTCAGATACATGCAGTTGTGTTTATTTGTTGATATTATTGATTGATTTACTAATAACTGACGCGTATAATGTAGCAACACGGTCAGCTAAAACATAAAACGTTTCCCTAGAACGTGTAACGTCACACGCAGCCACGCTGTGTACGGTTGTGCTGGCGGTACATACAGAGTTACTGAAGCAAGGAAATGCCAATGCTGATATGTGAGGTCACTGGCGGAGGTGGCGGGGCTAAGTCATACGTGGTCTGAGCAGCTGCAGATCCAAGACACAACCTCTATGTCACGGGTGACTACTTCTTAAAAGATGTTTTCGAGAAGGTTCTATAATATACAGGCACCTGTCAATGAAATACGTAATTGTATCAACATAACGGCATACGTTACCACGTGTCTTTTTCCTGCACTATGATTGACGTAACGGGTTCGCTTCACCCCGCCCCACCCTTACGTTTTGAGTTTGAGCCAGATCGTAGCGAGCTTGAGCATATTGCTTCTTCGTCCACTTAAACGCTGACCAGGAATACATTCACTCAACGTCAGTTTTGTTGAATATCCCTGCAGAATCAATCAACGGTAGGTAGACACATATATGTGTAGGCCCTGTGTGGTTATTATTTACAACCACTGCACGACGACAGCACTGTAAGAGCGCTCTCCATTGTTGATTGACAGTCAGCCGAACTGTACACAGTGCTGTATTCCATCAGCCTTTAAACAGTATATATATAGGCGAACGTCGCAAAAATGTTAAACTCGTGGTAAATATGCGAGCAATTTGTTGCACCACGACTTTCAGGAAATGTGTCGCTTGGTTTTTACAAATGGTTTCATTAGCGAATGTATATGGGTGTTGGCGTCACGTAGACGTTGACGAGAGAATATGTGTTCCAATGGGCTAGCAATCCATGTAGGCTGTATAGCGCAAACGATTCGCGTCGCTATTCAGCGAGCTTACCATACGGCGTACGCCAAATAACCGCGTAACATTTCACAAGGATTCATTCATTTGACAAGTCGCGTCAATAGAACCGGGTAGGCATATGAGTAAGAAAAAGTACTGGATGTCCGCAGATATATGTAAGTTGTATAACATGCTAAGGTAACCGCGCTCTTCGGATGTACGGCCTCGGTCACGGTTGAGTGAAGCAAACCGGTTGAGTGAAGTGAACCGTAACGAGGTGCAGCTCGAATGACAGAGCCCGCAACGACCACAGCGAGAATGACAGAGCTCACAGCGACCACAGCGGTCGCTGCGAGCTCTGTCTTTCGCGCTGTGGAAGTGTACTGCCTGTGGCTCACACGTAGCGCCTTTTCAAAGTTTACAAACAGGCGCTTAAATGCCACTCATTCGTTCAACTGGCGGGACTGGCTGGCGGCAACACAAATCCACGTATTCTATTTGGATTGGTATTTATTAGTAACATAACATAACATAACATAACGTTTATTTGACCCCATATAGGTACACAATTAATTGGTTTTTGAACATCACTTATGTTGTAATAAACAACAAATATAAACATTATGCAGACATACATAAACGAATATCATTATATGTTCAACATACTATTCGGAAAATACATACAAACGCATGTGCAGCTATTATGGTATTGGTGTACCATAGATATCATATAGATATCAAATAGCTTATTCAATCGGGGTCGGTGACTCCTATTAAGACACAATTGTCGCTATCAAGATATGTGAGCCACTGGGGAGTAGCGATCACAACCAGATACATTTTACCATCAAAGTAAAATCAGAAAGGAATAGCAAAAAGTTGTATAGGAGAAATTTCCACAAAGGAAGGTATAAGGACATGAGGAAATATTTAGCAAAGATAGACTGGAATAAGACACTGAAAAATAAGACGGCAACAGAATGCTGGAATATATTAAAGAGTGAAATTAAGTGCATAATCGATCAATTTGTACCCTTCAAAAAACAATGAAAACGGTCCAAAAAGAAACACTTATCGAAAGAAGCCATTAGAAAAATTAAGTATAAACAAATGATGTGGAAGTCATATAGATGTACTGGAAATGATGAAGACTACAACAATTATAAAGAAGCACTTAACCAAGCTACAGCTGAAATTAGAAATTCAAAGAGAAGCTATGAACAACAATTAGCTAGTAATATAAAACATGACAGCAAGAGTTTTTATGCGTATGTTCGAAGCAAACAGAAAGTTCAAGATAAGGTCGGTCCTCTAGAAGATAGTGCTGGAAATATAATATCAGAGGGATTCATAATGGCAGAAGACCTTAATGAGTACTTTAGTTCAGTGTTTACCAGGGAAGATATAAGTTCACTGCCAATAACAGAGGATAAGTTCAAGGGGGCAGATTCAGACTATTTAGGACAATTAATTGTAACCCCGGAAATGGTAGCTAAGAAAATAAGGGCTATGAAGGATAATAAATCACTTGGAGTGGATGGTATTACACCCAAACTACTATTGGAAATTGTAGAACAAATTAGCATACCACTTGCAACAGTTTTCAACTTGTCATTAGAAGAGGGAGTGGTTCCTTTAGAATGGAAAGAAGCAAACATTATACCGTTATTCAAAAAAGGTTCGAGAAACAAGTCAGAGAACTAGAGACCAGTGAGTTGAAAATTATTAGAAAGACTAATTAAAGATCACATGGTGGATTTTCTTGTTAAACAAAACTTGATAAACCCATCTCAACATGGTTTGTTTAAAGCGAGGTCATGCGTAACAAATATGTTATGTTTTTGGGAAGACATCACTAAGTGGGTAGATGAGGGATCACCAGTAGATATCGTCTACTTAGATTTTCAAAAAGCTTTTGACAAAGTACCACATCAAAGATTACTGCTTAAACTAAAGGCCCATGGCATAGGAAATGGTATAATAAACTGGATAGAACAATGGCTGATTGACAGAAGACAACGTGTAGTAGTTGATGGGGAGGCTTCAAACTGGAAATCGGTATTGAGTGGGGTACCACAGGGATCAGTATTAGGTCCTATATTATTCTTAATATACATCAACGATTTGGATGATGCAAGGTGTTGAAATTTGCGGATGATACAAAAGTGTTTAGAAGGATTAAAAGTGATGGAGATAGACAGCATTTACAAGATGATCTTGACAGGTTGATCAAATGGTCTGAAAAGTGGCAAATGATGTTCAATTTTGGGAAATGTAAATGCCTCCACATAGGACATGGGAACGAAGAAGTAGAATATACAATGGGGGGTACTGTACTAAGTACTACTGTAAAAGAAAAGGACTTAGGGTTAACCGTTAGTGCTGATATGAAGATTTCAGAGCAGTGCGGAATTGCAGCTTCAAAGGGAAATCAAATCCTTGGATTAATTAGGCGAAACATAACGTATAAGGAAAAAGAGCTAATAATACCGCTGTACAAAACAATAGTTAGGCCTCATTTAGAATATTGTATTCAAGCGTGGAGGCCATATCGCAGGAAGGACATAGATATGCTAGAAAGAGTGCAGAGGAGAGCAACTAAAATGATACCAAATCTGAGGGATCTTAATTACGAAATACGCCTAAAAAAATGCTGTTTAACAACACTAGAGACCAGGAGATTGAGAGGAGATCAGATAGAAATGTTTAAAATATTGAGGGGTTATGAAAATATTGATAGAAATATGTTTTTCTCGGTTAAGAAAGATAGAAGGACTAGAGGACATGATCTTGCATTAGCAAAGGAGCAGAGTAGATTGGATATAAGAAAGTTTTCATTTTCACAAAGGACTGTAAATTAATGGAACAGATTACCTGCTGATTGTGTGGGTGCTAGTAGCGTGAATATGTTTAAAAATAAAATCGACACATACCTCAGACGGGCGGGATACACATAGATAAAAGGGTCGGACTCTCGATAAGCCAAGGGCTTCCTTGTCCACCTACTACCTAGAGTTAATTCTCTGGGTGGCAATCTTGTTAAATCTTGTTAAATGGTGGCTTAATTAAACAAACAGGTTTATGATCTGAACTGATAGCCTACAATTATTCTTTGCTTAACAGGGTGTTTCTGATTGGGAAAAGATGCTGCCTGTTGTCATATTAGGGTATCATAAGTCATGGTTATCAGAGAATGAGGATGTACTATGTCTAGGCATGGTAAGGTGGTATTCTATCAGAAATAACACAGTATTTAAAAATAGGTGAACAGTTAAATATTTCAGGAAAGTTTCATTTTATAACTACAAATAAATACATTTTCCTCAGTATATATTGAGAAAGTACTCAGATGTACTCGTAATGTACTCGTAAAATATGAGTACGATTACGAGTCCATGATCCATAAATTTTATGAGAACGAGTGCTTTAAAAATGTACTCAAGTACACGAGTACCGAATACTTCCGCCCCAGGTCTGATTTCCAGGTGTATCTTCACTGGCATGCATATAGTCTAGAGAGCTACTAAACATGTCAACACTTTACTTCCATCATAACTCTTAAAGATCTGTAACTATGATTCACCAAAAAACATTTCATTAATAATTACAAACTCACAATATAGTCCACAGGACTCAGTATTGAGTGCCCAGTATTGTGCTTCAACTGATATGTCATAGCACTAGCAGGAAATGGAAATACATCCTGGACAAAAATAGTGTATAGACTAAAATTATATACAGTAATTGTTTAATGGCCGTTTTGGTAAAATGTCATAAATTTTGTATTTACTTCAATAATTTCCTTAGTGTTTACAGACATATTAATTATGGTCATGAATAATAAAAACAAGTCATATGTTATTAAAAGTAACTAAACATAAGTAAATATTAGCTGATTAACACAAACAAATCAGCATACACATCTCAATGAATGACCATACTTATATCATTGTGAGGATGTTTGCATATTTGTTACAGACGCTCTCGCTGCCTCCCTCCCTCCCTCCCTCCCTCCCTCCCTCCCTCCCTCCCTCCCTCCCTCCCTCCCTCCCTCCCTCCCTCCCTCCCTCCCTCCCTCCCTCCCTCCCTCCCTCCCTCCCTCCCTCCCTCCCTCCCTCCCTCCCTCCCTCCCTCCCTCCCTCCCTCCCTCCCTCCCTCCCTCCCTCCCTCCCTCCCTCCCTCCCTCCCTCCCTCCCTCCCTCCCTCCCTCCCTCCCTCCCTCCCTCCCTCCCTCCCTCCCTCCCTCCCTCCCTCCCTCCCTCCCTCCCTCCCTCCCTCCCTCCCTCCCTCCCTCCCTCCCTCCCTCCCTCCCTCCCTCCCTCCCTCCTTCCCTCCCTCCCTCCCTCCCTCCCTCCCACCCACCCTCCCTCCCTCCCTCACTCACTCACTCCCTCACTCCCTCAGCGCAATCGTGAAGAAATGGGTGGTAATTTCAAAGCAACTTTCGTGCAAAGTCGGCCATCCGATTTGTATGAAACGTTCAGGGTATTTTGATTAAATACACGTCTGACTACTACCCAAACTTCAGAAAACTTCATTAAGCTACAACAAAGATGTAATTATCCAAATATATCGCATATTCACTCGTCTTCAACAGAAATTAATACCTCACCTAAAATGTTGAAATTTCTACGATGGCATTCTACATCATACTGGCTCCGTGAAAAATGTGGAATCACTGTAATACGATTAACATGAGGCTCATCAAAGGAGATTCTCTGGGCCTCCCCTCATAAGCAAAAAAACTCTAGTGTGTACAAACTAAGATTCGCAGGTCCCTACCAATGTCAAGGTGAACTTTGCAAAACAAAGTCCAGTTTTTTTACAAACATGTAGTCTCGAGTCGAGGTAGGCCCATTCAATTAAGGCATTTTATTTAAGCCTTGCAATTAGTTATTATATAATATTGAAACCAATTATTACCAAAATATACACATTAGTCAATTACCTAAATATTCGTGAAATGCATGTAAAGTTAAAATAATTGAAGAAGATTGAACAAAAATCACCCAGTCCATTCCATCCTCTCCAGAACATAGACGCAAGAACAAGGGTCAAGGAGGACAATCCCCCCGTGTAATTTAGCAGCGGGGTTACACATATGGTTCTACCCTCAGTATATCTGAGCCTATGAACGTCACTGCTAAAAATTGTCAAAACTGCGCACACCCTATGATGTCATCAGACGAGAGCTGAGAAGCTGAACATATGGTGGTGTTGCTTCAAGAGTTTTCAAAATAATGATTAACAACAGAGCTGAAACTCCGGTTCCCAGCTCCCCCAATACTAATTTCGTTTCTGTGCCAGTGCTCCAGAATACACCTTCCCCAGTCTTCCACAGTGTTATCTACTCGCATCTGCTGATCCCTGGATTTTCCAAGATCTATATTCACTCTGGCTCTCGGTCTTGATTTGGTTATTCCTCTCCTTCAACCATCATTGTCTGTTTTCCACACTCAATTTGTAAATCTTCTCTCACTCATTCTCTCTACCTGTCTGTTTTGTCATACGTACTTATACTTTATTAGAAGGTTCGGATATTACTTCGTTGTACAAACTAAGCTTCTTTGCATACACCAGACACATTTTTAGAGTATCTGTACACAACATTTTGAAAACAAAATTATACGTTTTTTTGTAGTCTCACTGAATGGATATTACCTGGATTTGTCCTACAAGACAGTTTCTTACAGTTTATTGCTGCATGCTGGTGGAATTGTCCAATCTATTCAGTTAGCCCCTTTCAAAGGATTGGACCCATGTGACGTCTGATTGCGTCACTGGCTTTGTATATGGTAATAATTACTGCTATGTTGTTACAGGACACTGCGTTGAGGGTTGAAAGCTAGCTGTTTGTGAGAGAAGTGTCAACAATGAAGTGGCAACGCTGTAAAGACTCAAACACATTGACAACAACAACTGTCAAGTTGTGTGCACCAACACGACATGGGACATCGAGCCAAGTCACTGAATGTCAACATCTCTAACTTCAAGAACAAGAGAAAACGTGACTATGTCAATCGAGAGATAAAATTTACATCTAAAGAGACAACTTCTTCCTGTGGCGTGGAGCCAATAAAAAGTGACAGTTGTGCAGCAGATGCAAATATTCATTTGCTTTCACAGGCAGATGGAAATGCGATGTGACACACGTGGAAGATATTCTCATCTGAGTAGTGCTTTAAAGCTGCAATTGCACACTGACTCATGTGACACACCTTCTGCATAAGACATCATGTGCAAACTGTTTAACAGGAGGGTGTTTTGAGGGTATATATAAACAATACCATTTGTGAGAAAGCCCTCAAAGTTGATGCACGCATATATAATGAATGTATGGTTATTATTGAGCAGTGCTTACATACGCTCAAACTAGTGTAAAACATCAACATGTTTATAAGCTTTATTGCTTTGAAGACACGAGTATGACATCATACAAAATGTTTATGTGTAAACAGGTTGGAAACAAATAGTTTCACTATGCATTCGAATGTTCACCCGGGTAACGTTGAGAAAAGATTTAACTGTGACACTTGTGGGAAACGTTTCAGAAGCAGTGATGACATAATGCTACATGTTCGCAAGCACATTGGTGAAAAGCCGTTCAAATGTCAAACCTGTGGTACAAACTTCTCACAAAGTGGTCATTTGAAGATTCATGTCCGAATTCATACTATAGCCCATAGTATCCCCATATATTGAGCGAAAATTATTGGGTATAATATAGTATTCATCATTTACTTACGTACGTTTTGTAATAAAATATACATTGTGTCAGAACGTTCCAGTAACGTTCACATAACGTTATATGCGTTACGTTCCACGAACGTTCTGCGAACGTTCCTAGACTATTAGGACATGCATTTTTTTAAACATACTGTTTATTTCCCATTACAGCGTTTATATCTTAACACTGATGGTGCCGAAACTTGTTTTCCACCGTGAAACGTCATATATAAAAAACACAATTCCGTAACCTAAATATAATATTGTGCTAACGTTAGCAGAACGTTACGTGTTTGCTGGGAAACTACAGGATTTTTGCGCATAGTTTTCTATAGAAAACTATAGGAAATTTTCAATAGAAAACTACTGGAGTTTTGCGCAGTTTTCTGTACAAAACTATAGAACATTTTCTATAGTTTTTTAAAAGAATATTCTATAGGATTTTTGCGCGTAGTTTTCTATAGAAAACTATAAGAAATTTTCTATAGAACATTATAAAACATTTTCGATCCTATAGAATATCCTATAGTATTTTCTATAGAACATTTCCTATAGGAAATATAGTACAGAATATTTCCTATGGGAAATATCATATAGGGTATTTTCTGTGGGATATATCCTACAGAATATATCCTGTACAAAATATTCTGTATGACATACTCATTAACAGAAGTGCACGTTAATCTTCATATATTTTTTATTTTATCATATATTCAAATACATTAACCATACAGGCAATCTACAATAATATCCAAGCAGATTGAATGACCAAATAAAACAAATAAAAAATAAAGTATATTCAGCATACATGTACGTAAATGCAAGCAATGCTAATAATGACACACACATCATTTATCAAATCTTTATGTATACATTATAATACAATACGAACAATTAAGTATATGATAAATACAACAAATTGACTATTGAGCATACATGTCAATAAATTTATCGTTAAATACTCATGTACAGTAATGAGCCATTATCTGAAATAGCACAGACTACATGTCACAATGACATTCACAACAGGGATAGCAAAAAAGAACTGTTGGAGACATTAAATATGTTAATGCTACAGTAAAAATTCAGAATAATTACCATTTTGAAATTCTATCAAAATATACATCGATTAACATCCATGTAGGGAACAAATTAAACATGATAACACTTGTTGGAACCTTCCGGGAAGGTCTTAGTCCCCAGTATTTGTGGATTAGGAGCTTAGCTCCCTAACTTTTAGGAAGGGGTGTGCATTTTGTGGTGTATGGGGGCTGGAGATAAGATTAGCTCTCAATATCGGGGAAAGGGGGTGCATTTTTTGTGCAAATTTAGGTTCTTAGACTTCCTTAAGGTGGTTTTTTTTCAGCGAGCCTCAAGGTGGTGCAAATAGAGATGTATGGAGAACCTGAAGGTGTTTTTTTTAACGCCAGTGACTTGATACACACTGTACTCAGATACGTATGATACCATTGTATTTTGATACAGGTACACCATGGTACTCCATTTGATATTGACAACGAGAGCAAGGAAAACATGTGTGGTTGAAAGAGAAAACCGAAATCATTTGGCATGATAGTGTCAAGATGGTAGGGGTGAACAGTTGATAGTGACTAAGCAAGATGTTAGATTGGAAACTGTTGATAGGTCAGTCATTTTGATTGAACATAATTGACATAGCTTCCATTGCTTTGAACGTGGCGTACCGCACTGTATTTATACACTCATGCATTATTACCGATGCATAACAATATTATATATAGGAAGGGTTTAAGGGCAAAATACAATACACGTCATGCGGCTCGGGTGACATATTTGCCTAGGCGAAATTGCAGAATTGAAATGTACAGTAGTACCTGTCTTGAGTGACCACCACTTCAGCCTAGCAAAAGTGGTCTCTCAAGACGGGTGGTCGCCCATGACAGGCCAATAAACATTGGAAATATGGTTAATTTTAAGAGGAACCGAGAAAGCAGGTGGTTATCTACTACAGGTTCTATTATTTAAAAAAATTAAGATGATATTTACACTATGAGGATGAAACATATAATTGGGTGTTGATATATTGCGCTTTGCCCTGAAACCTTACACATATACCGCATTTATTGGTCAAATAAATCGACTCTGAGTTCGGCACTGCAATATACATTATAATTATATGTTATCATAATATTCCATAATTCAGAATGCATACACACAAATACATGTAGGAGACAATCTGACTTGAGCCACTTTACTTCTAAGACAGGTAGTTCTTGTTCTTAACAGTTAGTACTGTCAGCCAGTGCCAAGTGGCATGGTCTCCAGACTACATCAAAGGCATGTCCTGTCTAACTGGTGGGTTAACTGCTAATTGGCTCTTTATGGACATCCTGCAAATTTCTATACAAAATCTATATTTTTTTTTACTAAGGGATTATAATCGTGCCAGCTGTCGTATTCATGCCACTAAGCAAAAGGTACTAATGTTGTGTGTTGTTTTATAACAGTTTGACTCACAATAATAATACTTAATTAACAACTAGTTACGAAATAATTTTAGTTATCTGCTCTCGAACGATGCTTGCTTCAACGTGCGCAGTTACGTGCGCAACATAAACTATTGAAAGTGTTATATAAATATTATTTAATATGCCTAATAGTAATATATAAAGGAAAATCGCTGTTACGTATACTAGGCCTAGTTGCTGCAACATACATGTATATGGTTAAGTTCACGATTTGGCAAACCAGTGTGTGACATCCTTGTGAATAATTAAAACTGACATTTTCAAATTCAATGTTTCTTTCCTGTTATATGGTGTAGAAACGTACAAATTAATTAATAAACACAAGGAGATAATGACGCAACTATATATATTTATTTTCAACATGGAAATGAATTACCAGCACGTCAGTTGTGGGTGTAACATGGACACCAACGAACGGCAATTTCTTATTCTAACATACACTTGCAAATATAAAGATAAGAAAAAGTGCATTCTCGCTTAGAGTAGCTGATCCGTGGAATAGTTTACTTGATTCGGTAATACAAGCTAGATCAATAAATTCATTTAAAAACCGCCATGACAAATGCTGGTCAACCCTCGGAAATACTATACAACTATGAAGTCCCATTAACATTAAATACTGGAACCGGAAACCACAAACTTTTAATAGTCAAAGAAGAAGATGTGATCATTGAGGAACCGAGAGGATCCTGCACTCAGAACAGTCGTAATATATCCTAAGGTAATATAAGGTATTGCACGACGACTACACTAGATGTAGGCGCACTCCACGTTGTTGATTGACAGTCACCCGAACTGTACACAGTGCTGTATTCCAGCAGCATTTATACAGTATATAGGCGCACCTCGCCAAAATGTTAAACTCGTGTGGTAAAAATGCGAGCCATTTGTTGCACATTTTTTAATTAATTACCTTAATTCTTTCAGGAAATGTGTCGCTTACAGATGGTTTCATCATCGACTGTATATATGGGTGTCGGCTTCACATAGACGTTGTTGAGAGAATATGTTCCAATGGCCTGTCAATCCATGTAGGCAGCATAGCGCAGACGAGTCGCATAGCAAGAAGATGTGATGTTGTGTGTCCTAAGTTTGTGCATCATCCAATTAAGATGTTTCGGCAATATTTTGAATCTGGGCCCACCTCGATTTCGTCACTATAACTACATTTTGCATAAATGTAATACCTCAGTGTATTCATTCAGTAATTCCACATCATTTCAGGCATATAACGTTTAACAATTAAATATTATTTGCGTCTGATAGCACGTTTGAGGTCCCTGTTTGTGCGAAACACCTCAATGTATTACAATACATTACAACGCATTAAACGTGTAAACTTCATGGGGCTATCTTTAGATTTTGTTGATGATCAATTATATTATGAATTGTAAAATTATTTAACATTAATTGGGGTAGTTGTTTTATGATGCTGTTCTTTTAACACAAAGGGTTTGTGATACAGACAACTGAGCCGAGATGAATAGCCAGTCGGGAAAACGGGTGATTGATGGAGTCGTGTCACTGCAACAGTCAAAGTTTACTACACAAACTGTGTAATATGCCAAGAACAAGTGACCAAAGGACTATTTGATGTGCAGGTCAAAACAACACCAACAATTGTTTTGGCAATGACAGCTAGGCAGGACGAAAAATTCCGCAGGCTACGCGATGATGTTGCCGTGGAAACATGAGTGGCTGACAAATCACCAAAATGGCATGCAAAATGTAGGAATGTGTACCTGAATGAAGAGTTTTAAACTCGTAGAAAAAAGCATCAACGAGGGGATACCTCAACCTCGGCAGAGAATGAGAGCAGCACTTCACCCGCAACAGCACACATTTCTACTAGGCAAAGCACACCAACATTTGTTGCAAACATGAATGCAGCAAGATTCCCCAGTCACTGTCCAATGGAGACGGAACTATGAGGTCTGCAGGTTGAAAGGCTAGCCTTGTTAAGACTCTGAAAGAAGAAACCAAGGTGGTCAGTACTCCTGGTCTACCAAAGGAGATGCGGAAGACGGCAGTGGTAGTGGACGCCATGTAAGCTGTTCGCCGTTGGTCATTCCACAAAGACGAACCATTTGGAGCCATTGCAACAAGCTACAAGAGGAATCTTACACACGATGTACCTGCTGGTGCAAGTATCATACACTTTTGCTGTGACCGGTACAATGCCCAAAGCCTAAAGTCATCCATGCAGCCACACAGATATGCCCGGTCACGACCAGCAAGGCTGCTTGAGGTCAGTGAGCAGTACAGAGCTCCTGATCCACAGGAGTTCTTCTCTGTGCTGGCCAACAAGGCGGGACTGCTGAACTTTCTATGTGGCCAACGATGGGCTTGACGCGACTGTACCTAGCTAGTGCACGCTACCATCACATTACCTCTATGTTTTGGCAGAATTACAGTGCGTTGACATTGCAAGAAGGGTTAGTGCACGCTACCATCACATTACCTCTATGTTTTGGCAGAATTACAGTGCGTTGACATTGCAAGAAGGGTTAGTGCACGCTACCATCACATTACCTCTATGTTTTGGCAGAATTACAGTGCGTTGACATTGCAAGAAGGGTTAGTGCACGCTACCATCACATTACCTCTATGTTTTGGCAGAATTACAGTGCGTTGACATTGCAAGAAGGGTTAGTGCACGCTACCATCACATTACCTCTATGTTTTGGCAGAATTACAGTGCGTTGACATTGCAAGAAGGGTTAGTGCACGCTACCATCACATTACCTCTATGTTTTGGCAGAATTACAGTGCGTTGACATTGCAAGAAGGGTTAGTGCACGCTACCATCACATTACGTCTATGTTTTGGCAGAATTACAGTGCGTTGACATTGCACCCTTAGCAAAAAAACACTATAGATTTTCTATAGAAAACTACAGGATTTTTGCGCATAGTTTTCTATAGAAAACTACAGGATTTTTGCGCAGTTTTCTATAGAAAACTATAGGAAATTTTCTATAGAAAACTACAGGATTTTGGCGGTTTTCTATAGAAAACTATAGGAAATTTTCTATAGAAAACTACAGGATTTTTACGGTTTTCTACAGAAAACTACAGGACATTTTCTATATTTTTTTTATAGAATACTCTATAGGAAATTTTCTATAGAAAACTATAGGAAATATCCTATAGTATTTTCTATGGAATATTTCCTATAAGAAATATCCTATAGGCTATTTCCTGTAGGATATATCCTACAGAATATATCCTGTAGAAAATATTCTGTATTACATACTCATTAACAGAGGTGCACATTAATCTTCAAATATTTGTATTATATTATATATTCTAATACATTAATCACACAGGCAATCTACAGTAATACCCAAGCATATTGAATGACCAAATAAAACAAATACAAAATAAAGTATATTGAGCATACATGTACATAAATGCAAGCTATGCTAATAATGACACAAATCATTTCTCAAATCCTTATGTATACATTATAATACAATATGAACAATTAAGTATATGATAAATACAACAAATAGACTATTGAGCATACCTGTCAAGAAATTAATCCTTAAATACTTGTGAACAGTAATGAGTCATTATCTAAAATAGCACAGACTACATGTCACACTGACATTCACAACAGGGATAGCAAGAAAAATATTGTTGGAAACATTAAATATATTACTGCTAAAATACACATCAATTAACATCCATGTAAGAAACAAATTAAACATGGTAATACTTGTTTTACTTGCATAGGCATTGGAACCTGCTGGGGGGGCTTAGTCCCTAATATTTGTGGATTAGGAGCTTAGCTCCCCAAAATTTAAGAAGGGGTGTGCAGTTTGTGGTGTATGGGGGCTGGAGATAGGATTACCCCTAAATACTGTGGAATGGGGGTGCTTATTTAGGTTTTCAGAGTGCTTTAAGGTGGTTTTTTTCAGCGAGCCTCAAGTGGGTGCAGATCGAGATGTCTGGAGAACCTCAAGGTGTTTTTTTTGGAACGCCCCTTCCCTGTTCCAGTGCCAGTGACTTGATATACACTATACTCGGGTATATTACCATGGTATTTTGAAACAGGTACAACATGGTATTTTCATACATGGTACAAACACCAAAAATTGCCAGTCAGTAAGCAACATCTCATGTCATTTTTTTACATAACATCGTCAAATCATGTTGATAAACAACATATCTCAATATAAGATTTGCCATTACCTTTGATACATATTTGTATTGAAATATATACTTTTTCATTTCATCATATTTTAACCCTTTAAGATTATTTGTATTTAAATACATGTCAATGAATTTGACCCATATCCGCAGGTATACTAGCATGGTATTTTGAAACAGGTACAACATGGTTTTCCATTTGATATTGACAAAGAGAGCAAGGAAAACGTGTGGTAGAAAGAGAAAACCGAAATCACTTGGCATGATAGTGTCAAGAGGGTAGGGGTGAACAGTTGATAGTGACTCTAAGGAAGATGGGTTGTTTCTCAACACTTCTAGAATGTTAGATTGGAAACTGTTGTTGGGTCAGTCATTCTGACTGAACATAATTGGCATGATTGAATGATTTTCTTCCATTACTTGGAACGTGGCATACCACACTGTATTTATACACTCATGCATTATTACCAGTGCATAACAATAGTATATATAGGAAGGGTTTAAGGGTAAAATACAATAAACGTCATGCGGCTCTGGTGACATATTTGCCTAGGCAAAATTGCAGAATTGAAATGTACTGTAGAACGTGTCTTGAGTGACCGCCACTTCAGCCTAGCAAAAGTGGTCTTTCAAGACGGGTGGTCGCCCATGACAGGTCAACAAACATTGAAAATATGGTCAATTTCAAGAGGAACCGAGAAAGCAGGTGGTTATCCAAGACAGGTTCTACTGTAAAAAAAATTGTTTGGGTCTAGATATCGGTCATTATGATTTTGTAGTATTTAGATATTCAATATCATGTCAATTTTAAGATGATATTTACATTATTGCGCTTTGCCCTGAAACCTTACACATGTACCATATTGATAGGTCAAATAAATTGATTCCGAGTTCTGTATTGCAATATATACATTATAATTGTACAGGGTATGTTATCATAATATTCAATAATTCAGAATGCATACACACAAACACTATACCACTTATATTGGTATCAGTGCTGTCAGAATGGACAAATCTTGCTTTTGGACATCAGTGATGACACCAACCTGAAATAAATAGAACAGAACACAATAAAAATACACTATGTGTGGCTTATATTATACATCATAAATCTAAAATATGGAACATTTTGACAAATACTTATTATTCAGCAAAGTCCTATTACAATGTTGCACTGTGGTTTTATCTCATAGTATCCTCATCTACATGCCCAACAGGTAGTAAGTCCACTACAGGATGGACTCAAATTAGCTCATTTATCCCATGTGTGGGATCTTTTACTTCATCTGGCAGATAACAGTTAGAAGGGACTAATGGCCTAGTGTATTTTCCAAGAGAACAAAATTTCCCAAGTTTTTTTAAACTGTGGCCGATAGTTGGATTCGAGTCCAGTCTCCTCGACCGGTGCTTTACCACTTGGCCACCGGTTCCCATTATCGGCAGTAGTCGGTACCCATATAATTTTTGAACAAGTAGGTCTAGTACTGTGACAGTAATCTACCTATATATATCACTACTATTAAAATTAGTAACATTAACAAACAGACAACTAAATTGTTAATATTTTTATTATGAATCAAAATAAATAGTTGTTTAAATCATTGGCATTGCCATTGGGCATTACATACATTAGTATAGACTTGATGTTTATATCACTAGGTCACCCATATGAAATGTTCTTTCTCGAACAGAGGCTCGGGTGTCACAATCTTTCTTCTGACGGTTTTGTGCCATACGTAGGTTATTCCGTGCTGCTACGATTACGTCATCTAGGTATACTAGTACATTGTTCCATGCGAGACCGCATAGGACAAGATGCATAACCCTTTGGAACGTGGCAGGTGCAGTACATAAACCCTGGGCCATTCTGACATGTTCGAAGAGGCCATATTTGGTTAGGAACGCCGTCTCATGACTGTCGCGTTCATCTACCACTATTTGTCAATAGCCGCTGGCCATGTCTGATGTGTGGAACCACAGAGTACCCGCCAAATTATCAAGACACTTTTCGATCAAGGGCAACGCTGCCTGAACTAGTATTTTCCCTTTCTGCAATGTGACTGGTTTATTGGAATCGAATCGTTTATAATCTCTATAATAACGGGTCCAATTCCCCCATTAATTATACAAGATGGGATTATTAATTCGTCCGTCACTCCGGTGAAGTTACGTATACATTGCAAGAAGGATTAGTGCACTCTACCATCACATTACCTCTATGTTTTGGCAGACTTACAGTGCATTGACATTGCAAGAATGGTTAGTGCACTCTACCATCACATTACCTCTATGTTTGGCAGACTTAGAGTGCGTTGCACTACATGAATTCTACTTATGTTGTACTTCACTGTTGGCCCCTTTTTCCTCAGAGCGTGAACAGTGGTGCCGTCCATATTATAGGCGGCAGTGTCTGCTACATGAGCGTATTCCTCCCATGAATTGTGGCTCGTATTAACAGTGTGTGGCCTACTGTTGGGCTCAGGTGGGTACTTCTGACTGTCACATGTTTTCCATTATCTTTGTCATGTTTATTGGACATGTCCAGGAGCTCATTGCTATATGGGTGTGTTTGTTGGTCAGTAGTCCAAAGTGCTTCTGTAGATATTGTATTTACTTTGACACCTGCCCCAATACTACACAGAGTATCTACTTTAACACCTACTCCGTCACCATTGTCCTGACTAGTGGACATGTTGTATTGGCACCTCGGTGCCCTGCCTGGTTAATCTCCCATTGTGGTGTTGTAGCTACCCTTACTCTCCACTCACTGGTGATACCTCCTCCATTACAACTGTCCTGACTGGTGGACATACACGGAGTTGGTCTGCTATTATTGTGCATTGGTTGGCCAATACCCCAAAGGGTGGTGGAGGACCCATGGCCAACAGGGTTCACCTTATTTAGTTTGACGGTGGTTTATCCGTCCCATCACCTTTTCTGTTGGAAGGGGTGGGCAGATCACGATGAGGACTGGGACTTCGGCTGTAATTGTTCTCTGGAGGCTGATACTATCTTCCCCGGTTATCATCATGACGGGGATTATGAGTCATATACCGTCCACGAGTATCATCCCGATTATCCTCTCGTGAGGGGTTAGAGGTCTTATATTGCCCACGAATATCATCAACCCTCCCACCATGCCTACCGCTATGTTCAGGAGTCCTATATCTCCCGCGCCGTGCATCCTCCCCCCCCGTTATACTTCCCCCTTTATACCTGGGTCCCAGTTGTAAGCCTCAGCTATTAATTCGAATTGGTGAATCCAGTTATTCCATTCACCTGGTTTACCATGAAACATGTCGACAATGACTTTTCTGTCACTTGGCCGACGAGATATCTCGAGACCACTCCTATTGTCCTGACGTCGTCGACTGTGGTTGGGGCGTTGGTCATCCCCAGGTTCAGTGGAGTACCGACCATGGCTAGATCGTTCGTATGGATGCCGTTGCGGTTTATCGTAATTACTGTTGGGGAGGGTGCCCCGTGTGTCGACATGCACTGCGTCCGTTGACAGGGACTTGTGCTCATCGCGATGCTTAGTTTCGCCTATATTCCCCCGTGTACATGGTGTTGGATCTGTTTGTGCGTACTTCTGTCGGGCTCCTGAAGAGAACCTGGCACATATTACCACAACCGGGCCTCTCCGGGCCGAACACCTTTGCCTGTACGTCACGCACGTTTGCTTCAATTGTGTCCTGTTTGTTTAGTTTCTCAGTTATTTGAAACAATGCTTTCTGCATCGATAACACCAACATTCCCCACGACCAATGGAATGTCGTCAAGTCGGTTTTTTTTAATCAATGCTTTCTGCATCGATAACACCATCACACCCCACGACTAATGGAATGTCGTCAAGTCGGGTTATTTGTAATCTGCTTTAATTATTATGTAGTAACAACATACATACGTCTGGTGTTCTAATAAAATTGTAAATACAGGGCATATTCATGGTTTGCGATAATAACTAGCTGATTTAATAAAATATAGCGGTCAAAATTTTAACAAATTGCAAAAAAATGATCACGTTATCAGCTCTCATAATCCCCGTCATGATGATAACAGGGTAGGATAGTATCAGCCTCCAGAGAACAATTACAGCTGAAGCCCCAGTCCTCATCGTGATCTCCCCACCCCTTCCAACAGAAGAGGTGATGGGACGAATAAACCACCGTCAAACTAAATGAGGTGAACCCAGTTGGCCATGGGTCCACCACCACCCTTTGGGGTATTGGCCAACCAATGCACAATGATAGCAGACCAACTCCATGTGTGTCCACCAGTCTGGACAGTTGTAATGGAGGAGGTGTCACCAGTGAGTCGAGCGTTAGGGTAGCTACAACACCACAATGGGAGATTAACCAGGCAGGGCACCGAGGTGCCAATACAACATGTCCACTAGTCAGGACAATGGTGACGGAGTAGGTGTTAAAGTAGATACTCGGTGTAGTATTGGGGCAGGTGTCAAAGTAAATACAACAGCCACAGAAGCACTTTGGTCTACTGACCAACAAACATGCACACCCAGATAACAATGAACTCCTGGACATGTCCAATAAACATGACAAAGATAATGGAGAACATGTGACAGTCATAAGTACTCACCTGAGCCCAGCAATAGGCCACACACTGTTAATACTAGCCACAATTCATGGGAGGAATAGGCTCATGTAGCGGACACTGCCGCCCATAATATGGACGGCACCACTGTTCACGCCCTCATGAAAAGGAAGTACAAGACACCTAGAATCGGGGTGAGTCATTTAAGTCCGATTCTGGCGAGCGTGAACCCAACTTACACAACACACATGCACTCCTGTGAGATTGGACCCGAAGACGCACGCAGCCCTGAAGGGGTCCACACTTTACAATCTGGCGACATCGACGCCAATTACGCCAGCTTAAATGATTGAGATATGTTTAGTTTTTGGTTGTAATCACCGGAGTTTTTTTAATGTCGTTATTTTTTTCCGGTTTCCGACAGATGCTGTGATCACAAGTTGAAGCAGTGGGAACTGTTGCCGTTGAGAATGTTCGTGGTAATCGAGCACCCTAATGTAGTGTACCCTACGATGTAGTACAGGAGGCCACGAAGCATGGATGGTGGGTAACTGCTTAACACAGACCGTGCACTGCTGGTGGCATGTTGTCCGGTCGATGTCAACTCTTGTAGTCCAGTTTATTGCCTTCACATAAGCATATATTGGGGTGTGGCTGCGTACCCACACCAGGACCACAGTGTGACACACAACGTTACAATACACCGGACCGCACCCTGCGACACTCTCCCTCCCTCATGTATTTTAGTAACCCTGCGACACTCTCCCACCCTTATGTATTTTAGTAACCCTACGACACTCTCCCTCCCTCATGTATTTTAGTAACCCTGCGACACTCTCCCACCCTCATGTATTCTAATAACCCTGCGACACTCTCCCACCCTCATGTATTTTAGTAACCCTGCGACACTCTCCCACCATCATGTATTTTAGTAACCCTACGACACTCTCCTTCCCTCATGTATTTTAGTAACCCTGCGACACTCTCCCACCCTCATGTATTTTAGTAACCCTACGACACTCTCCCTCCCTCATGTATTTTAGTAACCCTGCGACACTCTCCCACCCTCATGTATTCTAATAACCCTGCGACACTTTCCCACCCTCATGTATTTTAGTAACCCTGCGACACTCTCCCACCCTCATGTATTTTAGTAACCCTACGACACTCTCCCATCCTCATGTATTTTAGTAACCCTGCGACACTCTCCCTCCCCCATGTATTTTAGTAACCCTACGACACTCTCCCTCCCTCATGTATTTTAGTAACCCTGCGACACTCTCCCACCCTCATGTATTTTAGTAACCCTACGACACTCTCCCTCCCTCAAGTATTTTAGTAACCCTACGACACTCTCCCTCCCTCATGTATTTTAATAACCCTGCGACACTCTCCCACCCTCATGTATTTTAGTAACTCTATGACACTCTCCCCCCCTCATGTATTTTAGTAACCCTACAACATTCTCCCTCCCTCATATATTCAGTGCAATGTCACGAGTATACAGTCAGTGACCTCATGTACAACATTCTCCCTCCCTCATATATTCAGTGCAATGTCACGAGTATACAGTCGGTGACCTCATGTACAACATTCTCCCTCCCTCATATATTCAGTGCAATGTCACGAGTATACAGTCAGTGACCTCATGTACAACATTCTCCCTCCCTCGTATATTCAGTGCAATGTCACGAGTATACAGTCAGTGACCTCATGTACAACATTCTCCCTCCCTCGTATATTCAGTGCAATGTCACGAGTATACAGTCAGTGACCTCATGTACAACATTCTCCCTCCCTCGTATATTCAGTGCAATGTCACGAGTATACAGTCAGTGACCTCATGTACAACATTCTCCCTCCCTCATATATTCAGTGCAATGTCACGAGTATACAGTCAGTGATCTCATGTACAACATTCTCCCTCCCTCATATATTCAGTGCAATGTCACGAGTATACAGTCAGTGACCTCATGTACAACATTCTCCCTCCCTCATATATTCAGTGCAATGTCACGAGTATACAGTCAGTGACCTCATGTACAACATTCTCCCTCCCTCATATATTCAGTGCAATGTCACGAGTATACAGTCAGTGACCTCATGTACAACATTCTCCCTCCCTCGTATATTCAGTGCAATGTCACGAGTATACAGTCAGTGACCTCATGTACAACATTCTCCCTCCCTCGTATATTCAGTGCAATGTCACGAGTATACAGTCAGTGACCTCATGTACAACATTCTCCCTCCCTCGTATATTCAGTGCAATGTCACGAGTATACAGTCAGTGACCTCATGTACAAAATTCTCCCTCCCTCATATATTCAGTGCAATGTCACGAGTATACAGTCAGTGACCTCATGTTCAACATTCTCCCTCCCTCATATATTCAGTGCAATGTCACGAGTATACAGTCAGTGACCTCATGTACAACATTCTCCCTCCCTCATATATTCAGTGCAATGTCACGAGTATACAGTCAGTGACCTCATGTACAACATTCTCCCTCCCTCATATATTCAGTGCAATGTCACGAGTATACAGTCAGTGACCTCATGTACAACATTCTCCCTCCCTCATATATTCAGTGCAATGTCACGAGTATACAGTCAGTGACCTCATGTACAACATTCTCCCTCCCTCATATATTCAGTGCAATGTCACGAGTATACAGTCAGTGACCTCATGTACAACATTCTCCCTCCCTCATATATTCAGTGCAATGTCACGAGTATACAGTCAGTGACCTCATGTACAACATTCTCCCTCCCTCATATATTCAGTGCAATGTCACGAGTATACAGTCAGTGACCTCATGTACAACATTCTCCCTCCCTCATATATTCAGTGCAATGTCACGAGTATACAGTCAGTGACCTCATGTACAACATTCTCCCTCCCTCATATATTCAGTGCAATGTCACGAGTATACAGTCAGTGATCTCATGTACAACATTCTCCCTCCCTCATATATTCAGTGCAATGTCACGAGTATACAGTCAGTGACCTCATGTACAACATTCTCCCTCCCTCGTATATTCAGTGCAATGTCACGAGTATACAGTCAGTGACCTCATGTACAACATTCTCCCTCCCTCGTATATTCAGTGCAATGTCACGAGTATACAGTCAGTGACCTCATGTACAACATTCTCCCTCCCTCGTATATTCAGTGCAATGTCACGAGTATACAGTCAGTGACCTCATGTACAACATTCTCCCTCCCTCGTATATTCAGTGCAATGTCACGAGTATACAGTCAGTGACCTCATGTACAACATTCTCCCTCCCTCGTATATTCAGTGCAATGTCACGAGTATACAGTCAGTGACCTCATGTACAAAATTCTCCCTCCCTCATATATTCAGTGCAATGTCACGAGTATACAGTCAGTGACCTCATGTTCAACATTCTCCCTCCCTCATATATTCAGTGCAATGTCACGAGTATACAGTCAGTGACCTCATGTACAACATTCTCCCTCCCTCATATATTCAGTGCAATGTCACGAGTATACAGTCAGTGACCTCATGTACAACATTCTCCCTCCCTCATATATTCAGTGCAATGTCACGAGTATACAGTCAGTGACCTCATGTACAACATTCTCCCTCCCTCATATATTCAGTGCAATGTCACGAGTATACAGTCAGTGACCTCATGTACAACATTCTCCCTCCCTCATATATTCAGTGCAATGTCACGAGTATACAGTCAGTGACCTCATGTACAACATTCTCCCTCCCTCATATATTCAGTGCAATGTCACGAGTATACAGTCAGTGACCTCATGTACAACATTCTCCCTCCCTCATATATTCAGTGCAATGTCACGAGTATACAGTCAGTGACCTCATGTACAACATTCTCCCTCCCTCATATATTCAGTGCAATGTCACGAGTATACAGTCAGTGACCTCATGTACAACATTCTCCCTCCCTCATATATTCAGTGCAATGTCACGAGTATACAGTCAGTGACCTCATGTACAACATTCTCCCTCCCTCATATATTCAGTGCAATGTCACGAGTATACAGTCAGTGACCTCATGTACAATATTCTCCCTCGCTCATATATTCAGTGCAATGTCACGAGTATACAGTCAGTGATTCAACATGTCGTAACAGTGATCACATGCATTGTTCGTGTGCGGCGCTGCGATCAGCGACCGCCAGCTGACTTGACCTGTTCCTTCGCCAGTTTGTATACAATGTAGACGTCATCATTATGGCACCGTGTGCAACTATATATAAGTGTCTCACGACGTCGACGTATCCTCGCTGTGCCGCTAGCCATTGTTGTCGCATCCCGCGACCATCATCACGTACTCTGTCAACGTCCGCGTGTCCTGTCGGGTCGAGCATAGCAGTATGGGTGTTGACTCGACCAAGCAGTATCTCCCCACACAGTGTTACACATACATGCATTTTATGAGAGCTAGAAATATTAGGTTTTGACTAAACTCGACCAGCATGTCAACTAGATGATGATAACAGCAGGTGAGAAGTTTAAGAAATTGTGTAGGTCACGTTTTCTTATAATCAGACAAAACGTTAACATGGTCGCCAATGGAAAAACTAACAGTGTGGTGACCCCTGTTGTGTTGACAGCTGCCGTCACGCATGTTCAAACTGACGTCCGCATCGGAGAGCAACTTCATCGCAGCCCGCTCATTGTTGACGGCTGCCTCGTCTGATGGAGCTGTTATTCGTGCGCCGACTGAACTGCCAAAAGAAATTTACAGGCACCAGGTGGCGCCATGTTACTCTCATTGACCGACAAGAAACAAAATGAAACATTCTGTGTCGCCGTTGTTGTCACGCATAATTATGCATTCTAGTGTTTAAAACACTCTCTAAATTTAATAGAACGATTAAAACGTAAATCATCACACATAACGCCGAGTGCTTGCTCAGTGTAACTGTCATGGCCTTTGTGTGGCCTTCCCCACGTTGGAAACTACCCCTATTATGATAATTATCAGGTAGGCCTGGGATGGATCCCTGGCCAACAGGAATCACCGCACTCAGTGTCAGCACTCAGTGTCAGCACTCGGTGTCAGCACTCGGTGTCAGCACTCAGTGTCAGCACTCAGTGTCAGCACTCAGTGTCAGCACTCAGTGTCAGCACTCGGTGTCAGTCACTATAGTGACTGTTTACCTGGTACTTTGGTGTGCTGGAGAATGGAGTCGTATGCTCCCATCCGCTGGTACCCTGCAACAGCAATGTGACAACGCAAAGACAGTTCATAGACAGCCATCACACGGAGCGGCGAGTGCTTGCTCGGTGTAACTGTCAAATTCAGTCAGCACTGAACAGTTAGCGCCAGGTCAATGTAATTGTTATAAGAGATACGTAGGTATAGCTATACCTATATACCTTAAATGCAGGGTTACCTACTTCTCCAAAGCATTTTCTGTAAAGGTCCATCAGTCCGCAAAGTATACTTTGTTGCCATTATTACGTGAATACAATGTTAAATACTGTCGGCCATCAAAGCATTTCATCGAACACTTCAAAGGGAGATACGTTGTTGCGAAACGCAATAAGTTACAATGTGTCAGTTGCTTCCAACAAAATCCACTTCAAAGGGTTTGTGCCTGCAGTTACCGTGGGAAACAGCCCCCCAGACAATTGACAATATTTACTCAACCAGTGTCGCACAATCGGCCATTGAGTTAGAGCGGGAAACAGCTATTCATTTATAGTCAGGATTGTATTATCCTTTTCCTAATCAATTAACTAACGCAATCGATGTTAAATTAGTCTATTAAACTAAAACACGTTTTGAGTATAGACTGATGTAAACATGACGTAGTTCTTATTTTAGTTACAATATAAGTATTGTTTTTTTAGTTGATGTTCTTGTAATACCTATATTATATTTATAGTTTTCGGGAAAGCATAATCATCTAACATATTTTAATTTCTACGGCGTCATCTTAATTAATTAAATTGTTACATACACATATCAAGTCATTCACTGTGGCGGCTCTGTACTCGCGGTCGATGCAACTCACTGAGTTCGACGAGAGCACGAGTAGCGACTCCAGTGTGTCGTCACCCCCGGGGGGGGGGTCGGGGAGGGGGGGCGCACTACCCTAACATGTGGGGTGGGGTGTGCAGCCGAAAGTCACATACCCCTATCCTTGATAAGGGCATCCAATATCAAAAAGTATACCCTTGTTCTAGGGAAAACATGTGAAAAACAGACCCTTGATCTAAGGAGCCTCTGTAAAAAAACGACCTTTGAAGTCGACACATCCACAGTACTGCTATTATAGGCAGTGCCCCCGGGCTGTGAATGCTGTGATAAAAACCTAGCCTTGTTCTAGGGAGAGTACCCTTGTCTAGGGAACTTCTGTATAATGTTGGCCCTTGTTCTAAGGAGAATATGTGGAAAACGGACCCTTGATCTAAGGAGCCTAGGTAAAAAAAACATCCTTGAAGTCGGCACATCCACAGTACTGCTAGTATAGGCAGTGCCCCCCCCTCCGGTCGTCGCCCAGCGCATTCCGGAGAGATACGCTCGCAGTGCGCACTGCTGTGAGGGATGGTGAGAATGCCTAGCATCACACTAGACAGAGCCTGGCATGGCTTCACACCGTCGTCGTTCTTCTTGTCACTTAGTGCTTTCCAGGACTTATCCATTCTGTCGCGGACGCAGTCGTCGATTGGCGTGCAGTGGTATTCAGCGAACGCCAAATCAGCGAGTCGTGCGTTAAGCCATGCAGTTGGCATCAGCGCCGGGAAAGTGTTGACGAAGAACATCAGATCTGCTGATTAGCGCTCGTCTGCAGGGAGACATCCGCCAACTCAGTTCGCTTCAGTACCTCATCTTGCAGCGGCAGTTTAGCGATGAGGTAATCGCACACGGTCTCGAAATACGTGCGGCCCTACGGAAGAATTAATCAATTCGAATCTGACGCAGACCGTTAGTTTCTCATTCAGAGATGAACTTCCTTGCTTCAGTTCCGATCATGAGGTCTGCGTTGGTCTTCTGGTGATATGCCAGCTTGTAATGGAAGGCATCCATCTCTGTATGTCCATGTAACTTGATGGCCGCTGGTTTCACGAAACGCATCATGAACGTCAGCAGCAAGTTGTGCAGACTGCGACACGGGGAGTGCACCTTCGGGGCGTCTGACAGTAGACTCAGGAGCACTTCATCGAAGACGCCGTTGCTGTACAGAAGGAACGTACAGTAGAGGCGGTTCGTCGGTGACTTCAGGAAAGTGACAACTCTCCCGACGCGACTCTTCTGCTCCACAGCCGTCTTCCCGGGTGCCGATTCTTCGTCCTTGAAAAAGGCCTTCAGCACGTCTCAGTTCTTGAGGAGGCGCTCCAGACAGCGACCAATACTGAGCCAGCGCGTCGACACATGCTTCAACATCCTCTGCTGGTCAACTTCAAGTTCCGCCTGGAACTCATTGAAACGGTGCTGGCTCAGGACTCTTCCGGAAATAGAAGAAGACGTCGACCAAGATGGCCGACGCGGACATTGGCTGACTGTCGGCCCCATTCTCGGCAGATATATGCACGAGGTGTAATGTGCAGCCGGCGGGCGATAGCGATGTTTCTGTGTTTCTTCCTGCAGAAGGCGAACACTCCCTTCTCCTTCTCAGTCATGACGTTGGTGTTGTCACATCCAAGAACGAGGCAGTTCTCCTGGGGAACGTGATGCTTCTCAAACTCACCATCTATGAGTTTGAAGATGGGCTCCCCCGCTGCCGATCCTCTGCACATCGGCACTGAATACACGTCGGAACGCACTTACAGTTTCGTCGGCACCACCGTCCTGACGACCAGTGGGAACTGCTTGCTCTCGCCGTCGTCACTTCCGTCCGTCGATAGGGCGAACGGTCTCGCCCGCATGCGTGTTTCCTGCCTTTTATCAGCGCTGTCGCTTTGCTGCGACCACAGTGGATTTCCGCCCAACAGCGGAGTTCGGAAACATCACTTTTACAGTTCGTGTGAGTGTGTCTGCTGCGGAACTTGGCAGGTTCAGTTCTGCCAACAGGCCTGACATCACTGCTTCGGCCTTCGTCACTTTGCTGACGTCTGACTGTAGACGTTTGTTAATTTACTGAGCAGCAATATCCACGTCTCTTTTTCTTTTGCGAAAACCCCACGTATCGGCTGGGATGATCTCGTCAACTCGACATATTCGTGATGTTTCTTCGAGGCAACATGGCGACTGCAGTCATCTCGGCCGCCGTGTGCGATCGAAACGTCGACATCGCACCCACAACAATGCACAAAATGCACGCCTCGCTTCTTTGATGCTGTCAACACGGGCCACGTCCCGTGTATTTTTTTTTATGTCTCCTGTATTTTAGCTTTATTTTTTTTAACAGTTGCGTTATCAGAAATATATCTTTTCTCCGCTATAGCTAAGGTTGGTTTGCCAGTGACGTGCTGAAGCTTGTGGTAACGCCATCAAGATAATAATAATTGTTTAATCTGAATTAGGTTTCTTTTGTGCGGGTTAGGAATTTGTTTGGCGTCTAGAGTGTTTTTTTTTATAGATTTGTGTGATATGGGACATGTTAAAAATATCAGTGGTGGTTCTTTTTTCCCGTAATACGGCGGCAGTTTCCGTATTGCCGTAATCTGCGTTGCGTGTGCGTAATGATTACGGAAAATCCGTCACTGAAATAGGTCGGTATAATCATACGAGAACAATCATGGGGCCGAGGACTATAGTCGTTTGCTTTTTGATCTCCTCTCTTCCCCTTAGTTTTAAAGATATAACCCATAATAAAATATCCATAATCCATTAAATAAAATAAATCAAATGTAATATACACGTGGGTATAATTATACCCGGTTCATCCCCTGCCTACACCTGGTAGGATGCCCTTGCGTTGAGGGCGGCGATCCTCAGCACAACCCAGCCAGGGAGATTCCGGTGCACAGCAAATTTGGTGGCGTGGCCCACTATCTCATAAGGGTGTGATACTATGGGGGGAGTCCGTCTCCAACACGAGACGAGCGAGATCCATGTGGCGAGCCAAATCCACGAAGTCCGCAGCCCGTGTTGTCTTTTGAGTGACCCCAAACACTGTGTTTGGGGTCACTCAAAAGTCACCAGTATAGCAGTGGACATGGATCTTCTGCTGGCGATGGGTGTTCTGGGTAAGGATGGCCAGCGCCACACACATAACTGCCGACATGGGGGTGACCGGCGCCTAAACCAGGACAATCTGCCGTTGGAACAGGTGTCGCTGGGCGGGCAGCGAATGGGGAGGTTCCGTGTAGTAGAGAAATGACGAGGTCGAGGACTGGGACGATAGTCACATGCTCTTGCATTGTCCCTGTCACGATACCTCGGCCGATCTCGATCATTGTGAAGAGAGGTATTGCTGCGATCACGGCTGTGATCAGTATGTCACTCACCACCTGTATCATGTCCCTTGCCTTGCCCGTGTGAGCGGTCGCCGGGGGGACTACCAGACTGAGAGTTGGTAGAGCTGTATCATGTCCCTTGCCTTGCCCGTGTGAGCGGTCGCCGGGGGGACTACCAGACTGAGAGTCGGCGGAGCTGCTAATGGGGAGGTGTGAGCGGTCGCCGGGGGGACTACCAGACTGATAGTCGGTAGAGCTGCTAATGGGGAGGTGTGAGCGGTCGCCGGTGGGACTACCAGACTGATAGTCGGTAGAGCTGCTAATGGGGAGGTGTGAGCGGTCGCCGGGGGGACTACCAGACTGAGAGTCGGTAGAGCTGCTAATGGGGAGGTGTGAGCGGTCGCCGGGGGGACTACCAGACTGAGAGTCGGTAGAGCTACTAATGGGGAGGTGTGAGCGGTCGCCGGGGGGACTACCAGACTGATAGTCGGTAGAGCTGCTAATGGGGAGGTGTGAGCGGTCGCCGGGGGGACTACCAGACTGAGAGTCGGTATAGCTGCTAATGGGGAGGTGTGAGCGGTCGCCGGGGGGACTACCAGACTGAGAGTCGGTAGAGCTGCTAATGGGGAGGTGTGAGCGGTCGCCGGGGGGACTACCAGACTGAGAGTCGGTAGAGCTGCTAATGGGGAGGTGTGAGCGGTCGCCGGGGGGACTACCAGACTGAGAGTCGGTAGAGCTGCTAATGGGGAGGTGTGAGCGGTCGCCGGGGGGCTACCAGACTGAGAGTCGGTAGAGCTGCTAATGGGGAGGTGTGAGCGGTCGCCGGGGGGACTACCAGACTGAGAGTCGGTAGAGCTGCTAATGGGGAGGTGTGAGCGGTCGCCGGGGGGACTACCAGACTGAGAGTCGGTAGAGCTGCTAATGGGGAGGTGTGAGCGGTCGCCGGGGGGACTACCAGACTGAGAGTCGGTAGAGCTGCTAATGGGGAGGTGTGAGCGGTCGCCGGGGGGACTACCAGACTGAGAGTCGGTAGAGCTGCTGCCAGGGCAACTGCATTTTACAACTATTGCAAAACCCATCTAATGTTAAGCTTTCGTTATTCTCACCCTCTGAGACCGAGTGAGTAGGGTCGCTAGCCGTGCGCCTCTTGCGCCGACGTCGCTGCCTTCGAGAGGCTGAGCGACGCACATGGCATACGCATTCTCGTTTGAAATGTCAGATCCAAAACAATTGAAGCATTTTATGTTAGATCCAGTTGTAGCGCAACCACGTGACTTGTGATCCTTTCCATCACAGGTGAAAAATGGATCATAGAAGTTTGTGTAGCCTGACTCTTCATCATCTTACCCACAGCAGTTGAAGGGCTCTACAATTTGGCACGGTTTCTGTTACCAGTGTCAATGTCTCCTTCCGAGTCTTGCTGTGTAGTCACATTGTGTATCAGCGGAAAAACAAAGATTCATCTATAGTCAAGACGCAGCTCAAGCTCAACGAACAGCGGCAAAGATAGAATCAAGGCGCAACATTCACAACATAAGAAATGCGTCAGACCCAGACGATATCTACAATCTGAGCATTAAATACACAGCTGACTAACTGCTGTTTGCATTGGATTGACAGTAATCAACAACACGTAACACACAGCACTGATTTTAGCGACAACAGAGGCAGCTAACGGTCAGCTACTAGCGCAGAACAGACAGGAATCACAATAGTGTCAGTGTTGTCCAACGCTGCATGCGCGTTTCTATTAGAGACCATTAGCTAACGCAATAAGCGCCGCGACGTACGCCAAATCTGAACGCGATCTCAAATTTGAAGTAAACCGCAGATCTCGCGTCGACGTCTAATAAAACACCATTAACTAAGCGCGCATTGAGCGGTTTTACGTTCGGCTCCTGCAGGTAATTATTTTCTCATATGTAGTGATTTTCTGTGTGTTACTAACAGTAAAATGCATGTACGAAATATATAGATATATGTGTAAATGTGCTATCGGAACAATTTATCCTTTATTTCAATCGGTAATCGCAGGAAGGTAGAAATTAGGACGCAAGAACGGCAAACGCGAAACCCATTCCGGTTCGTTTGATTAGGGTAAGCAAACCAAACATTGTGTTTCGAGTCCTGTTATGCAGTAACGTAGCCTAATCGTGATGTTTGTATACCACAGCGTGGGGTACCGTAATGGGCAATACTTTCTTTAATTGGTCTAAGGTATTAGGGAACACCCACAAAGTATGTCAAGCTTAGACGTGGCGGGTGTATGTGACGAAACGTTACATGGGATGGGAGGGGTGTCGGGGTAACTGTTACGTTAATTGTTATTAAATATGAACGGCGGGAACAGATTGCAAAAAAACGCCACAACTGACACTGATTGACAGCTGGTCAGCGCAGTTTGATCAATAACGATTTTTTTCATTAACAGTTTTTTCAATCAACTGTCTACATATAGTCCAATCGGCAAAGTAAACAGGCGATAAATCTACATTTTATATAAACCGCCAAATGCAATGCTTAGGTTTCTGTTTAAAAATATATTTATGTTCGTAGTTGCACAAAAACGTGATATGCCAACATTGCAACATAGCCAAAGTAGACATAATGCAACCAACGATTCAACGTTTACAATATGTTTACAAAATAAATAAATAAGTTTAGGTTGATATACATAGTAGGCCCATATAACTATCTCTGTGGGCTAAATAAACATTAGATAGACATATGTTACATTATGGTATATAGATGTGCTTAGTCAGGCATAAGCCTAAGCTAAGCCTGTGGAGTCTAATAAACAAATGTGTATTGCCCAATAAACAAATGTGTATTGTCCAATAAACAAATGTGTATTGCACTGTTATTGCGCCTCACTGCGTCGCTGCAGATGAAAACAAGCAAGTCGTAGGTCCTTTTAAAAGTCGTCAAACATGCATACATGTAATTTATACCTCAACTTTCTTTATAAGCACGTGTTCCTAAAAGGTGTAGCTATTACTCTGTATAGTTACATTTGATTTACCATAACTATTTATATACGAAATAAGTCGGCGTTTGTACTTACGCGAAATATCCATGTTTGGCGTTCATACGCGTAGTCGAACTGCAGATCTCGCGTAAACCTCTGATTAGATCGCAAAAGCTGTGACGTAGAACTCAATTACCTTTGCGGTTGGCGTATGTTTTTGGCGTCAGGTTTGTGCGTATTGCGTTAGCTAAAGGTGTCTATTGTTGGCCAAATACGCAGGATTCCATGTTCTCAACAATCGTGCACCTGATAGTCGTGATTGTATGGATAATAGAGTGTCTGCAAGCATACCGATCTCGATTCCCTTCCCTATCCCTAACGCGTTGTGCGTACTACGTCATCGCTTGTTGTGTTTATGCGATCGGTTAAGTGTCGATCGGATAGGTAAATACGTAACCTGCAGGGGTGATCGGTAAGCGCAATCCCTATCCATTTTACGTTCAAATTATGGATGAATCAAAGTAAACAATATGACAGCATTGTACATACAACTGTTTTTGACTGATTAGCCGCCTCGTTTTAATTGCAGTTGTGTTTAATGCATCGGAAAAATGATTTTTTAAGACCTGTCTCAGCATGAAATATATAACGGTAGGGGCACAAATCGTGCGTGCAATCGTTTTTGTTGTTTTCACAAAACATTATCAAAGTCTTCCGTAAGATATCTATATGCTAAATCTCTAACACATTTTCCATTATATTTGTGCAAATAAACTGTTAGAAAAGTTGTCTTGGGTGAAGTACTTACACTTATAAACAGGCAAATCCAAATCTCATAGAAGGCGCTAAAAACCGCACATCCTATCTTCGCTGTGATGTGCTTTTGTACATAATTCCAAAATGATTTAGATGCATTATGGTCTGTCCATTTGAGCTTGTGATTAAGATCACATATCCAGCTGAAAAAGGCATACATGTACGATACGTTGGCGAGTGCAACGCCGTGATGCAGACACTTCTGACGGTTACGTGTCTCCAACAATGACACCGATTACGTAGCGCGTTAGGGATAGGGAGGGGAATCGATATCGGTATGCTTGCAGACACTCTCTAATTATCCAAGTGTGACGGACCGCGTCTGAATTGTTGGAAGACGCGGTTCCGTCACTAATGTGTGGATAATTATCCAGACATATGACGAACAAGTCGAGCTTGACGTGTTGGGAGTCGCCTTAATTATGGCGTTAATGTTGGTCGTAGCCTACTTCGGTTTTGATTATAAATTCATATCACAATTAGTGATACATCTGGTGCAAACTCGATTAGCACATTAATGCAATAATAATTTATGAAAGAAACTACATTAAGACAAGTTAATACTGTAAATATATAATAAGCGAGGGCAGCGTAATTGTTTGCTAGTTGTAACCAGCCTTATAGGACCTGGTTGCCCGAGTCACAAGATGTCGTGCTACTATTGTATCTCAATCAAATATAACAGGGTGTGGCAATTTATCGTATTGTTGCGAGTGTTGCGTATAAAGCGAACTGGCTTGGATTGATTGGTAGTCGTTAAGCGATTGGTGACAACGTTCGTATCACACAAAACGAAAAACAATTTTAAAGAATCTATAAGTTACAGGAATCGGTCAATCTAAGCAAAACCGTTAAGCGTATAATTTGTCAGGGGCATCATAGACGATCTGGTAAGGGACATGTTTTTACCTCTCAGGAAAAACCTGGTTTACACTAAAGACGACCGCTGCTTTCATTAGCTTTAGTGAGCAAACGCGCGCGGTCGTAATACACGAAACGCGGCCATCGTTGTCAACTTGAATACACGTAGCGCAACTCAACCAAACCTTTCACGTCAATATTAATTCATTGGGCGTGAGACATACTCGGACACTCGGACACCAGTGTCGCAGGGCACAATACTATGTGTAAGACGGACTTACTTGTCTGTAGTGTACCCTACGATGTAGCACAGGAGGCCACGAAACATGGATAGTGGGTGACTGCTTAACACAGACCGTGCACAGCTGGTAGCGTGTAACTGGCGTAACGAGAGGGGGGGGGGGGGGGGGGGCGATGAGATTGTTTTTCTTAGACAAAATTCATACATATTTATACGTTGTGGTCCACAGGAATTCTGAAGACATCGCTGTTATATTACATAGATATTGAAGTAATCATGCTAGAATACATTAAATGTAACTCAATTGACACTAGCCAATACTGGTGTACATAACGCACAGGCGCCCGAACTGGTCTACAATACGTCTATTATAGGCCTATTGGCGGCCGAACTGTCTACGCACTGTTACTGCTGCGCACTAGCGTCCGAACGCGCAGTGTTTGTAATATTGTTTCATGTGTGATGACTTACACATTCATTGCCTACCTGGCTTTCTGGCGTCAAGTCCTGAGAGAGATCAATGATGTTTAGATATTCCTCCAAAAGCCTGGGCTCGGGCTGGACAGTTCCGCGACCAAACCCGGGCTCTTGTTCTATTCTGCGAAGAGGAACGCGAACACGTCGTTAAAAAGGCAAAGGCGAAGGCCACGTCGTTCTGCGAGGAAATGGGGGTAGCACCAGAAAGAAGGGTGCGGCGCAGAAGACGAATGGCGGGAGAAAACGCTGAGGATGCCGGCTTGTCACTACAAGAGGAGGTGAGGTGAGAGCAGCTGCAGATCATCGATCGACTCCTCGGGGAGATATGAAACAAGACAAATCACATGATGGATATGAAAGACAAATTCGGGTTTCTTACCAATATGGAGCGCCTGGTGGACTCAACCATTGATGAAGATATCGACTCTGTCATCGATTGACTCACTCATACCTACGTCGACATCGCCGCTGAAGGGGTGAACGGGGAGATACGCCGTGTGCGACGTCACCTCCACAGTTACGAACAATAGCAAACAGAATGCACTCGAACTCCTTAAATGGGTAGTGAAATGGTGATACGAGACATCGTTCCCGAACCTGCTCGTGTGTCTCAGGACGTTGCTCAGTGTGTGCATGAGCGTGACCTCGTGTGAGAGAAGCTACTCAAAGCATAAACTCATTAAGACATACCTTCGCTCAAGCAGTCTTGCACTACTGTCGATCGAGCGAGAGTTGACCGATGTCGTGGATTTCGACGGCGTAATCGCCGAGTTCGCGTCACTCAAAGCAAGAAAGGTTAGGCTGTAGGAGAATTTGACGGAGCTTCTGCGCAGTGGCGGGACGAGCTCGCAGTGAACATAGGTTGTGTTGACAGTTGTTGACTTTGACCACTGTATATTCAGTAGTTTGTTAGCTGACCACTGTTGAGGGTTTTGTTGGGAGGTTTTTATGGGTTTCATAGGAGATGTAGCGAATATTGTGTTGACGTGTACCCCAGGGTGGTGTAGCTGCGCTGAATCGCTAAATCGCGCCTATCGATACGTTCATATATTTTGCTACTGTGGTGTAGGAGCAATGATAAGTATATCACTAGCGAGACCTATTCCATTACTGCACTCTATTTGGGGGGGGGGTATTTTTACTCTTGCTCCCAGCGGCACTTGGCCTCGTTACGCCACTGGCATGTGGTCCGCTCTATGCCAATTCTTGCAGTGCAGTTTATTGGCTTCACGAGGTATATATCGGGGTGTGGCTGTGCACCTACACCCGGACCACAGTGTGACACACAACGTTACAATAAACCGGAACACCCTGCGACACTCTTCCACCCTCATGTATTTTAGTAACCCTACGACACTCTCCCACCCTCATGTATTTTAGTA
Source organism: Escarpia spicata (assembly GCA_963995525.1). NCBI lineage: Eukaryota > Metazoa > Annelida > Polychaeta > Sabellida > Siboglinidae > Escarpia > Escarpia spicata. The sequence goes on from OZ023206.1 coordinate 73,719,600, forward strand.
ACCCTACGACACTCTCCCACCCTCATGTATTTTAGTAACCCTACGACACTCTCCCACCCTCATGTATTTTAGTAACCCTACGACACTCTCCCACCCTCATGTATTTTAGTAACCCTACGATAATAGCTACAATAAACCAATAAACTAAACGTCAACAATTGTTTCCTGGCTTCTGCAATGCTAAAACCAGTGGGCAATAATTGGGCATGTCGCCAGTCGGCTCCACTCGCGTGGAATCTCGCCAAGTATCGTGACACACTTACAGGCCCTATTACGGTAAATTCGCCGGACATTCACTACGAACAGATATTGTGTTCGATGTTTAACCTCCGACTCGAGACAACCATCTTAGTTCTTCTGTGGTCTCAATTGCATGAGCGTATCTGGCCTGTAGCCATCTCGACTTCGCTAGGAAGCATTCAACCACGCTGCAATTAATGTGCGACGACTATTCGTTCACAAATATCAACCACTGTCTATGGCCAGGTACTCATTCATACAACTGACTGAACTGAAGCAATGCATAGTAAACGAACTTACCCAAGGTTCGACACCGCCGCATAGGATTCGAACCCGCGTTCTCTCAGTCAAGAGTCCGGAGCTCTTAACGCTGCGCTACTGCGCTCCACATATCCTTTCGTTTCTCGCTGGTAGTCGCAGCAACACCGAAGAAAGCCACAGGCGCGGGAACAGGGGAGCAGGGGTGTATTATCGATTCTGTCCCCCCAGTAAGCGCAGTGGTGTAATGGCTAGAGCTTTGATCTCTCGACCGAGAGAGCCAGGTTTCAAACTTTGTGGTGCTGTGTCGAACCTTGGACAAGTTTGTTCAGTTTACGTTGCTACAGTTCACCCAACTGTATGAATGAGATCCATGCTATAGACAGTGGTGGATAAGGCGTAAAACAACATTATGGATTCGTCCGCCATTACCGAGTGGAAGAGTGATCTTGGAAATAGCGTTTTGATCCTCTATAATTATAAATCGGTTCGGTTGGGCTCTGTTTATTTGTATGTTTGTTTGTGGACCCATATCTCCGTTAGTTTTGTATGTATCGGGTTGAAATGTTGTATGTGATCTATTGGGTAAATTGGGATGGTTTGTAGATTGAGACTGTTTCAAAATGTGTCCGGGGGGTGGGGATTTGGGAGTGTCAAAATGTCTAAAGGCTTAACTTGGAATTGCAGCGGCGGAATTTAATGTTTTTCTACAATATGGTAAAGATAATAATTTCATCTAAAAATATGTCACTGGATGTATACGGAAATTATTATAAGTTATTGATGTTTGAAAATCCTGGATGCATAACCAACATAAATTTAGTTACCAGCCCGTGAGCACGTGCATTTCAGGCAAAAACACACTTCAAACGAATCTGAAACAATGTATCTTTTCAGTATTTTGTTTCTATAATGGCTAAGGTTGTCTTAAAACTAGGCCAGTTACAATTTATTATTGCGGGTAGGTTGAAAGTTCATCCAGGGCAGTGGGGATCTCGATTAAGGATCGCAATTTTCAAAACAGTTTTAGTGCGGGCGACAGCCTTTTTTCTGAGCAATGCTAGGTAGCTCGGCTAGTGTTAAATAAAGTAGAATGTTCCATTTTTCAATTTTTTTCATCAATAATAAACACTGGTTTTCCCAGCTTTCAGGCCTTCTCCATGTGTCATCAATATACTCAATAAGGTTGTGGTGTCTCGTGAAATAACAAATATTCAGTTTTACATTGACATTGATGAGCTGTGACAAGTAAAACAAGTGAAAACATAATTCAATCATTATTGTAACTAGATGTAAAAATATTCGATTCTGATACAATAACCAATGGAATAAAATTAATAAACTAGTGTTTTTATAATAAAAATATATTTGTATTGGGTATAATTAGAAGTCATTATTCTACAAAATGTACACACGTACCTAGTCCATTTTATTGCAGTGGGCGTTTCCATTGTAACTCGCATATATAAAGATTAGATGGTTAAATCATAGCTAGCCCAATGGTTAAGGATTTTTACCATGTTTAGGGTTCATACCGGATGTTAGACAGATGTTAGTCGATCATCATTTCATATATGGCTCGAAGTTAGAATGTCAGTACTTACGTCAATGGAAGACGCAGTCACAAAAAACAATGTCATTTGACTAAATGGTTACTTGCTTACGTACAGCTTATTTACATATGATTTAAATATAGCATTATTATGGTTTAAGTTTATAATTATGTGAAAAAAAATGGTTCAGACTGCATCAATATTTTTTGTTAATGTTTTTTTATTCTCATATAATGAGTCCAAATACTGTTTAAAATGTTTGTGTATACTTGAGTAGTTATTAAAAAGAAGATATACTACGTGGCAATAAGGTGATGTCTCCGTGTGAAATGTCCACGCGGTGCACACGCAATTGCGACCATACAAAATCACGTCGCTTCTACGTAGAAAATGCCACGTTGTGACACCGTTATCGTGTTCTAAAGGTTGTGGTAACATGAAATTGCACATGAAAACCACGTTGTGACCACGTGACTGCGCCCCAACAAAAACACGTAGTTTCTACGTAAAATGCAACGTTGTCACAACATCAGCGCAACGTGGCTGCCACGTGGTAACTAAATAGATGCGCTGGCTGGGTCTTCAGCTCTTCTTCAGCTTCTCCGATGTATCGGCTTGCTCGACTGTAACATCCCCGTGGATCCGCTTACGTGAATGTTGGTAGAATCTCGAACTACAGCGAACATAGCGAGACAAGAGCTTAATATCCACCTCGGTGGTCGGAAGACTAGAATTGGTTGCAATGTTGTTACTAGCAAACTTGAAACCACTGAGTTGCGTCTGTTACAACACAAATCAATCTTAGTAAACAGAATATGCCTACATGGACATGTTTAAAGGGGTGGGCAGGACTCCACAAATCGCTGTATTGTGCAAACGGCGCGACACCTTTAGCTACGTACTAAAATAAGAACACCCGCTGGTGTAGGTCTACGTGCCACTCGACATGTTAATGGCTGTAGTGCAGAGCTTCATCTCGACAATAACCACAACAGTTATCAAAGCATTAAACTGTAATGTTTTCAACAGAGGTACGTCACGACTCGATCAGTCAGGCAAGAAAAATCAGATAGATTGGGTTCAGAAGGGCCCTAGCGACGTACAAACGACGTTGATCTGTCACCAGGTGTCGCTACAGTTCAACATACAACAGTACAATTATAATAATTACGGTGAATTCGCCGGCCATTTACTACGAACATATATTGTGTTCGTTGTTTAATGTGGTGGGCCACGGCCCACGTGCAGTGATGTAATAGTTGCAAATTAGCTGCTCGTGTCAACGCCCCGGAATGCCCCCTTTGTTGGGTATATAAGGGCCGTAGACAATGTAAGCTGTGCTGTTACTGTGGTTGAATGACCTACGATACAACGCCCCGGAACGCCCCCTTTGTTGGGTATATAAGGGCCGTAGACAATGTAAGCTGTGCTGTTACTGTGGTTGAATGACCTACGATACAACGCCCCGGAAAGCCCCCTTTGTTGGGTATATAAGGGCCGTAGACAATGTAAGCTGTGCTGTTACTGTGATTGAATGACCTACGATACAACGCCCCGGAATGCCCCCTTTGTTGGGTATATAAGGGCCGTAGACAATGTAAGCTGTGCTGTTACTGTGATTGAATGACCTACGATACAACGCCCCGGAACGCCCCCTTTGTTGGGTATATAAGGGCCGTAGACAATGTAAGCTGTGCTGTTACTGTGGATGAATTACCCACGATACAACGCCCCGGAATGCCCCCTTTGTTGGGTATATAAGGGCCGTAGACAATGTAAGCTGTGCTGTTACTGTGATTGAATGACCTACGATACAACGCCCCGGAATGCCCCTTTTGTTGGGTATATAAGGGCCGTAGACAATGTAAGCTGTGCTGTTACTGTGATTGAATGACCTACGATACAACGCCCCGGAACGCCCCCTTTGTTGGGTATATAAGGGCCGTAGACAATGTAAGCTGTGCTGTTACTGTGGTTGAATGACCTACGATACAACGCCCTGGAATGCCCCCTTTGTTGGGTATATAAGGGCCGTAGACAATGTAAGCTGTGCTGTTACTGTGATTGAATGACCTACGATACAACGCCCCGGAACGCCCCCTTTGTTGGGTATATAAGGGCCGTAGACAATGTAAGCTGTGCTGTTACTGTGGTTGAATGACCTACGATACAACGCCCTGGAATGCCCCCTTTGTTGGGTATATAAGGGCCGTAGACAATGTAAGCTGTGCTGTTACTGTGATTGAATGACCTACGATACAACGCCCCGGAATGCCCCCTTTGTTGGGTATATAAGGGCCGTAGACAATGTAAGCTGTGCTGTTACTGTGGTTGAATGACCTACGGTACAACGCCCCGGAATGCCCCCTTTGTTGGGTATATAAGGGCCGTAGACAATATCAGCTGTGCTGTTACTGTGATTGAATGACCTACGATACAACGCTGAATCGCTGTCTTATAGGCCTTCGCAATACAGTCGTAGATGCATAATCCGCACGTGGACCACGAAGACGACAACATACCGTGAGTACACCACTTACATATAGCTATGTTGTCGTCTTCCCGGACACTGTCAACCGCCCACAACATTAACACGTGGACTACGAAGACGACAACATACCGTGAGTACACCACTTACATATAGCTATGTTGTCGTCTTCCCGGACACTGTCAACCGCCCACAACACTAACACGTGGACTACGAAGACGACAACATACCGTGAGTACACCACTTACATATAGCTATGTTGTCGTCTTCCCGGACACTGTCAACCGCCCACAACACTAACACGTGGACTACGAAGACGACAACATACCGTGAGTACACCACTTACATATAGCTATGTTGTCGTCTTCCCGGACACTGTCAACCGCCCACAACACTAACACGTGGACTACGAAGACGACAACATACCGTGAGTACACCACTTACATATAGCTATGTTGTCGTCTTCCCGGACACTGTCAACCGCCCACAACACTAACACGTGGACTACGAAGACGACAACATACCGTGAGTACACCACTTACATATAGCTATGTTGTCGTCTTCCCGGACACTGTCAACCGCCCACAACATTAACACGTGGGCTACGAAGACGACAACATACCGTGAGTACACCACTTACATATAGCTATGTTGTCGTCTTCCCGGACCCTGGCAACCGCCCACAACACTAACACGTGGACTACGAAGACGACAACATACCGTGAGTACACCACTTACATATAGCTATGTTGTCGTCTTCCCGGACACTGTCAACCGCCCACAACACTAACACGTGGACTACGAAGACGACAACATACCGTGAGTACACCACTTACATATAACTATGTTGTCGTCTTCCCGGACACTGTCAACCGCCCACAACATTAACACGTGGACTACGAAGACGACAACATACCGTGAGTACACCACTTACATATAGCTATGTTGTCGTCTTCCCGGACACTGTCAACCGCCCACAACACTAACACGTGGACTACGAAGACGACAACATACCGTGAGTACACCACTTACATATAGCTATGTTGTCGTCTTCCCGGACACTGTCAACCGCCCACAACACTAACACGTGGAGTACGAAGACGACAACATACCGTGAGTGCACCACTTACATATAGCTATGTTGTCGTCTTCCCGGACACTGTCAACCGCCCACAACACTAACACGTGGACTACGAAGACGACAACATACCGTGAGTGCACCACTTACATATAGCTATGTTGTCGTCTTCCCGGACACTGTCAACCGCCCACAACACTAACACGTGGACTACGAAGACGACAACATACCGTGAGTGCACCACTTACATATAGCTATGTTGTCGTCTTCCCGGACACTGTCAACCGCCCACAACACTAACACGTGGACTACGAAGACGACAACATACCGTGAGTGCACCACTTACATATAGCTATGTTGTCGTCTTCCCGGACACTGTCAACCGCCCACAACATTAACACGTGGACTACGAAGACGACAACATACCGTGAGTACACCACTTACATATAGCTATGTTGTCGTCTTCCCGGACACTGTCAACCGCCCACAACACTAACACGTGGACTACGAAGACGACAACATACCGTGAGTACACCACTTACATATAGCTATGTTGTCGTCTTCCCGGACACTGTCAACCGCCCACAACATTAACACGTGGACTACGAAGACGACAACATACCGTGAGTACACCACTTACATATAGCTATGTTGTCGTCTTCCCGGACACTGTCAACCGCCCACAACACTAACACGTGGACTACGAAGACGACAACATACCGTGAGTACACCACTTACATATAGCTATGTTGTCGTCTTCCCGGACACTGTCAACCGCCCACAACACTAACACGTGGACTACGAAGACGACAACATACCGTGAGTGCACCACTTACATATAGCTATGTTGTCGTCTTCCCGGACACTGTCAACCGCCCACAACACTAACACGTGGATTACGAAGACGACAACATACCGTGAGTGCACCACTTACATATAGCTATGTTGTCGTCTTCCCGGACACTGTCAACCGTCCACAACATTAACACGTGGACTACGAAGACGACAACATACCGTGAGTACACCACTTACATATAGCTATGTTGTCGTCTTCCCGGACACTGTCAACCGCCCACAACACTAACACGTGGACTACGAAGACGACAACATACCGTGAGTGCACCACTTACATATAGCTATGTTGTCGTCTTCCCGGACACTGTCAACCGTCCACAACATTAACACGTGGACTACGAAGACGACAACATACCGTGAGTACACCACTTACATATAGCTATGTTGTTGTCTTCCCGGACACTGCCAACCGCCCACAACACTAACACGTGGACTACGAAGACGACAACATACCGTGAGTACACCACTTACATATAGCTATGTTGTCGTCTTCCCGGACACTGTCAACCGCCCACAACACTAACACGTGGACTACGAAGACGACAACATACCGTGAGTACACCACTTACATATAGCTATGTTGTCGTCTTCCCGGACACTGTCAACCGCCCACAACATTAACACGTGGACTACGAAGACGACAACATACCGTGAGTACACCACTTACATATAGCTATGTTGTCGTCTTCCCGGACACTGTCAACCGCCCACAACACTAACACGTGGACTACGAAGACGACAACATACCGTGAGTACACCACTTACATATAGCTATGTTGTCGTCTTCCCGGACACTGTCAACCGCCCACAACATTAACACGTGGACTACGAAGACGACAACATACCGTGAGTACACCACTTACATATAGCTATGTTGTCGTCTTCCCGGACACTGTCAACCGTCCACAACACTAACACGTGGACTACGAAGACGACAACATACCGTGAGTACACCACTTACATATAGCTATGTTGTCGTCTTCCCGGACACTGTCAACCGTCCACAACACTAACACGTGGACTACGAAGACGACAACATACCGTGAGTACACCACTTACATATAGCTATGTTGTCGTCTTCCCGGACACTGTCAACCGCCCACAACACTAACACGTGGACTACGAAGACGACAACCTACCGTGAGTACACCACTTACATATAGCTATGTTGTCGTCTTCCCGGACACTGTCAACCGCCCACAACATCAACGTCCATCTCGAGACAACCAGTTTAGTTATTCTGATGTGTCAATTGCAGAGCGTATCTGGCCTTTAGCCATTGTGGTTCAACGACTTCATATAAACCCGCTTTTGTGGACCCCCTATCTAAGAAACGCGAACACATTGAAACATTTTATTAACTTAAATTACAGTAATTATGGTGAATTCTTTCGTCATCGTCTCTAAGTGGTACGGTTTCGAAATAAAGTGTGTACTTTTACTATCAGGCCTAATAAGGTATACATTATTGCTAAGCAACTAAATGTCTTTACACTTCATTCAACTGTATGAATGAGATCCAGGCTATAGATAATGGTGGATATAGGGTAAAACCACATTAAGGATTCGTCCGCCATTACCGAGTGAAAGAGTGCTCTTGAAAATAGCGTGTTCGTTGGTATGATGTGTTGTTTTCAAGCATTTTTACATGAGACATGTTGATCCAGTGAATACTGAATGTCCTATTGCATTAGCCTGTTCACGAGGTAGCAATAAATAATGCGCTAGTTATTTGCGTATTCGCACAGTGTCTTTTTACTGAACGCACCAATATTTCAAAATTCGCCACCAGATTGGGGCGAAATTGAGGGGTATCAGGTTTGAGTTGATTTTTCTGAAAAAAATGAGAATTTCACGAGTTTTCCACCAGAGGTGAGGTAATTAATGTCTCATTCGCTGTGAAAGTTTAAAGGGAATGTCTAGTCAAATCATCCAGGGTAGTGTGGCGGCTAGCCAAGTTATATCACGCCTCTCCGCCAGGAGCGCTGCGAAGTCATGAGCACACTGCCCGTCGACCGCGTCCCCACTGCGACACCCGACTTTGAACTGACGACACCGAATACACACCCGAGTCGTCCGATTGTATATTGGTGTATTGTCTTGTTTTGCATAGACACAATAGTGCTAGTGCGATTCCTCTTCCTTGAACTTTGAAATGGCAATTTCACAGAAAGCGTTGTATCGGGCAAGATTGTTGCTGTGCTGTCTCATGGCCCGCCATTTTCTTCTGCCACCTCTCGAACTTCTGGCTATGTAGTAGCACTTGCTAATATCTTGAGCTTTCGCCGATATGGTTTTGTCGTAGTCGCGTCCCTTTCTTCTCTTTTCCTGCAGTTTTGACATTGATATGTTTTCTCTTGGCACGTAATATTTTATGACACGATATGTCTCCTTTCTTCCGTAATTTGGATCTGCTGTGTTTTTTCTATCTCTGTAAGCTTTCTGGCGTTCAGCTGATGTTTTTGCCATGGTTCCTACAAACACAAACTAAACAATGCTTCAAAAACTGCACACACATGTGCCCATAGCCCTATGTCATCAAACTTTGTAAAACAATTGACATAATATTAATAATAATGTTGTTAATCATGTCGTGCACTATTACATGGTTCTATCAATCTAAAAATAATACTTAATGTAAAGCATTTTAACATTTATCGAAGTCGCACATGTGTATAAGAATTTCGATTTACGTTACAATTGACGTTACGTATTCTTTACAGTTCCGTTGAGCGGCACGTGTTCACATTTCATTCAATCTAATATCGCCCATTGAAGAATCAGTGCTCTCACACTAGAAATGCATAATATATCTGTTATCGCTATATTTCCTGTGTTAATCTGAGTGAGTTATGTTTCAAGTCTCCTATTAGTTTACAGTGGGTAAAATCCTATGAGAAATTAAGAACCATTTATTCACACTAACACTACGACTAAACTTACCTAGTCACTCAACCACGGACATTGTAAAATTGCATGGCAGTTTGCTGCGCGTTTATACAATTATTTGTCGGCGTAAACGAAAATGGTGTCACGTAACTCAGTGTAACGGAAATTTGGCTAATTCTTGATTCAAGCTCTGTACACAAGGAACGCCGGAGCGAATGTATACTGTGGTATTGGTAATAACCTCTGTTGAATAACAGTGAAGCATTTCTTTTGGCATAACCCTACATATTTTCTTTCAGTATCACCGTAGCGTAAATCGAATCCTTAAAGTTGAAAACTAAAAATGTTAATAGGTTTGTCCTATGACTGTAGCATTAAGATAACAGCTGCAAATAATTGCAGTATAGGTCATATATATATATATATATATACATATATATGTTATTAGATTTCAATGACAGTTTGCAACTACGTGTGGTGTGAATTTTAAGTTGGAGAACAAACAGAGGAAACAGCGTGACGTAAATCGCATGATTTCGACGAGAAGCTACTCAAGAGCACAGACACATAATGTTGTACTGCAGGTGATTTATTTATACCATAACATAATCTACGCTTTGTATGAGATCAAGGAAACACACGTGAGGCACTTTTATAATAAGTAGTTTAATAGTTTGACCAGTGGTTGTAGTCAGAGTGTTGCCGGCCACATGCGAAAACGCACACTTGTGCCGCATGCATGCGTTCGTAATTCTGCAAATTTTACAGTTAACTACATAAAACTATACATCATTTTAATCGTTACGACGTCTTCTAGCCATTGGAGTCGGAAATTTGTATGCCCTTTACATAGGCCCCTATAACAACCACGAAAAAGGCCGGCTTTTTCAAAAGTGTCTCGTTTTCGCTGGCCTTGCCCATGTGTAAAATTATAGTGGCACCTGCCTTGTCCACGTGTCGGCTTTGACACACACACGCACGCACGCACGCACGCACGCACGCACACACACACGCACACGCACACGCACACGCACACGCACACGCACACGCACACGCACACGCACACGCACACGCACACGCACACGCACACACACACACTGTTGGCGGAGGCCGACTCATTGTCTGCTGGAATGATGGAGCGTCGTCAGACGCAAGCAGGTTGCGATGTCTGGTTATGCTATGCGATATTTCTTAGGTTGCCTTTCGAAGTTATAGTCTATAGTAACTATCTACATAGCAATAAAGCAAGTATACAACGTATTACATGTCCAAATAGTTAACCATGTATATAACTCTTCCAATATAAGAAATATTGTGAAACGTGTTTATGAGTATTTTACCAGCTAAAGTATTAGAGCCGACGGAATAGGCGCCGACACATAGCAAGCGCTCCGAAGGCCGCGCGGGTCCCCGGCCGCGCGACGGGCGCATTGTCGCTAGCTAGGAACGAACGTACGTGTGCATTACCTAGGAATACCGAAGTGACTCCATGCTGACAATGTGAAGGAACTATGTGTTATATTATATTGTAACCAGTAAAAGTTACACATTACATAGTTAACAACACAATAAAAGGATACATGAAGTATTGTTGGTAAAGCGGACTGTTTTCAGTGATTTTCCAGAGCTCTGGAAATTATATGTGTCTCCCTTAATGGTGCAACAATTGGTGCAAAAACACTGCGCATGTCGCTGTGTATTGTGGACTGGAATAGGGGTATCTAGTAGTAGTGGAGGGTCATCTCAAATCTTGGATGCTAAATAACTATATTGCGGACCTCTCGAATTATGCATGCGCATAACCCAGTTATGGACATGGACAGACTAAGTCATTATTATGTAAAAAAAATGCTGAGTTCACGCACCTTCGTCTATCGGTTAGCAATCTGTTTCAGAAAACAAGGATACAGTTATTTACATATCTACTAGTTTCTCATGTGTTATCAAGGGTGTGTCGAGATAGGGTTGTCTAGGGGGGACACAATAACCTTCACTGGCGGCAGGACAAAATAGTGTAGAACATTTTTTGATGCCGTGCCGTCGTAACTTTAGCTTTTCGGGTAGCTCGACTCTGCTGGTGACATCGGAAGACTGGGGGATGCTTTTGAAAAGTTTTTCGTCGCTGCGCCGCCGTAACTTCTTCACACATTAAAAAGGATCTAGGGGCATGTTCACGGGTCAAAACACGCGTATGACTATTGTAGCATTTATGCTATTTGTGGGTGTTTAAATCTACTTTCCTTAAGCTTAATTTGGTAAATGAGGAAGATCAAGCCAGTAGATAGGCAGATTGTTGACCAACCGCATAAGTTACGTAATTACAGCAACTCGGTTGCAGATGCCCTCAATGGGGCGTGGTATTCTGTTGCTAGCGTTTCTAGGCAAGCAGGTGGTTTCACTGTATCTTAGAGGGTGTTCCACAATGCCTAGCTTGAATTGTATATTGTATTAGCCAATAACCTTAGCCGCTTATATAAACGTCTGTGATACGCATTTCGCCATCTGGGCGCTGGCGAAGGACTGGGCCAGATCCAGGGTTGAACGGCACAGGTTGCCCTGCTGCCAAGAGAATGGCAAATCAAGTAGTGAAGCGTGGTGAGAATCGCTAACGTGGGTTACGTTTCCCAAAATTTGTGTGTGCCACATTCAGCGTCCTGAGTGACTGTTCCGAACTTCGAAGAAGCCATGCCGCCACGACAGAGGTCTAGAGAAGAAACTTTCTGGTCGGCCCAGACGTCCGAGAATGACTGCCACGGCGAGTATTGGCGTCGATGAGAGAAAGTCGCGACGCGCTCACCCCAGCTCGGGCCATACTCGAACAGCGGTCTCGCAGCGACTTAGTCCGACAGCGTGACCGAATGCGACTCGAGAATTCGTAACGGCCGGTGGTAAGCGTATACTGCCCGGCGTCGTCATTCGCGCGAACCCATTCGTCCGACAGCGTGACCGAATGCGACTCGAGAATTCGTAACGGCCGGTGGTAAGCGTATACTGCCAGGCGTCGTCATTCGCGCGAACCCATTCGTCCGACAGCGTGACCGAATGCGACTCGAGAATTCGTAACGGCCGGCAGGCAGTAAGCGTATACTGCCCGGCGTCGTCATTCACGCGAACGTATTCTTCTGACGTCGCAATCGTTTGCGACCGTGCGAAACAAATCGATCATAGCAAGGGCGGCGTCATCACTCGTGCGGCCGAAATACACCGTTCTGATTGTTTGTTGAGTTCGGCGTGATGATATCATCAAACGTTTGTATTGTTTCAAGATGGGATTAGCCCAATGTAAATGTTTATTTTCTAATTGAATGTTTCTATTATTTGCTGTTTTATGAATGGTAGTTATCTGTGGTTTTGAAGCGAGGTATTATTAGGTATGAAGTATACATAATTATATATATTTGTTGTAACCTATTACTGTAATGAGAGTCCGTGAGGGCTAGCGATGTTGTGTATTTATCTTATGGGATTTATTCTTAGATAACACTTGGCGCCTAGAGTTTGGTCGTGTAGTGGAACAATCCACCTTAGAAAGGAAGAGGAATTAGATAATTGAAAGATTAATTGTAACTTACCTTCTTAGTTAGATAGATTCAAAGATTCAGTGTTATTGTTTATTATGTTCTGTTCAGATTTGGGTTACGGGATTTCTTTAGTCTTTTTATTTTGCTAAACGAGATACTTCCATAAAGGAAGATATCTTGTAATAAAATTGTCCTCGTTCTTTGTTGCTTGATCACGATAACTACTCATTCTCATATGCGTTGAACCTAGTATATACGAACCCTACTAGACCTGAACCATCTAGTGTACGGAGACCTCGCTAATCCGTGACAACTATGATTTACTAGTGCACCATTCCCCTACCCGACAGATATGATCGACGAACCACTCTCCTCTGGTTCTTGTTTAAACAAATCAAAATAGAGTGACCTGTACTGGCGATAACTGCAGGACATCGGCGGAGATGAACTTACAATAGTCCATAGTTAATACATAGACAGTAAGAATACATGACCGCGTGGTGAAGAACTTATTCTAGACCAGATGCATACGTGTCGACATCGGCCCTGGTAGAAGTGGGACAGTCGCGGGAAAGTGGGAACAGGAATTATCCTCCTCCAGTTTGCTTTTATTGTCTTCTTTTAATGTTGGGCTTTTTTATTTGCTATAATCGTTCGTGGAGAAATGGAAGATGTGAAATCACTTCAAGCCAAGAAATGCTGTTTTCATAGAACAGTCATGTTTGCAACAAATAATGATATCGAAGAGTGATAATACAAAAACAGTAACATCTCGTCAACAAAGGGGATGTGAGTAGTAAGAGAGACCATCTGGATAGCCATCCAGGGGTGTTTCGGAGTCATTTTTGGTTGATATTAGGGAGGTTTCGAAAGCCGCCCCCCTGAGCAAAGTGCGTAGTCACGTGACCGTATGTAGGAGTGTGTGTAGCGCCTCCTGGTGGTGGAATGAGTAGCCATGGAAGGGTTATTGTGTATATATGAGAGACTGAAGAGGGAATAACAAAAGGTCAAAGAGGAAAGGTATTGAAAGAAACGAAAGATCAAAGAGTCATAACGAAAGATCAAAGAGAAAAGTTTTAAAAGGAGATGAAAGGTGTATAATGAGAGATAAAGAAGTAAACGGAATGATGTAATAACGAAAGAACAAAGAGAAAACGTTATGATATATATATATATATATATATATATATATATGAAACTTTAAAATGTGTATAGGTATGCTTGTATGTATGTATGTGTATATGAAAGAGAGAATATATATATATATATATATATATATATATATATATAATATAATATAATAGCCAACAAACACCACAGTTTGAAAGTTGAATGTTTTATTGATGTCAACGAACTATGAAATCTACAAAGCCGTCATCACTATCGTATGACTCCTCACACCAATTGTCCATGTCCCCCGTGTCGACAGGGACAACAGGGTCGGGGTCAACCCAAGGATTGGGGGGATCGTAAAGGACCCGTGTCTGGACCAGCTCCGCCATGACTCTGCAGAATGTATACCTGTGGTATTCGCGGAGCTCTTCGTCTCTGGAACATACATTAAAACTCTCAAAGCGTATGAACGAGACGTTAAATATAGGAAAACTTTGAAAATACTTCTCTGAAACATATATGAAACAGTTGAAAATGATCAAGCGAGTGGAATAAGGCAGCGATGTAACCAGACACCGCGTAGGGAACCGACACACGATAAAAGGGCAAGCTAGATCAACGGACTATGATACAATACGTAATGGAGACGTCTCCTGACGCAATCGGTAACCAAACACCGCGTAGCTAGTCGAAACGACAAACATTGAAGAAAATAGTAAAATAATCGTTGAATACTCACGTGTAATCATCATCAATATCGGAGTCATCACTACTCCAGGTGTCATCGGTGTCATCGGTGTCATCGGGAGACCTGAAAGGTAATATAACGAACGTAAACATAGACAACCGTGAGTGACACATAACGAACGTAAGAGCATGATATGATAGAGGTGAGACGTCACAGGTAGTTTATGTGAAGAACACTGTGATTATGTATGATATGTATAGGATATCTATCGGATGAAACGAAGCAAAGAATATATATATATATATATATATAATAATAATAATAATAATAATAAAAGTACTTACACAACTTCGAATCCATCGTCGCGAAGACGCCATTCAGCAAGGAGTTGAATCCAGGGTATCGACGACATAGCAATTGTGAATGAGATGAAGAATGTAACAAACGAACCGGTATATATATAGATAGAGCATACGTATGCAGACACACTATGAAGACAACTTGTGGAACACACGGTAGAGTGGAAATATACCGGGGTATGAAAAGCACCCAGGGACGTATCTAGGGACGTCACCTGGACGATGCCTGGTTAACAACGTGGTTATGTCGAAGTGGTAAAGTACAAACCGATATCAGTCATATGACGGAGGGAACCAGCTGTTGGTGATAAGCGCGTGATGCCAATTAGACGACAATGCACCTTATCAGAACGCTAACAATACAGTCAGAAGAAAAGAACTCTGTGAGTGCTCAGCGATGAAACATATGGTGGTCAAGAGCTTGGATATACAATTCAGGGGTGCTGGTCACTTCATATCGAATTTCTATCCATGTGAAATACATATATGGGGCGAAGTCTTTACTTGCACAGAAGCAGCATATCAGTTTAAAAAAGCTAGACATTTTCACGACGAGAACACAGCGAGAAAGATTCAGACCGCGCGCACTGGAATACAGGCGAAATACTGGAGTAAAACCATTCGTTGGATACCCAATCGAGTCGTTTCATGGCTGTCACAACGTCGGAGCGTGATGCACGCTATACTAGCCGTCAAGTTTCGTGTCTCTGAACTACGTCAACGCTTGTTGGCTACAGGTGACGCACGACTTATCGAGAATGTACCCAGTGCAGAGGGGTTTTGGGGTAAGAGCTCAAACCGTAACAAACCAGGTGAGAATATACTCGGTGTGATACTTATGCAGGTGAGAGACTTCGTTAGACAGCGCTCTATACGGCTTACATAAGGCGCTCATTAAAAACAGACAGGCAGCCACGCGGTGACAAAGTACGGGAGAGTGAGAGATAAGGTCACGCGCACGATAAGATGCGAACAGCCAGGGGCGCGTTATCATCAGCTAGGGGTGTCACGCGCTCGAGCCCTGGAGGGATTGAATTGTATATAAGCCCACGGTAAATCTAACAAGACAAACACTCTCTCTCTCGCTGCCGTTCAAAGTTCTTCACCGATACCTACACAACAAGATGGCGATGTCCAATGTCAACGAGGAAATCCTTCTGGCAGAACTCGAACAAGTAAGTGACGGAACGTACGCATTTGTTCGCCCACTGACACTAGTGACATGTGCTCTGTCCCCCGAATACGTATGTTATCCGGCGTGTAAAGTATGTAGTCGGAAAGTTCGTCTTGAAACAACGAAAGGAGGGCACCATAACGTCAGTATATGCCTGACCCACGGGCGTCAGAAGGGAACTGCCGTTTACAAGTATGCTATGGGTATCCTTTTCGCCGATTGCAGGGGCCACGAAGTGTGGGCAACAGGATTTGATCAGCTAGTCCAGGGGGTCGTAGGGGGGATGACAGCAAGCGACTATATGTCGCTTAAACCAGGTGAAGAACGTTACCAGTCACTGAATGTCTTACGTGGCAAACAGACTAGGGTGACAATTAGAAATATGACGAAGGGAGACTATCGAAATTACACCGTCATAGCACTGGAAATAATCCACTCGTAAGAACTAACAGCGACTCAGGTGGCGCCTTCTGACGGAGTATAGAGAGGTCCTGTTCCTAACTGCCGTAAGAGGCGCCAACTGACAGTGACTCACTGTTAGGTGGCGCCGTCTGACGTAGTATAGAGAGAGCCTGTTCCTAACTCCTGTAAGAGACGCCACCTGACAGTAACGAAAGAGTAGGTGACGCCCCCAGACGGAATATATATATATATATATATATATAGAGAGAGAGAGAGAGAGAGAGAGAGAGAGAGAGAGAGAGAGAGAGAGAGAGAGAGAGAGAGAGAGAGAGAGAGAGAGAGAGAGAGAGAGAGAGAGAGAGAGAGAGAGAGAGAGAGAGAGAGACCCTGTTCCTAGAGGTTGTCTACCTATTTGACATGTTCTGTCGTATGTTGTAGACGCCTCCTCAGTCATACGAGTCAGTTCTGTCAACCCCCGTGCGTGGCGTGAAACGTCGACTGTCATTTAATGACGAGGCAAGTGTCATTTACGTGGGGTCATGTACATGGTCTAGTGATCAGGATAATGATGATGATGTTGCTAACGATGGTGATTTTGATAGTGATGGCGTGAAACGTCGACTGTCATTCAATGACGAGGCAAGTGTCATTCACGTGGGGTCATGTGCATGGTCTAGTGATCAGGATAATGATGATGTTGCTAACGATGGTGATTTTGATAGTGATTGGTCTGACTACGACGAGAGTCGGAGACCTAGTGAATTACAGAAGGCAGTAGAGAGAGTGAATGCAATTCAGAAACGAACGGAGTACATGATAGATGACGAGTTATTTATAGCCACTATAACCACTGCATGCATTCGTCAGGTAGCCGAAGGACTGTACCTTCGCTACGCGAACGTTCACGAAGACGTGTATAAAGTAGATCGTTCGCGTATATTTCATGCTTTTGATATGGCAGTATCCGATTTGGTGTGCGAATCGCACGCACCGTGGTTTGCACGTGATGTCGTGTCACGAGTGAAAACGAGTCTCCGTAGTCGTGGTATAACCGTGTCGGATGAGACGGAAGACGGATCACCGAAGGCGCCGCAGCCCTGGTACCTACAAGACGACACGACGGGAAGGCAGGTCTTGTGCTCCGAGCTGCTCCTGGTAGCATGCGACGCTATCGTCCGGTTCGTGAGCAACGAATTGTGGCGCACTTTCGAAAGTGAGACAAATGTCATCTACCTGGTACGTAGCCATCTGATCCAAGACAGCGTGAAATGTGCAGTACACCATTACAGCTTTATGGTGGACACACCGAACCGGGCACGTGACATCATAACACGTGTGCAAGCCATCCTGCGTGTGCGCGGTATACCTCTCCTGGATGAGGAAACACCCTGCTAATGTTATTGTTATTGTGTTGTCAGGTCAGTGCTGCCCCCTCTAGCGGACTAGCTCTCATTCAAAGAGCGTACGATGAGAAGCCGCTAGAGTGGGTGCCTAGAAAAAGACACCGTCACCACACCCCACTACGACAGACTCTCCTGACGCATCTAAACGCCCAGCGTCACGTGACGACTCTGCAAATGTCGTGTGAGGCTGCAACACCACCGCCACCGTCCGACGAGTCATTGGACATGATTTGTGATGACGATACATCCGAATACGAGACACTCCGAACGGATGATTCGACCCTCGATATAGCCACCGACGGACATATCGTGTGGTCCAAAACGGACACGACGATGCCGTGGACACATCCGGTTCTGTTTGGTGGCGTACAGAACCTGGAACTAAATATCCAGAGTTTAGCGGCGGTCCTGTTCGTCACCAAACGATGTAACCTCGATACGGCAGTGCAGACGATTTGCCGCGAACTGGCACGGAACATTGAGTCCGCTGAGCACGTTGCGTATATCACGGACTCACTCCAGAAGCGTCTGCAGTGACGACAAGAGGAAATGCGCCCCTACGCTATAGCTGGGGTTATAGGCGCCGCTTGTCTGTCACTGTAGGCGCTTAGCTTAGCTTATACTCGCTTTTATTTTGTAATTCGACGAATAAAGATGTATGTATGTAATCCAGGAATTCGGTGTCTGTTGTTCTTGTCATAGCTCGTTACGATCGATGAATACATACCCCTCCGTCTATATACACGCACACTCATACAAGCTCCTATGACGTCACACTAGGCTATATAGACGCGTACAAGGATCTCCTATCCTTCAGTTGTAGGTAGACGATGAAGCAGCACACGTGTCGTCACTGTGGTCTCGTGCTCGATACACACGCAGACATACAACGCCACATAGACCAAAGGCATACATCAACACACGACGACGATCATGCTTACAGTAAACCAGCGCCACGAGTGGTGCCATCTGGCGAACCACCAAACAGTACTAGGCACCCCTGTTCGAGATGTGGAAGAGACTTCACGAGACGTGGCAACCTGCTACGTCACAACAGGCAACCTTGTGACACCTCACAAAAAACACTACACCGCTGCGAGAGATGTGCACGTGAGTTCACGAGACGTGACGCCCTGCTACGTCATATCAAGTCGGTATGCAGCCGCCATACGGAAGCGAGCGAGCCACCCCTACGCAAACGAGCGAGATGCGCAGAGCGACCACGTGTGAGGGCCACCGGTGACGATGACGATCCGATACAACCACCGCCCCGACTCCCCTTCGCCGATACTCTATCGAGGGAACTACGAGACGTCGTCCGAGAGCACTGGATGACCATCCGAACCCACGTGGCTAGAGGACCCGTGCAATCCAGGTACAATTACAGAGTATCGACATTGGACACGAGCGCCCTAGAACCGTCACTGAAGATCATGTTCCGCGAACAGACGCACGCCTTGAAGATTAATCTTAATTATGGTTTTGTTCTAAGGAACAAGACCACGAACAGGTACAGGTATTTTCATTCGTCTTGTAACTGCAGCGGACGTTACCTCGACGAACCGTGTCTGATCACAAACACTGCAGACTTTGATGCGTTTCTGGAACGTATCCGAGAAACAGACGTGCTGCAGTGGGTCATCAATCAGCGTCCGGACAGTCAATGGGTATGCGAGGTGGTCACGAATGTCACCTTCTTCGTCAATCACATCGTAGATCACCCGATAGGATGTGTGGATATCACACTACCGAGCTACATCAAACGAAACAAAGCCGTCATCGGATTGGAAAGAGACGATCACAACAGGAAGTACACCGACAATCTGTTTCTCTTCCGGTGTCTGGCTCTGCATCGTGGATGCGATCGATACCACCTTGAACCCGCCGTGAAGCTACTCTACGCGAAGTACAACCGTGACGGAGTGGCAATGAAAGACTTTGACGGGGTGGTAATGAAAGATTTTGACAGGGTGACAATGGACGATCTCTATCGCACCGAGACCACCTTTGAGACCAACGTGTGCGTCTACAAACTCGTCGAATCGGAAGAAGAAGAAGGCGGAAAGGTGACTGCCGAACTCGTACGCCGGTCCTTGTGTCACTATCCCGAAACGATGTACGTCAATCTTCACGAGACACACTGTTCCTATATACAAGACGTGAACATGTACTGTCACTCTTATCGATGTAGGAAGTGTGGCGACTCGCTATGGCACTACGCCCACAAACTAGAACGACACGAACGCGGGTGTACGGGAGGTGTGCGAAAGATCTATCCCGGTGGTGTCTATCATCCGTCGCCGACAGTCTTCCAGTGCTTGGACGACGAAAACATTCACGTTAGCGAGTGTTTGCGCTACTATCCGTATCGCGCCACCTTCGACTTCGAGTCCTGGTTCGATACGTCACACCTTCCGTCGGACAGCGCCAAAGTCCACTGGGTGGCTCGTCACGTACCGTTGAGCGTGTCCCTGGCGAGTAACGTACCCGGATTCGAACAGGTACAATGTCTGATCACGGATGGTGACAGCAACAAGTTGGTAGCCGACATGATGGGTATCCTTCAGACGATGAGCGAAGCAGCCTACGACGCCATCGTAGACAGTTACGAGGGTACACTACTCGAAATCGGGGAGGCTATCACGACGTGGGACGAACAGGAGGCATCCGCTGCAGAAGGAGACGACAACGAGTCACGACGAAAACCGACCAATCCCTACAAAACTCTCATGGGTCAATTGTACGGTTGGCTTCATCAGTTGCCCGTCATCGGCTTCAACTCGAGCAGGTACGATCTGAACGTCGTCAAACAGTTCCTGGTACCCTACTTCCTGTCCGAAAAGACACCAACAGAGGACGGGGAGGAGGAGGAAGAAGAAGAGAGGAAGGATGCAGGGACGTTTCACGTGATCAAACGCGGCAACACGTTTATGTGTCTATCGACGGACGACCTCAAATTCCTCGATATGACTCATTATATCGCCCCTGGATTCTCGTACGACAAGTACCTGAAAGCGTACGGTTGTGAGGTCACGAAAGGTCACTTCCCGTACGAATACATGGACAGCTTGGAGAGACTCGACGATACCGCTCTACCTCCCAAAGAGGCCTTCTTCAGTCGACTGAAGAACGAAGGTATATCCGACGACGACTACACGCGATGTCGGAAGGTGTGGCGAGACAACGACATGGAGACTCTACGAGACTTTCTCGTCTGGTATAACAACAGGGACGTCGTGCCGTTCTTGGAAGCCATCGACAAACAGTTCGACTTCTACCGACACCGCGGTATCGACATGTTCAAACAAGGGATCAGTATACCTGGTTTGACCTTGTCCTATCTGTTCACCTACGTACCGAAGAGGACGTTCTTTACGCTCTTCAACGAGACGAACAAGGACGCCCACCAGCTCGTCAGAGAGAACATCGTCGGAGGACCGTCACTCATCTTCACCAGACACCACGAGAAGGGGGTCACGAAGATACGTCGTAACGACTACGATCATGCGGCTCGAACGTGTCAGTCCATCGTCGGCTATGATGCGAATGCATTGTATCTGTGGTCGATATCGCAAGAGATGCCAACGGGATGGTACACGCGACGACGGGAAGAGAAGGAGTTCCGACCCGAAACGGCACAGCCCACAGGTCAGATGGCTGCCGAATGGCTGACGTGGGAGTCCGAAAGCACGGGACTCGCCATACGACACCAGACCAACGGTCGAGAGAAGCGCATCGGTAAACTATCGGTGGACGGTTGGTGTAGCGAAACGAAGACGGCCTATCAATTTCACGGATGCTACTATCACGGTTGTCCGTGTACCGGTCGTGAGGTCAACGAGGTCAACGGGAAACCCATGACGCAACTGCTCGCCGAAACGCAAAAGAACACGGCCTATCTTCGACACTTTGTGAGTGTCGTCGAGATGTGGGAATGCGAGTGGAAGGTCGCGAGACGCGATCCGTGCGTGAAACAGTTTCTGGACGTTCGACAACGTCGTCGACACGTGCGCTGGAAAATGACGACACAACAGATCCTGACAGGGGTGCGCAACGGTAGCGTGTTCGGTATGATTCAGTGCGACATACGTGTACCGGAGGTACTGCGCGCGCACTTTGCCGAGATGCAGCCCATCTTCAAGAACATTCACCATACCCGCGACGACCTCGGACCGTTCATGCGTCGCTACGCTGAAGAACACGACATCATGGCGACTCCGCGTCGCATGCTCGTCGGGAGTTATCGTGGAGATAAGATCTTGCTCGCCACACCTCTCTTGCGATGGTACCTCGCGCACGGACTCGAGGTGACGCACGTCTACCAGGTCATCGAGTACACACCGGTCGCCTGCTTCCGACGATTCGGCGAGGCGGTGTCCACCGCACGTCGCGAAGGAGACGCCCATCCCGACAAGGCCATGATCGCGGATACCAACAAACTTATGGGCAATTCTTCCTATGGGAAATTTATCACCAATGTCGATAAGCACCGCGAAGTCACCTACTGCACGGAGAAGAGCGCATCGTCCGCGATCAACAATCGTCGCTTCCGTCAACTCGACGTCGTCACCGCCGATGCGTACGAGATCGAAATGCACAAGCGCACCGTCAAATACGCTCTGCCTACGCACGTGGGATTCTTCGTGTTGCAGTGGGCCAAACTGCGCATATTGGAGTTCTACTACGACTTCATGATCAGGTACGTGGATCGTCCGCTGTTCGAGTACTGCGAAACCGATACGGATAGCGCCTATTTGGCTCTGGCCGGAGAGTCCGTCGACGACCTCGTGACCCCGGCACTGCGCGACCACT
Source organism: Escarpia spicata (assembly GCA_963995525.1). Taxonomy (NCBI): domain Eukaryota; kingdom Metazoa; phylum Annelida; class Polychaeta; order Sabellida; family Siboglinidae; genus Escarpia; species Escarpia spicata. The sequence goes on from OZ023206.1 coordinate 73,742,433, forward strand.
ACTATCGTCACCGCTCCGAATGGCTACCGTCCGAATGTTGCGACGATCATCGGAACGATCATCGGAACGACTACATACGCTGTCGCCTGGCCGGACGTCCGTGGAACGGCACCGAGACGTGCTGCAAGGCGCGCAAGGCGTACGACAAGAGAACACCTGGACTCTTCAAGGTCGAATGGTCCGGCGACTGTTTCCTGGGACTGTGCAGCAAGACCTACTATTGTTCGGGTACGGTCGATAAATACACCACCAAAGGACTCAACAAACGACTCAACGCCATCGACAAGGAGGCGTTCCTGGACGTGCTGACCAGTCGTCGTAGTGGAAGCGGAGTGAACCGTGGGTTCCGGGTCAATCACTCGTCCGTGCTGACGTACACCCAGGAACGCGCGGCGTTGACCTACTTCTATGCCAAGCGCGTGGTCAACGAGGACGGAATCACCACGGGTCCGGTGGACGTGTAACACCGAACCACTGCTGACACGATGAGGAAATGCGCCCCTACGTCAGTTGGGGTTATAGGCGCCTCTAGCTGTCACGCGGTTAGTAGGTGGGAGACACACGAAAAAAATTACACTATTTAGTCAGATACCACGCAATCGATAGTCATAGCGCAGCATGTCACGGACGGGAACGGTCGTAGCTGTAGTACTAGTGGGAATACTCGGTCTGTACGTCTTGTACGTCTTGTTCCGCGATCCCTTCCTTCATTGGTGTGACGGAGGTGTCGTAGTATCTAACAGCACAGCTGACAACGTGTCGAACAGCGACTACTACTAGATGGACACGCGATGGAAACACCCCTTCACCTGTATCGTCGCGGGTCCGACGGGATGCGGTAAGAGCACGTTCGTGATGCGTCTGCTACGTCACGCCGCGACGATTATCGATCCGCCTCCAGAGAAGATCACGTGGTGTTACGGCGTATGGCAGAGTGCCTACGTCGACACCGACCTGGTACGCTTCGAGGAAGGCTTGCCGAGCGGTGCGTTCGATGCGTCGACTCGTAACCTCGTGGTCATCGATGATCTGATGGCGGAAACGGACGAACGGGTCACGACCTTGTTCACGAAAAAGAGTCATCACCAGAACACGTCCGTACTGTATCTCGTGCAGAACCTGTTTCCGAAGAACAAGGAGAGTCGCACGATCAGTCTGAACACACACTACATGGTAATCTTCAAGAATCCTCGCGACGCGTCACAGATCGGACACTTGGCGCGACAGATGTATCCGGGACGCCTGAAGTATGTACAGGAAGCGTTCCGAGACGCCACGACGCCTCCGTACGGTTATCTCCTCGTCGATCTGAAACAGGGCACGCCCGACGATATTCGTCTGCGCACGGGCGTCCTTCCGGACGACGGTGTCCAGTACGTGTACCAACCCAAAGTATAAGACGTCTGCGTCCGGGCTATCATCAGAAACGCCGACGCCGATCTGTTGTGTGCACTAGCCGAGTGTGCCTACAACATATTGAAGAAGAACGTGCCCTTGACCGAAGCGCAGAGACGCGCTCTGAGTGTGTACAAAACAAACCTACGCGCTTTGGCAAAGAGAGACGCGCCGGCTGCGAGGAGACGTCGCATCTTGCTACGCGGTAACAACCAGGGCGGCGGGGGACAGACCGGTGGTTTCCTGTCGGCGCTGCTGGCACCTTTGGCCGGTGCGGTCTTTCTACCCTTGCTAAAACAGGTGCTACTCAAGTAGACGACGATGGAACACACACGGAAGATGGCTTTGGTAGATCCACGACTGTTGGATAGTCTACGCGCGCCGGTACCGACGGATACCCTAGGACGTAAAGTACAGGTGCTCGACGACGAGATGAAAGTCATACTCGACAGACAAGATCTCGCCGACGGTGACAAGGTCGTCATGTATAATCAAGTGTTGCAACGTCACAACGCGTTGGCCGATCGACGCGTGCGCGAACCAGTGCGCGTGATGACGGTCAACAAGGACACGATGGTCACAGCGGCGGCGGCGGACCCGACCCCGCCAGAGGCGGGGGCGACAGGTATGGAAGCGGCGGTGGCGACAGGTATGGAAGCGGACGTCGTCGACAGCGTTCCCAAGGCGCTGCGGACCAAAGCTAGACTACTGATGGAACGTCTGAAACGAGACGTCGTGTGGAATGCACGCGGAGAGCTCATGCACAAAGGCGTAGCGGTACCCGGAAGTAACGTGGTGGACCTCGTGAACGATCTGTTGCGTCAACGCAAGACCGTTGCCAGTCCAACGGGGTGGCAGGTGTTTACGCGTCAACTCGGCACCATGAACCTACCCATGGAGTTGGTGGGTAACGAGGTCAGGAGACTGGCCATTCAACGGGAACAAAGGAGGAGTGCCGTAGCAGGAGCGGCTACACGGTCGGTCGGTAGAGCGCGTCGATCGCTGCAGTGGACACCCCTCACGCGGAGACGAATGAGCCCGTCCACTCTACCTACGCCACCGGCCTCGACTAGTAAGGGATGGGAGGATCTCAGATAAAAGAGGCGCACCGTCTCTATTCGCCTACATAATGTGCGATTCACAGGATAGTCTACGTCGTCTGTATACCGGTGTCGCTTACGCCGGACTTCCCATCGTGTGTGGCATCATCGGTGATTATATCATACGATCATGGTGCGACGACGGAAACAGCTGGAGGACGTCTACTTCGATCCCGCCAAGGTGGGAAGTTACGGAGGAATCGCGTCTTTGCGATACAACGTGCCACGCGTACCGAGAAAGATGGTCGAACAATGGCTATCGGAACAGAACGCCTATACTCTACACAAACCGGTCAGAGTTCGTTTCAAGCGACGACGCACGGTCGTCGGAGGACGGGATCAACAGTGGCAAGCCGATCTCGTCGACGTGACCAGTCTGAAAAAAGAAAACGACGGTACGACGTTCCTGCTCACGGTAATCGACGTCTTCTCGAAAGTCGCCCGATGCGTTCCGCTGAAGACCAAGTCGGCGACGTCTGTGTCGAAGGCGCTGAACGGACTCTTCGCCGATGTACAGCCGTTGTTTTTGCAGACCGATAGAGGTCTGGAATTCTTTAACCGTAGCGTTCGAGGTGTGTTGGACAGGTACGGCATCCAGCACTTCTCCACCTCTAACGAGGAGATCAAGGCGAGCATCGTGGAACGTTTCAATCGCACACTAATGACACGGCTGTGGCGATACCTGACACACAAAGAATCGTGGCGATACATCGATATCCTTCCGGATCTGGTGCGCACGTACAACGACAAGCCCCATCGTAGTATCGGGATGGCTCCATCGCAGGTGGATGCGACTAATCAAGAAGAGGTGTGGCAGCGTCTGTACGGTGGTCATCACGGCAAGGGCGTACCCAAGTACCACGTGGGGGATCGCGTGCGTATCAGCAAGGTCAAGAGACGATTCGCCAAAGGCTACACGGTGAATTGGACAGAGGAACTATTCACGATACGCGAGGTGCATCCGTCCGATCCGCCCGTCTATTGTCTAGCGGACGATCTCGGAGAGATACTGGACGGTACCTTCTACGAGCCGGAGTTGCAGAAGGTGACGGTTCCGGCCGATAAACTGTACCGCGTGGAATCGATAGTACAGCGTCGCAAGGTAGGCAGGCGAAGGGAGGTGTTGGTGAAATGGTTCGGATACCCTTCGAAATTCAACAGCTGGATCGACGCCAAGGCTCTCGTCGGCTTATAAAGATTAGTCACGCGCCCGTCGCGATATCAGTCGTCCACGTATGGCAGACGAGACGACATCACGGATTACTGTTAACGAAGAAGAAGAAGAAGAAGACGACGTCGACGCTACTCCACCAATAAAGAAAGAGAGGACTCCGTGGCATATATTTGGTACCGCGTGTCCCAAAGAGGAGATAGTCTTTCTGTGTCAAGTCGTCGTCTTGTACACGGTCATCTTGGTCAGCATCTACAACCTGACGTTCGGTCACCACGTCAATCCGACTCTTTGGACGGCCCTGTTGAGTAGTTCGTTGGGTTACCTGCTACCCAGTCCGACGTTGAAACAACATGGCGACGAGTGATTTCTATCTCACGTTGCCCAGCAATGCTTCCATGGACACGCACCCCGACAACACGCTGACCCACTACGTCACGACGCTACCGAAACGTATCCTACTACGGGGACAATGGGAGTGCGGACTGGTGGAGGTACAGTACCCACACAGTTGGTACAACATCGTAGGCGACGAAGCGGGGTTCGCCGTGTCACTACCGATAGACGAATATCGAGACCCGCGGTCCCTGCACACGGAGATTATCCGAATCGGAACCGGACACTATAAAGATCCGTGGTCACTGATACTCGTCATTAACGCTGCTCTACGTCGCGTGGTGGGAGAGGGACGAGTGAAACTGAGCTACAGCGTCATCACGCGTAAGGTATCGGTGCACATGGCACCGGATACCGTCTTCCGCGCTGCTATGCTGACCACCGTTCTCGGCTTTCGTACCGCTACGCTGGAGGCTCTCCCGAAGGACCCCGCGGCACCCGAGTTCAAGGTACGTATCATGGAAGGTGACACCGTGGTCACCATGGAACGGGAATCGCTCTACATCTACACGGATGTCGTGGAACCACGAGTTGTCGGTGACAGTCTCGTACCGCTGCTGCGCATCGTTTCGGTGAGCGGTCGTCATGGCGACGTCGTATCGAAGACCTTCGATAAGACTCACTACGTACCCGTGCTCTGCAAAGAGTTTGGTACGATCGAGATAGATATAATAGACGACACGGGACAACGCGTGCCATTCGAAGTCGGCAAGGTGACAGTGACACTTCATTTCCAACGACAACGGACGCCACTGTTCTAGAGAGAGATGAATTACAACGATTACTACGCTCGTCAAGCGGGTGGTGCGCTTCCTTATTTCGCGGGTGCCCGATACCAACGAGGACACGGACTGGGAAGTCTATTCGGAGGTCTACTGCGTAGCGTCATGCCACTCGTCAAGAGAGGCGCCGTGGCGTTGGGAAAGAGAGCTCTGTCGACCGGCGCACGTATAGCCGACGACGTCCTGGCGGGACAGAACATCAGAACGGCTGCCAAACGTCGCGCCACCGCTGCAGGTAGAGAAATGATAAGCGACCTCTTGACCCCCGGTGTACATAAGGGTATAAGACGCACAACCGCCGCGAAACGAGTCAGTGCAGCCGCGAGACGTCGAAGGAAGCAGAGACCGAAGGCACGTCGTGAACCGGATATATTCGACAATGGCGTTCGTTCATAAACTATCATGCGAGGGACTCAAGAGCGAACTCGATATCTTCACCGTACCTCCGACTCAGACCAGCATCGTCGACAGTCGCACGGTCCACTACCAACCGATGTCCTCGCTCGACTCGGGTGGTCCGATCGAATTCGTCGTACCTGGTTCGGGAGACGATTACCAGGATCTCTCTAGCATGACGCTACACATTCAGGCGAAGGTGACGCGTGCCGACGGAAGCGATCTCGATGCCGCCGATCCCGTTGCTCCCGTGAATAACTGGCTCCATTCACTGTTCAGTCAGGTCGACCTCTACCTGAACGGAACGCTCGTGACTTCCTCGACCAACACGTACCCGTACCGCGCCTACATAGAGACGCTGCTCAGTTACGGGAACGATGCCAAGGAGACGTATCTGACGAGTCAGATGTGGTACAAGGACACGGCTAATCTTATGGATGCCGTCGTCATTGACGGTGACGATCCGACAGCCAACGCGGGGTTCGTCGCCAGACGCGCCATGATCGCCCAGAGTCGCGTGGTCGACATGACGGGTCGTCTCCACCTCGATCTCTCCCATCAGGATAAACTCCTCATCAACGGAGTCGAGGCCAAGGTACGTGCGGTGCGCAGTAAGGATGCGTTCGCACTCATAGCCGGTGGAGCTAACCCCGGCTACAAGATACAGATCGTCAACGCTACACTGTTCGTCAGAAAGGTCACCCTGAACCCAGGCGTACAGGTGGCGCACATCAAAGCCCTCGAAAAGACCACCGCCAAGTATCCGGTGCGACCCGTCGAATGCAAGGTCTACTCCATTCCCACAGGTGCCCGATCACATACGCACGAGAACCTCTTTCTCGGTGTTCTTCCGAAACGTCTCGTGCTGGCCTGCATCGATAACGACGCCTACAACGGACGCTACGACAGAAATCCCTTTCACGCTAAAAACAACAACATCAACTTCCTCGCCGTGTACGTCGACGGACGACAGATACCCGCCAAACCTTTCCAGCCCGACTTCGAGAACGATCTCTTTGTCAGGTGCTACCATAACCTGTTCACCTCGACGGGTAAGGCGTGGCAGGACGAAGGCAACGGTTTGACTCGCTACGACTTCCGACACGGCTACACCTTCTTCGCCGTGGACCTCACCCCCGATGCATGCGACGACTGCTGCTTCCATCTGGTACATAAGGGCAACGTGCGCATCGAGATTCATTTCCACGACGCGCTGACAACCACTGTGAACGTCGTCGCCTACGCCGAATTCGAGAAGGTGCTGGAGATCGACAGGAGTCGTAACGTCATCTACGACAACTGATGGAAACCCTACAGCTCGTCCGCCTACTCACCCACGATACGCACGCCCGTGTCGTCATGCGCGGAATCGTACCCAAAGACGTGCTGCTCGAACTCCGAATAGACGCTTACCCCGTCGCCTTCGTGTGTAACACACACGACACGGGTAAACCCGGTGAACATTGGATAGCGATATACGTAGACGCCGACGGTTGCGGCGAATACTTCTGCTCGTACGGTCTGCCGCCGCAGCACGTCGAGTTTTGTCGCTTCTTGAATAAACATTGTGTAACGTGGACTCATAATTCTAAGAGACTACAGAGTCCCGTGTCTAACGTTTGTGGACAATACTGTGTTGCTTATCTCATGTTTCGATGTCGTGGAGTTGTCATGAAGGATTTCGTAAAAGGTTTCGGCACTGATATGATAGCAAACGATTGCCGTGTATTCGATTGGCTTAAACAACTGCAATAACCGTGTTTCATTAACGAACAGGTGTTATCATCATCATTGTCATTAACGATTCGAGCCTATGGCGCGGTGGTCACACACCCGTAAGCTCACGGCCTCTGAGGTGGTGTTCACTCACCCGTAAGTCGTATACCATCATCATCCCGCGAGCCACTGACGTGGTCGTATTGACCCCTAAGCTCACGACCTCTGTCGCGGTGTTCATTCACCCACAAGTCTTGATGTACTTCGTTTAATAAAACACGGTTTCATATTATATACGCTTGTATCTTTCATCAATAAAACACGTGTGCACTCGTATACTCTTGTGTTTCGTTAGTTCTTTCATACACGCGCATTCACCTTCCCTCCCGTACACGTACATTCATACAATAACACCACTCCCCGTTAGGAGGCGTCACCCACTATTTCAACTCTGATGTAACCGCCAGGGGGCGCTACACACGCTCACACATACGGTCACGTGACTACTCACTTTGCTCAGGGGGGCGGCTTTCGAAACCTCCCTAATATCAACCAAAAATGACTCCGAAACACCCCTGGATGGCTATCCAGATGGTCTCTCTTACTACTGATGTGGGTAACATCTCGTCAACAAAGGGGATGTGGGTAACATCTCGTCAACAAAGGGGATGTGGGTAACATCTCGTCAACAAAGGGGATGTGGGTAACATCTCGTCAACAAAGGGGATGTGGGTAACATCTCGTCAACAAAGGGGATGTGGGTAAAAAGCAGTACTTCCCACTTAAAAGTTGTAATGTTGTCAGCAGTTCAAATAGGACATATGTATAATGTTGACATTTATGTAGATTGGATATATAATTACCGAGGACAGGTCACTGAGCTATATAAGAACACACCTTTTTACTGACATTGTTAGCTGATGTGTTTATGAGTGATGCCGTCATTCAGGGACACAGTTACCACATGTCAATGTGTACACGGGCTCACAGGCTGCGGGTGTGGTGGGTGCAGACACACCCCGTTGAGGCAAGAACACGGGCTCACAGGCTGCGGGTGTGGTAGGTGCAGACACATCCCGTTGAGGCTATAACACGGGCTCACAGGCTGCGGGTGTGGTGGGTGCAGACACCCCCCGTTGAGACAAGAACACGGGCTCACAGGCTGCGGGTGTGGTGGGTGCAGACACACCCCGTTGAGGCAAGAACACGGGCTCACAGGCTGCGGGCGTGGTTGGTGCAGACACACCCCGTTGAGACAAGAACACGGGCTCACAGACTGCGGGCGTGGTTGGTGCAGACACACCCCGTTGAGACAAGAACACGGGCTCACAGGCTGCGGGTGTGGTGGGTGCAGACACACCCCATTGAGGCAAGAACACGGGCACACAGGCTGCGGGTATGGTGGGTGCAGACACACCCCGTTGAGGCAAGAACACGGGCTCACAGGCTGCGGGTGTGGTGGGTGCAGACACACCCCATTGAGGCAAGAACACGGGCTCACAGGCTGCGGGTGTGGTGGGTGCACACACCCCGTTGAGGCAAGAACACGGGCTCACAGGCTGCGGGTGTGGTGGGTGCAGACACACCCCATTGAGGCAAGAACACGGGCTCACAGGCTGCGGGTGTGGTGGGTGCAGACACACCCCATTGAGGCAGAACACGGGCTCACAGGCTGCGGGTCTGGTGGGTGCAGACACACCCCGTTGAGGCAAGAACACGGGCTCACAGGCTGCGGGTATGGTGGGTGCAGACACACCCCGATGAGGCAAGAGTTCCGGCCGTCTTAAAGGGTGTAATGGTGGTCTCATGGGGTGCGTAGTTGGAAATCTGAAAGGGGTGTACTTGAAGGTGTCACGGATGTATAGTTGGAGGTCTCAAGGGAGTGCATTTGGAGGTCTCAAGGGGTGTACTTGGAGGTCTCAAGGGGTGTAGTTGGAGGTCTCAAGTGGGTGCATTTGGAGGTCTCAAGTGGGTGCATTTGGAGGTCTCAAGGGGTGTATTTGGAGGTCTCAAGGGGTGTAGTGGAGGTCTCAAGGGAGTGCATTTGGAGGTCTCAAGGGGTGTAGTTGGAGGTCTCAAGTGGGTGCATTTGGAGGTCTCAAGTGGGTGCATTTGGAGGTCTCAAGGGGTGTAGTTGGAGGTTTCAAGGGGTGTAGTTGGAGGTCTCAAGTGGGTGCATTTGGAGGTCTCAAGGGGTGTAGTTGGTGGTCTCAAGGGGTGTAGTTGGAGGTCTCAAGTGGGTGCATTTGGAGGTCTCAAGGGGTGTAGTTGGAGGTTTCAAGGGGTGTAGTTGGAGGTCTCAAGTGGGTGCATTTGGAGGTCTCAAGGGGTGTAGTTGGAGGTTTCAAGGGGTGTAGTTGGAGGTCTCAAGGGGTGTAGTTGGAGGTCTCAAGGGAGTGCATTTGGAGGTCTCAAGGGGTGTAGTTGGAGGTCTCAAGGGGTGTAGTTGGAGATCTTAAGGGGTGCAGTTAGAGATCTCAAATGAGTGCTTTTGGAGGTCTCAAGGGGGTGCAGTTGGAGGTCTCAAGGGGGTGCAGTTGGAGGTCTCAAGGGTGTGCAGTTGGATGTCTCAAGGGGTTGCATTTGGAGGTATCAAGGGGTGTAGTTGGAGGTCTCAAGGGGTGTAGTTGGAGGCCTCAAGGGGTGCAGTTGGAGGTCTCAAGGGGGTGCATTTGGAGGTCTCAAGGGGTGCAGTTGGAGGTCTCAAGGGGTGTAGTTGGAGTTCTCAAGGGGTGCAGTTGGAGGTCTCAAGGGGTGCAGTTGGAGGTCTCAAGGGGTGTACTTGGAGGTCTCAAGGGGTGTAGTTGGAGGTCTCAAGTGGGTGCATTTGGAGGTTTCAAGTGGGTGCATTTGGAGGTCTCAAGGGGTGTATTTGGAGGTCTCAAGGGGTGTAGTGGAGGTCTCAAGGGAGTGCATTTGGAGGTCTCAAGGGGTGTAGTTGGAGGTCTCAAGTGGGTGCATTTGGAGGTCTCAAGTGGGTGCATTTGGAGGTCTCAAGGGGTGTAGTTGGAGGTTTCAAGGGGTGTAGTTGGAGGTCTCAAGGGGTGTAGTTGGAGGTCTCAAGTGGGTGCATTTGGAGGTCTCAAGGGGTGTAGTTGGAGGTTTCAAAGGGTGTAGTTGGAGGTCTCAAGTGGGTGCATTTGGAGGTCTCAAGGGGTGTAGTTGGAGGTTTCAAGGGGTGTAGTTGGAGGTCTCAAGGGGTGTAGTTGGAGGTCTCAAGGGGTGTAGTTGGAGGTCTCAAGGGAGTGCATTTGGAGGTCTCAAGGGGTGTAGTTGGAGGTCTCAAGGGGTGTAGTTGGAGATCTTAAGGGGTGCAGTTAGATATCTCAAATGAGTGCTTTTGGAGGTCTCAAGGGGGTGCAGTTGGAGGTCTCAAGGGTGTGCAGTTGGATGTCTCAAGGGGTTGCATTTGGAGGTCTCAAGGGGTGTAGTTGGAGGTCTCAAGGGGTGTAGTTGGAGGCCTCAAGGGGTGCAGTTGGAGGTCTCAAGGGGGTGCAGTTGGACGTCTCAAGGGGGTGCATTTGGAGGTCTCAAGGGGTGCAGTTGGAGGTCTCAAGGGGTGTAGTTGGAGTTCTCAAGGGGTGCAGTTGGAGGTCTCAAGGGGTGCAGTTGGAGGTCTCAAGGGGTGTAGTTGGAAGTCTCAAGGGGTGCAGTTGGAGGTCTCAAGGGATGCAGTTGGAGGTCTCAAGGGGTGCAGTTGGAGGTCTCAAGGGGGTGCAGTTGGAGGTCTCAAGGGGTGCAGTTGGAGGTCTCAAGGGGTGCAGATTTACAAACGGGGGGCAGCTGACGGTTGTTTCGGGAACCTGGTCAGGTCGTAAAACGCATCCACACAATGAACCACACTACAGGCCTGACACGACACAACCACACTACAGGCCTGACACGACACAACCACACTACAGGCCTGACACGACGCAACCACACTACAGGCCTGACACGACGCAACCACACTACAGGCCTGACACGACACAACCACACTACAGGCCTGACACGACGCAACCACACTACACGTCTGACACGACACAACCACACTACAGGCCTGACACGACACGACCACACTACACGTCTGACACAACCACACTACATGCCTGACACGACGCAACCACACTACAGGCCTGAAATGACGCAACCACACTACAGGCCTGACATGACACAACCACACTACAGGCCTGACACGACGCAACCACACTATAGGCCTGACACGACACAACCACACTACAGGCCTGACACGACACAACCACACTACAGGCCTGACACGACGCAACCACACTACACGTCTGACACGACACAACCACACTACAGGCCTGACACGACCACACTAAAGGCCTGACACGATACAACCACACTAAAGGCCTGACACGACACAACCACACTACAGGCCTGACACGACACAACCACACTACACGTCTGACACGACACAACCACACTACAGGCCTGACACGACACAACCACACTACAGGCCTGACACGACGCAACCACACTACATGCCTGACACGACGCAACCACACTACAGGCCTGACACGGCGCAACCACACTACAGGCCTGACACGACACAACCACACTACAGGCCTGACACGACGCAACCACACTACACGTCTGACACGACACAACCACACTACAGGCCTGACACGACACGACCACACTACACGTCTGACACAACCACACTACAGGCCTGACACGACACAACCACACTACAGGCCTGAAATGACGCAACCACACTACAGGCCTGACATGACACAACCACACTACAGGCCTGACACGACGCAACCACACTATAGGCCTGACACGACACAACCACACTACAGGCCTGACACGACACAACCACACTACAGGCCTGACACGACGCAACCACACTACACGTCTGACACGACACAACCACACGTCTGACACGACACAACCACACTAAAGGCCTGACACGATACAACCACACTAAAGGCCTGACACGACACAACCACACTACAGGCCTGACACGACACAACCACACTACACGTCTGACATGACACAACCACACTAAAGGCCTGACACGACAAAGCCAAACTCTGACAGAGAGGATTTGTAGAAATAATGCTCCACATAACTGGCAGAGTGTCATTTTTATATGACAACACTTATGACGGCTTCATATGGTGTTTCCTAAAATATTAATTACATAAAATATATCAAGATAAATATCCACAACGAACACGATTATATTGTGTATCATATAAATACCCATCATTTTATTGCAGACATGCACTCAAGCCAATCTGCTTTGATCACTTTATCTTAATGTTTCAGTATAACTTGGTAAACACACAAATGGAGTATTTACACATCTATTTACAAACATTTCACGTAATTGAATTATATATGCTGAGAACACATCTGTTATCTACCGCCCACTCTACTCTAAGACCAAATCGTCTTCCTACAATCATGTTATCTACTCATTCCAAACTTACAATCCCTCTCTATATTCGTTCTCCCCCATCCACGTGTATATTTCCGGGGCGGTGCTATCTCATACGTTGGTCAATCAGGCCCTGGGATCGGTGAACCATCTTGTCAACACTATACAAGTTCCTCGGGCATTCACTAACTCCTCTAGCCCAATCCAGCCCACCTCTCAGGATTGTTATGGCTGTCTCTCACACCTGTCTCTCAGTCTCACTGCAAACATAACATATTGACACATTCTGAGTAATAATTACATGTTATGAAACTCTAAATTTATTCGAAATATTAAAAGGATATATAAGTATGTTTTATACTTTTTCAAATTCATATTGTCTTTGATCCAGTCCCTAATCTAAAGCCTGGTTTTTAAGGTTTATTTTCTTCAATTTAATCAGCTGAAGACAAATGATTATTAAATGAAGTGATGACAAATACATATTAATTGAGCCAGTCCCTTATCTAAAGTCTTGATCTTGCCCTGGTTGTCTTTTGCAACAAAGTATATTTACTGATCAAAGCCATGAAACTTCCTGTTATAAAATGTATATTCATTGGTTGGTAATTTCTACACAACTAAAAACATCCTCGGTCAGTCGTGGAGCCCAAAGTGAATCAGGTTCGTTTTAAATATTCAAATGTGTAGAATGTTAATTGTTGAATAATAGGCAAAATTGGTTCATTAAAATAAATAAATTACAAACGTTTTATTGAAATCCCCCAAATTACTTTGATTGTTAGATCTAACAAAACTTGCAACTATAAATAGTTATTTAATTGTATAGTCTATGTGCCGGATTACATAAGTTTGTAAAATGTTAACCACACTTGTTCAAACAGTTTAATTAATAACTTCACCAAAATAAAATAAATAACGAATGGTACATGTTAATTTTGATTTAGTCCCTTGTCAATCGTTGCCAATTGTTTGTTGCCATGGTTACTATTTGCAACAAAGTATATAGTTACTGATCAAAGCCAGAAAACTTCCTGTTATACAATGTATATTAATGTCCACACAGCGACTGTAAACATCCTGTGTCATTCAGGAGGCCACAGAATCAGTTCGTTCAAATATTCTGGGTCTGAATATTTCAAGTAATATGCAAAGTCGGTTTAACATTAATAAAAATAAATGGACGACAAGTTTTGTTGAAATCCTAAACAAATGACTGACTTAGATGAGGAAACTTGTCAAAGGGTGAATACCTTCTGTTACACCGTCAACTGATTTAGGGGCGGACTACGTTTGTCACATTTAGGCCAGGTCTGGTAAAACATAATTTGTCCAACTTATGTCACCAAACATTAACAATAAAACTGCAGTGACGAGTGACGCGCCAGTGTGTCACATACAGAGGACACCGGACAGGGCTTAGTCTTAATCACTGATAATTATAATCAAAGGAAACAATAAAAAGGAATGGTACAAGATAGTGTTGAATCACCCCGTCTAATGGGGCGAGTGCCCCGGGTGAGGGTTGTTTAGAGGGCACAAAGTATGTTTACTAGTGACAGCCAGGGACGAGGTAGAGAGACACGACAGACGTAGCTGACGTCAGACGTATCTGACGACGTCATAGATACATTGTATCACAACGTCGAGGCGGAAACTTCTACCCTAGCAATCAACTGCGGTTGTTTTGAGGGGTGTGGAAACTTCTACCCTGGCTGGGGTGTTTACAACGCCGTCTAATGAGGTGGTCATTTAGAGACGAGTCAGTGACAGTGGACAGTGTTGAGAGTAGATCAACTGTAGACGAGTGTGACAGTTGACAATCAACTGACTTACCTAGTAGTTGTAGTTAAACCTCCACCGTACACCGAGTCGCTCTAGTCCGCGGACACACTCGGGTGACAGGGAACAGCCGCCAGCCCTGAAAGACAGAGGACAGATACAGGACACGTGTCATGTCGTCACACGACTCTCGGTGACTCTACGTCACACAAACTAACTCGACTCAACCAGATAATATCATCTCACCTTATCTCCAACTGTCGGTTGACTGTCATCAGTTGACAGAAGACGTCACGACTGTCGTCTGTCACCCGGGGGTTGACCAGGCACCTGTATAAGTAGGAGACAGGAATAAGTGGACAGACACTGACAAACCCTCGGGTCGTCGCCGGTCTTAATGTGTCACCATAAACCCTTCGCGACAGTGACACAATCGTGTCAAGTTGTGTCACTTTTACGGATTAACGTTTTTAGGGGTTAATTGTTGACGGGCAATTTAAGGTTTGCAAAACACGTTTACTGATGGGGCAATTAGCTGACTGAGGGTAAATAAAGAGAGGGTGGTAATTGTAGTGTGTCATTAAACATGTTCCTTACCCCAGTTGCTTCAGCTGTCCCCATCGACCCAGACCGTCAACGAGGGCGGCCAGTGACACGTCCGTTAAACCGCACCGGTCCACGCTGAAACAACGACATATTATAAATGTTTATGTCACATTTCAGCCGTCGTCGGACAAACTGTCAACGTGTCGTGTCGTTGAACTACCTCCAGTAAACAACAACAAATGTCAGACTCGATCCACCAAAACAACACTTTTAACGCCAACATTTCTTCTGATGCGTCAAATATTCGATGGTTGAGACGTCAACAAACTGGTAAAGACAAGTACGAGTCGCTACGGACGATGACAGGACGACGACGTTTCTAAAAGTCGCCAGTTCATTTGAAGCCGGTGTAACTAAAGTTGACGATGTCATCTTACAGACTTACCTTACGACACGGAGTCGTGACATCTCGGCGACAGCTGCCCCCAGAGACTGAGCCGCCTCCGCCGTTGACAGACATCCGTCGTTGCCGCTCAGACTACAAAGTAAGTAAAACGAGACATGTGACATGTGGACAACTGGTCTATTAACGACAACATTCACGACACAAACGTCTACACAGGACAGACTCGAGTGAGACGATAAAGTCGTATTTCAACTGTCAGTGTCAGTTGAAACAAATGTAACTTCTGTGTCGGTCGTTGTCACATCAAAGGACGTCGATCGCCGGCCTTCGACGTCTTTAAAATGTAATACATAATAAAAGACAAATGTGAACCAAAGCCGAGGACAACGTCTCAAACAAACGTCTTCTCCACGTGTTGGCGACAATCTACAAATTATAAACAAATATACACCAACTTTGTGTGTCGACAGTCGCCAGACACCAGCAGTTGTTTCACGCAGACTTCACGAAACATTTCATTACAATTTACACAGTTCACTGTTTTGTTTTATATTTTAAACACCTGCTGCCTCTGTGTGTTCTTTAACCACAGGTCGCTGTAACTGTTTACAACAGCAATAATTAAATATTTCTTACCGGAGCTGTTCCAACTGCCGCATGTGTCGCAGTCC
The DNA here is from genome assembly GCA_963995525.1 of Escarpia spicata. Classification (NCBI taxonomy): domain Eukaryota; kingdom Metazoa; phylum Annelida; class Polychaeta; order Sabellida; family Siboglinidae; genus Escarpia; species Escarpia spicata. Next base: position 73,758,183 of record OZ023206.1, read on the forward strand.
CCGTGACAAGTCAGTCAATGTCTGCGGCATTAAACCGCACCGCCGCAACCTGAAACAACAAAATGTTTATTGTAGACTTCATCGACATAAATAATATCATCTGTTGTCGAACAAACTCTCAAAGTCTCTTCATCGTTGAACTACCTCCAGTAAACAACAACAAATGTCAGACTTGATCCACCAAAACAACACTTTTAACGCCAACAATTCTTCTGATACCTCAATTATTCGATAATTCAGACAAGAAACTGGTGAAACTAAAGTCGTATTTCACTTGTCAGTGTCAGTTGAAACAAATGTATCGAGTCAGCTGTCCTGGGTGGGTCCAGGGGGGGTCGAACTTGCTACTATCTGACAGACTTTCTGTGTCGATCCTTTTTGTGGACGACTTTGTATACATTGTATCCTTATTCACCCGACCGGCCAAAGTGCAGATGTTGATCTGGAACATTCTATAAATTAATAAATATATTAATTATCAGCATTGCAACAATAAACACGCCGATCTGGTGAATGGTCATCAATGTTTACACATTAAAAAATCCAATATTTGATTATTAATAAAATGTTATGCATTATACAATAGTTCAGCTATTGTTTCGTAAAAGGAACGGGACAGGGCCTTTTTAACTTTTATAACTATTTTTTTAAAACTTTGATTGTGTTAAGTTAATACGCGTGTTTACATAGGCGTCGATTATAGCTAAACTTGTCTTTCCTCTTTGCTCCTACTGGAGGACGTAGCTATTTGAACCATTTTTCCCGCAGGAATGAAATTACCGTTATTACGGAATTAATCAAAGATCATACATTATTAAAATAGTTAACTTGTTCTTTTTAAGTTTTTGTTATAAGTGTACACAACTTACTGTATTATACTTACCTTGTTGCAGGGCGTAACCTAACAGTTAGTAAGATTACAGTTAGAACACTGAAAAGAGACCGTTTGTGAACGCGACTATCTGAACGACTGAAGCAGACGACATTTGATTTTGAAATGACGCCACAAACGTGCTTCCATCTGGAGACGTGTCTGGAACGAACGTAGTTCTCTGTGTGCTCGCCGAATGTCACTGGCGCCACATGTCATAGACACTTAGCTCCACGCCTGCTCTATTTGCTCCTAGCATACTGTTAAAATAATGACGTTTTATTTAAGTTTTAATATCGATAAATTAATATATGAAGCTGAAACTTAAATACGTTATGAGAGAAACCTCGGATGTAAAAACGCAAAAAAAGTGTAGAATTGTATTTTGTGAAATAACGTCTTAGAACTGTGTCGTTGGTCGGTCGCTTGGAAAAAAACTTATAATTTTGAGTAGCCCTTGTGTTTACATACATAGTACATAGACCATTATCTTGTGTTCATATATGACATGCATGTTTGTGAGATATGTACATTCAAATCACAAAACCCGGCATGTCAACTCCACATTTATTTCTTGCAAATATATTACTGTCCAAGAAAAGTATGAAATAATGCAGTAATGAACTAGTGTGTTCTATTCAAACATGTCAATGAGACACTGTGGTAAATATGAAAGACTTCATTATATGTCATGATTTTTTCAAAGTTTTGGCTCAAATATTAGTACACGTTGGTGTAATCTCCTTTATGTTTTGAACCACATATGACAGGGATAAATCTTTGTGTGAATAATTATAATAACTTACGTTACCTTACAAAAAATCATCCTATGTACAGCTATTACTTCTGTAGATTTTACAAAGGTTGAATTGTGGAAAAAAAACAGTAACGTATGTAAACAGATATATATATATATAACTTTTATATAATATATATAATTATATTATAATTATTTACATCGTAAGGAGCCACTGTTGGGTATGGCTTACGACGGGGTGGGTGCGTATGGTGTTATTGAGTGTTTGGGCCGCAGGATAGGCGAATGAAATCGTTTATGGTCTCAGCCTGGACTTGCAACTCGTTTAGTTTATTCCAGTCTACTATTGTCTTTACAAAGTATGAGTTTTTGAATTGGTCGGTGTGGGATGCAGGTACTGCATAGCACCTGGTGCTATTGGTTGTTAGGTGTTGTACAAAGTTTGAGGATACCTGTTCTGGGAAATGTTTGGGTTGGATGCGTCTTTTTTTTATTCTTTGGGGCCGAAAGTATGTTTCTGCGGGGATGGCTGGGATAGATCCCTCAGCTATTTTGTACATGAATTTAAGTCGTAGGTCCCGACGTCTGCTTTGCAGGGTATTGAGTTTTAGGTATGTTAATATGTTTGTGATCGATCCTTCATGTCTGAAGTGGTAGTCGCCGGTAATGAAACGAGCAGCGCGGTGTTGGATACGCTCTAGTTTATCTATGTCCCCCTGATGGTATGGGTCCCACACTATGGCTCCGTACTCTAAGGCAGCGCGCACAAGGGCAATACATGCGGTCCGTTTGCTGTTTATAGGACAGTGTCGTATGTTACGCCTTAGGAAACCAAGTTTGCTTTTTTAGTTACTGTTGCGATGTGGGAGTGCCATTTAAGGTCGTCGGAGATAGAGATACCAAGATAGGGGTTGCAGTTTACACGTTCTAGGGTGGCGTTATTTAGGGTGTAGAAATAGTCAGTTTTATGTTTTGCACTGAGGATGTAGCATTTGTTTTTATTGTAGTTCATACCCCAATCTTTTGCCCATTTTTGAAGTTGTTTTAGGTCGTGTTGTAGTGCGATGTGATTGTTGAATGTTTTGATTTCTCTGTATAGTAGGCAGACGTCTGCAAATAGGCGGACTTTATATTTTATTGATGCTGGTAGGTCGTTTATATGACAGAGGAATAGTAGGGGGGCAAGTACAGTGCCTTGCGGGACACCGGATTTGACGGGTACTTCTCTCGACGTTTCGCCGTCTAGCACAACTTTCATGGATCTGTCAGTGAGGATGTTTTCTAGCCACTTGAGCGTGGTTCCGGTTATGCCATCTAGTGGGATAATTTATGGAGGAGTTTTGTGTGGGGGACTGTGTCAAAAGCCTTGCTAAAGTCTAATATTGCTATGTTTACTTGAGTTCCAGAATCGAAAGAAGAGAATAGGTCATGCGTGGTGGTTAGGAGTTGTGTTTCGCAGGAGAAGCCTGCTCTGAAGCCGTGGTTGAGGTGTGTTAGGATGTTGTGCTCTTCTAGGTAGGTCATGGTGTGGCGGTAGATTATGTGTTCGAGAATTTTGCATGGGACCGATGTCATGGAGATGGGGCGGTAGTTTTCTGGTAGGTGCTTATCTCCTTTTCTAAAGACAGCCGATACATTTGCTGTGCGCCATTCTGATGGTAGGTTGCCTGTGTCTAAGGATCTCTGGAAGATGTCTCGGAGTGCATGGGATAGAGTGTCGACACCCTTCTTAAGGACAGCATTGGGGATCTGGTCAGGGCCACATGCTTTATGCGGTTTGATGGACTTGAGTAATTTACGTACTCCGGTAGTGTCAATTTTAGTGTCACATATATTTGGGTGTTGTGGGGGATCAATCAAGGTGTGGCGCGGATCTGTCTTCTTTCGTGAAGACACTCTGGAACTGGTCCAAGAGGATCTCAGCCTTCTCCTTACTGTTACACACCAGTGATCCATTCTTTTTAGCGGAGCTACTCCAATGTTGGCTTGTTTTCTATTTTTGATATAGTGCCAGAATGGCTTTGAGTTTTTGTTTGGAGACTTGTGGTGATGGTGTTTTTAATAAAGTCCCATTCTCCTTTAAGCAAACTTCGTGGTCTACATGTTTTCTGTATGAATTTGTAATGTTCCCAGTTGTTTGTTTTCTTAGCTTTATCGTACAGTCTTCTCTTTCGCTTTAGTAGTCTTTGTTGCTTTCTGTTTAGCCATGGGAGATTGCACCGACTGGAGTTGAGCTTTGATGGGATATGTTTGTTGATAGATTTCACTAGTGCGTTTTTGAAGATTGTCCAAAAGTTTCTGAGCACGTACTTAATGTGTATTGAGTGTTTATTTCATTAGACAGGAAGATGAAATCAGCATTTAGATTATCCCAGTCAGCGCGAGCAAATTGGTAAATTTTCCTGCGTTGTTTGTTTTGGTGTTGGACTCTTACATCAAAATGCGTGACGATGATGTCATGGTCTGATATCCCTGGCACAGAAGCAGAGTTTGTCATGACTGTGGAATTTGTTGTAAAGATTAGGTCTAGTAACTTGCCCTCTCTAGTTGAGCTAGTGTGGATTTGTGTAAGCTGCACATTTTCTGTTGTGTCAATGAGGGTTTGTTGAACGGATCGCTCTGGGGTGCACGTTTTCACAGTGCTTGTGTCCCATAGTGTATCGGGACAGTTGAAGTCTCCACAGAGGATTATTTGTTTTTGCTTCGAGTTTGTTGTAATCTTTGTCAGGGATTTATTTAGTTCTTATATGGTTTTGTGGCAGCGTTGCGGCATGTAGAATGAGCCTATTATTAGGTTACTTTTGTTATGGAGTTGTACTTTGACACACATGATTTCGCAGTCGCTATTCAGGTCTGGTTCAGTAGAGGATATGAGGTCTTTTCGTACTAGCACAAAGACCGCCTCCTACTGCGTTGCGGTCTTTCCTGTAGGTGGTGTAGTTATCTGGGAACACTTCATTGGACTTTATGTTGTTACTAAGCCAGGACTCACAGCCACAGATAACGTCTGGTTTTATGTAGTTTGTGGATGCTTCCAGGTCGGCTCTTTTGTTCATTATACTGCGACAGTTTATGGTCATGACATGTAGGTTTATTTTCTGCGGAAGATAAAATACTGATGAACCTCCTCTGGAATTTGTCGATTTTGCTTTCTTTGAAGACTGTGAGGAGCTATTGGGTCTTCTTGCTGGGTTGTCTGATATTTATATATTATATACAGGGGTGTATATATGGTCGATTCTCACAAAACCTGGACATATTTGTCTTATTTCATTAAATGGCCAACCATTCAAACATAATTCAAAGGATACGCACAACACAACACCATATGATGTATAATGAATGTGGGCAAACAATATGTAAAAATGGGCCAAGAGGCTCTGAAGTCCTTTGGTCTAATACGTCAATAGGTGAGCCTGGCTGACCAAATGAGTGATAAGTCAGAACAAATGTAACATTGTTTTCTTACATTCTTGTAAAGGTTGGGTAGAGTGCTTTACACGGTTTCAAAAATTATGACTGCTACAAAAATTGGCGAAGTTATGGAGCATTGAACATGGTAAAGGTCAAAAAGTGAAAATTAAGAAAACGGCTGTTGAAGTTTTATATTACATATGCAAATGGATTGCATGGAAATATTACATAGACATATTAAACAGACCATTCACGCAAGATGAAGTACTAATGCAAATAAAAAAACTCAATGGCAGGCAGTGAGCCTGCCATTATCAAATACACAGGTTTACAGCTGGTCCCCCAAATGAGCAACCCCAGTGATCAGGGCAAAGTCCACTATCCAGTTATAAATAGAAATCAGTGACTGCAGGAGGCAGCAGTAGAGAAATAGTAGGGTGGCTAAGCAAACTCAAAGACAGTTGCAGCTTACTGTCCACCAAGCAGTAGCAGAGCAGTTTTATAATAATAATAATCCACAAGTTAAGTGGCAGTGATCTTCCTTTTATCATTCATGTGATGTTTATTGTTAGCAGGGCGGACAAATGGTTATCATACGTAGACAGGTACAGAAAGAAACTGAAATTTTCTATAAAAAGAACACGTTTGCCTATCAATGGCATGTATTTCATATTGTTGCTGTTTCTGCCAGGCAGAAACAGTTTCTGCCCGGCATAAATCAAACAACCCTGTAGGTAATTATTAATCAAATGTTTTTTGGTGAATCATAGTTACAGATCATTAAGGGTTACGATGGAAGTAAAATGTTTACATGTTTATTGTTCACTGAAACTAGTAAGTGATCAGAGCAAAGTCCACTATCCAGTTACATCAGTAAGGTGGTTCCCATGATAGCTGCATATAATTGTCTTAATGGGAGCCTCCCTGACCAACAGTGAATATTATATTGTAGTTTATGTGCTTATGATTCAAGCAAATACATATTTCTTGTCTTGTGTATAGCAGAACTATGTCAACTCTTTTAATAGTTGACATTTAGTTGTTTCAAGTGTCAACTATATTGTGAATCTGTAATTATTAGTCTATATTGATACAACTGATTTACACAGTACCATGTCTACACAAGGCATGGCAAGTGTAAACAGAACAGTAGAATGCATTTGATATATATATATATAAAGTGTAGGATATTTCACTCTATAGTTGTCCAGAATATTAATTTTCTATGTTTGTCACCTACAGGTCACAATATATCTTTAACCAATAGACACCACAGTCACACCATTTTATAATTATAATTGAATGAACATCAAAATAAACACAACTTGCAATTATAGAAAATCAATAGTTTTGAAGATACAGTTTAAAATTAAGTTTTGCTCTTTCTATAAATAATTTATACCCTCTCCAACCTATGAAATATAATCAACTTTAGGAAAATATTAATGTTTTGGATTATTACCAGGTACGTAAACATTTTGTTTCCAGAACATGGGGTGGATGTGGTACGAAAAGAGAAAAAAGAACAGAACAAGGTGGAGATGTTCGCTGAATAACATTTTGTTCCTACACATATATTTATGCATGGTACAGTTGATCAATATAGACCAGGGCCAACGTGTCTTGCATAACACAACCATTTATAGAACTGATATATGCGTTGTTGATGGAAATATTAACAATATGACACTGTCTAAATGCAACAACAACAACACAGTAATGGCTGGTTAGTATGACAATCCTATCTAGTCTATGTCAGTATTGTGAAGATGCTAAAAGTCAAAGGAAAGTACTTACCTGAGGACTGTGATGGACTTGTTCTTCGACAGACCATCACTGAGCTCCTTCACTAGGTCTGTGTCTAGATCACATCTGCTCAAGCTGAAAGTGAGACATTTTGTAACTATAGACTTTACTTCCCACTACAGGGTGTATTTCAAATATATTAGGAAGGGTTGTATACAAAAGGACCTATAGTTTTTTTAACAAATAACATCTTAAACAATAATCAATATGGATTCCGATCGAAACATTCCACCATTAATGTGGCATCTACGTTAGTTTCTGATGTTGTAAATGCGTTAGAAAATTTTTTAGTCATCATTATATTTCTTGATTTAAATGAGGCATTCGATACCATAAACCACCATTTTATTACATAAGTTATATTACTACGGAATAAGACGTACCCCTCTTAAATGGTTCAGGAGCTATCTTACAAATAGAACACAATATGTCAGTTGTAGCAACAGTGCTTCACTTCCACAAAATATCACATTCGGTGTGCCGCAGGGCTCTATTCTTGGTCCACTTTTATTTATCTTATATGTAAATGATCTCCCCTTTTGTGTGAAGCAAAGTAAAGCAATATTATTTGCTGATAACACCATTGTGTATATGGATGGAAATCATATTACTAAACTTTATAATGACTTGAAGTATTAGCCGACTGGGTTCATGCTTATAAGTTGTCATTAAATGTATCCAAATAAAAAAATATTTTGTTTTCTAGATCACGACATCTACTTAGTGAACAAATAACATTAACGATGTCAGATCAGATAATTCAGCCTACCTATTGTGTAAACTTTCAAGGCCTTCTTATTGATCATAAACTTGACTAGTAAGAACACATAAATGTCTGCAGAAAAAAACTTTGAAGTGCTTTATTTGTTATAAATAAAGTGAATCACTTTCTTCCTGTAGAATCCTTAAGGACAATTTACTATGCATTAGTATATCCATTTTTGACATATGCAATAATCCTTTGGAGATCTACACATTAAAAGCTACACAAAGAAATTATCCATTATGCAAAAAAATATTGTTTGTAGTATTATTCAAACTGGTTTCCATGAGTATACTCATCCCCTGTTCACATGTTTAAATGTACTAAAACTGAAGGATATTTATTAAATAGAAATTGCGTTTTTGTAGAATTATTGTCATAACAATCTGCCAGTGTCCATATCTAATATTTTTACACTAACCTGTGATATTCCCCTACGATCATCAAATAGTTTATTATGCAACGGGCCGATAGTATGGAATAATTGTTTTGCCTTATATTCAAAATAAACCTACCAGCTTCGTATCTCCTTTAAAGTCTATGAAGGTACTACACCATACTAAATGTGTTATCACTTTTTTGTTTTGTATTATTTGATTAGTCTTAAATGGTTTATGAAAATACTACTACATTCTGATTGCTGGATTTGGTCTTCTGCAATATAGCGTTATTGTTGTATATACCTGTATGTGAAAAGAAAAAAAAAGTAAATTTTGGGTCTACCAGCCTGGTCACCACAGATATTTATTATTTAAGGTAGTGTATTAACTACTTAGAGTCATTAATTGCACGTTGTATCTACAACAATTCAGTTTAGCATTATTAGTCGTTGGCAGCGACCAGTGATTCAGGTTATATCGTTTCTGTTATAACATTGTACACCCATATCTACAGGTAACAGCCTTGGCTCTGCTGCCAACCAGGTTATATTGTTTCTGTTATAACATTGTATACCCATATCTACAGGTAACAGCCTTGGCTCTGCTGCCAACCAGGTTATATTGTTTCTGTTATAACATTGTATACCCATATCTACAGGTAACAGCCTTGGCTCTGCTGCCAACCAGGTTATATTGTTTCTGTTATAACATTGTATACCCATATCTACAGGTAACAGCCTTGGCTCTGCTGCCAACCAGGTTATATTGTTTCTGTTATAACATTGTATACCCATATCTACAGGTAACAGCCTTGGCTCTGCTGCCAACCAGGAATTGTTTAGATTGTATATGCTTTTCCTTTGATTTATCTTCTGTATTATACAATTCCGAAATAAAACTCCTTACCTTACCACATTACCATCCCCACAAATGTAAAATATGTGATAGCACTGCATCATGCCCATATTTCTGTGTGAAACCACTCTTTTGAACTCTTTCCCTATTTCTGCGACAAAAAAATTTCCATGAATTTGCTAAAGGGGTGGCCATACATGTACAGCTCAGGAGTATGAAAATTGGGTGTAAAGCGTTTTCGGGGGATGCTGATACAAAGGACGTATGCAGCGAGTCAGGAATTGTTGCAAAAGATTTAGTTACTGGAGTCCTCGATGGCAAGATATACACCCGAGCTGTCCGAGTGCACAGGTATATCAGTGAAACACCAATAAGACTAGCTCGAGCAGAGTTCAACATGTGAGTAAAAGAAAACCACCAGGAGAAGAAATCAGCGATCAGCATGGTCTGAGACCGAGTACTGAGTGAACAACTAGATGAATTGTGCCAACAAAACTGAGATAATGTGTTGCACAGTTAGTGGAGTTGAGGAACATTTGGAATGATTTCTAGGAACACATTCGCCACGGCAATGGAGAGTTGTCAACATTCTGGATGTCTTCGGTAGACATGGTAGAAGATGTGTTGCTTGGACTTCTGCTTGCTTTTTGCGAGGGGACATGTTGCATTGTGAAAGAGAGGGTTTCAGTCATTCGACTTCTGTCCAGTCTACTCTAGTTTACTGTACAGTTCTGTCACCACCGCCATATTGCTTGAAACAAAAACTGTCAATGGTGCTAATGATAAGAATAATGAGTAAATGTGAAGAAATTGATATTAATTGGCTGACGTAGACTTCTCGGCGCATCATGAATTCTGAAATATGAACTCTAACTAGCTTACACTATTATAATATGAAAATAATGCCCTTTTAACTCCATCGTACGAAAGATAGTACTGTAATGGAAATTTTAATGACCACCATAAGAACAATGACAAGTATGCTCTCACTAACTAAATTCTAACAAATGCTCATTCTAATATCATCATACAAATAATATAGCTGCAAGAAAATGTGCATAAAGTGCCTAAATAATAACAACTGAAGTCCAATCAACATTCTGGTGTTGATTTCTTATATTGATCCTGAAATGTGTGGATTGCATTTTCAGATGTGGTAGATAAAATGCCATAAAAGCCACAATTATCAAGGTATTACATTCTAAGATATCTACAAAGTCTGATACTTCACCCACATTGGATCCGATTTCCATACTCCAGTGATGTACAGTAGCTATTTTATAACGGTTTGTGTATGACCACCCGTTTTGCAATTTCACAACAAACCTGTTGTTGCAGAAATGGGGAACATGTTAGAAAGAGTGATTCTACACCAAAATATATTCGTGTGCTGAAACGGTATCAAACATTTTACATCTCTAAAGATGTAGGTAACATTCTGGGGTAATAAGAAATTTGATTGAGGATACATGAGATCATTAGCCAGAATGTTGAATGATTTTTGTTGTTCACGAAGCTCTGAATGGCGTGGATCGCTTTTTGAGATGTGGTAGATGAAATGCCATAACATCAACAATTCTCAAGATATTAAAATACTTTTGATATGGGTGTGACGCGAGACACTTTCGCAACATCACATCCAATTGTCACACTCCTAACCTGTACAATAACTACTCTATGGTGGTTTGTGTATGGCCATCCCATTAGCAAATTCATGGAAATTGTTTTGTCGCGGAAATGGGGAAAGGATTAAAAAGAGTGATTTCACACAGAAAGATGTGAATGCTGCAGTGGTATCACATATTTTCCTTCTCTAGGGATCTAAGCCAACATTTGCAGCAACAGGAACCTTAAAAACGATACACGAGGTGCTTAGCCAAAACTTTGAATGATTTCTGTTGAAAAATCTCTGAAAGTCGTGGATTGTTTTTGAGATGTGATAGATGAAATGCTATAAAATAAAACATTCTCAAGATATTAGACATTTTTTACATGTGTTGGTTGGGTTTGCTTATCCATTTCCGGACGTGGCAGCCTTGATGGATTGTCTATAGACAGCTCTTTCGTTTGCCAGTCTCCCCTCTCGCCAGACGTCTGCTCCCATCCATTCCTCCATTTACATGTGTACGACACAAAATACATGAGCAATATCAAATCCAATTTTCATTCTCCTGAGCTGTATAATGGCTAGTCTATGATGGTTTATTCTAGCAATTTCACGGAAAATTTGTTGTCGCGGAAATCGGGAGAGGTTTGAAAAGAGTGTTTCACACAGAAATATGGACATGATGCAGTGTACCACATATTTTCCATTTGTGGGGGTGTAGGGCAACATGCCGGTATATTTAGAACCTTCAGTGAGGATACATGTTGTTATTAGCTATATGTTAAAAACGTTTTTGGTGGAAAACCTGAATGGCGCGGATTGCACTTTGGGATGTGGTAGACACAAAATAATGTTCATATGTGTGCGAAGCACGACAGATCTGCCATGTTGCATCCAATTTTCATGAACCAGAGATATATAATAACTGTTTTATATATTTATCTGTATCACACTTTTCGAAATGTCATGGAAAACTTGTTTCCGTGGAAATGGGGATAGTGTTAGTGTTGATTTCTCACAGAAAGATACCAGTGTTCAATGTACATACACACACACTCACACACACTCACACACATACACACACACACACACACACACTCACACACTCACACATACACACTCACACACCACACACATACACTCACACACACACATTCACACACACTCACATGCACACACACACACACACGCACACACATACACTCTCGCACGCATGCATACACACACACTCACACACACACTCACACACACACACACACACACACGCACGTACACACTCGCACACACACACACACACGCATGCATACACACACATTCACACACACACACACACACACACTGACACACACACACACGCACGTACACACTCGCACACACACACACACACACACACACACACACACACACACACACACACACACACACACACACACACACACACACACACACACACACACACACACACACACACACACACACACACACACACACACACACACACACACACACACACACACACACACACACATTACTGCTCTATTTGACATACTTACTGACATATGGTGATATTTGTATTAACGACCGCCATGTTTAAAATGACGGATGCAACTGTCAGAGAAGGTAAAATGTTATTGGATATAGAACGATTGAAATCACACCCTAGAGATATATACATATGTGCCTCATAGTGCAGAAGATTTAGAACAATACAGTAGGTTTATTGAGTTGCCGCAGTAATTCTGCGGTTAGCCGAAGGAGGATTCCTGGGGACTTTTAGTACATTACACTTCCTCCGATCAAATTCTGCTGGTCTGCTAAAAGTACCAACCACACGCCTCAAGTCTTTCAGAGACTGTGCGTTCTTGAAAGTGGCCCCTGTACTTTGGAACAATCTGCCACAGTCAGTCAGACAGTGTGACACTATTGCAACGCTTAAGAAAATGCTGGAGATGTACCTTTTTAAAACTACTTTCACTACTTAAATGAGGGACATACAATTGTAAACGTTTTTGTAAAGCGCTTTAAACAAAACTAAAGACTGAATACAGGGCTATTATAAGACATAATTATTACTATTACTTCAGACACTTCCAGGGATCTCTGGTGCAAAAATCAGCTTATTATTATAAACTTTTACGTTTGATCCACAAATTCCAGGACTATCTATAAATTTGAGCAAACAAGGAAGCATTTGGTACTCAGTGTCATGCAAACTGAGCGACATCAATGCTAGAGAAGCAAGTCTATATTATTCCAAATAGTGGTCAAACTGGGTGCAAGAATTAAAATAGATATTATACTATTATTTTTACCTCGGAAAATATTCCATAGTAAATTGAGCAGGTTGTTAATTTGTCAGCATTGCTGGCACTTACTGTATTAGTGTTCTTAGTTAGACATATGCTGTTTGTCCAATGTGTTTTGCCAATAATATTACTTGACTTGTGTTACTTTTGTTGATTTGCTCTGCCCCTGACAATATTTAACAAGATTTAACAAGATTGTCATCCAGAAAAATAATCTAGATGGCAGGTGGACAAGGAAGCCTTTTGGCTTATCAAGAGTCCAATACTTATTATCTACGTGTATCCCGCCCTTTTAAGATATGTGTCGCTTTTAATTTTAAACGTATTCACACTACTAGCACAAACACAATCTGGAGATAATTTGTTCCATTCATTTACAGTCCTTTGTGAGTATGAGAACTTTCTTATATCTAATCTACACTGCTCCTTTGCTAATGTAACTTCATGTCCTCTAGTCCTTCTATCTTTCTTAACTGAGAAAAAATATTTCTATCAATATTTTTAAAAACCACTCAATATTTTAAATACTTCTATCTGATGTCCTCTCCTGGTCTCTAATGTTGTTAAACCACATTCTTTTAGGTGTTTTTCATAACTAAGATCCCTAAGTTTTGTATCATTTTAGTCGCTCTCCTCTGTACTCTTTCTAGCATATCTATGTCCTTCTTGCGATATGGCCTCCACGCTTGAATACAATATTCTAAATGAGGCCTAACTATTGTTTTGTACAGCGATATTATTAGCTCTTTTTCCTAATAAGTTATATTTCGCCTAATTAATCCAAGGATTTGATTTCCCTTTGAAGCGACAATACTGCACTGCTCTGAAACCGTCATATCAGAACTAATGGTAAGTGCTTTTCTTTTATGGTAGTCTTAGTACAGAACCTCCCATTGTATATTGTACATCTTCGTTCCCATGTCCTGTGTGGAGGCATTTACATTTCCCAACATTTTTTAGTCCATTTTATCAATCTGTCAAGATCATCTTGTAAATGCTGTCTATCTTCATCACGTTTAATCCTTCTAAACAATTTTGTATCATCCCCAAATGTCAACACCTTGCTTGTTATATCATCGGCCAAATTGTTGATATATATTAAGAATGATATAGGTCCCAGTACTAATCTCTGTATCCCACTCAAAACTGATTTCCAGTTTGAAGCCTCCCCATCAGCTACCATCCGTCGTCTTTTGTCAATTAGCCATTTTTCTTTCCAGTTAATTAAACCATTTCCTATGCCATGGGCCTTTAGTTTAAACAGTAATCTTTGATGCGGCATTTTGTCGAAAGCTTTCTAAAAATCTAAGTAGATGATATCTACTGGTGATCTCTTGTCTACCCACTTAGTGATATCTTCGAAAAAACATAACATTTGTTAAGATTGACCTCGCTTTTAGAAACCCATTTTGAGATGATTTTAACAAATTATGTTTAACAAGAAAATCCACTGTGTGATCTTTAATAAGTCTTTCTAATAATTTGCAAATCATTCATGTTAAACTCACTAGTCTATAATTTTCTAACTTCTTTCTGGAACCTTTTAAAAATAATGGTATAATGTTTGCTTCTTTCCATCCTAAAGGAACCACTCCCTCTTCTAATGACCAGTTGAAAACTGTTGCACGTGTTATGCTAATTTGTTCTACAATTTCCAATAGTAGTTTGGGCGGAATCCCATCCACTCCAGGTGATTTATTATCCGTCATTTCCAGTATGTCTATATGACTTCCACATCCTTTGTTTGTACTTAATTTTTCTAACGGCTTCTTTCGATAAGTATTTCTTTCTGGACTGTTTCCCTTGTTTTTTTAAGGGAACACATTTATCGACGATGCACTGAATTTCACTCTTGAAGATATTCCAGAATTCTGTTGCTGTCTTATTATTCAGTATGTTGTTCCAGTCTATCTTTGCTAAATATTTCCTCATTTCCTTATATCTCTTCCTTTGTGGAAATTTCTCCTGAACTGCTTTTTATTATTTCTTTCTTATTTTACTTTGATGGTCAAATTTATCTGGTTGAGATCACTACTTCCCAGTGGCTTACATAATTTGACATTGTCAACTAATTCTTTCTGTGAGGACAAAACTATGTCTAACACATTCTCACCCCTGGTTGGTTCTAGCACATGTTGAGAAAGGAATGTATCTTGAACTAAAACTAAAAACTTGTGGTCCTCTCTCCCCATACTCTGTAGAGATTTCCATTGTATATGACCATGGTTAAAATCTCCAATAATAATATAGTCCCTTTGCTAACTTCCCTTATAGCGTTTTCTACTTTCTCATTCTCTTTTATGCTTATGTTTGGACTTCGATAAACTAACTCAACCGTTACCGTTGAGCTTCCTGTAACTATGTTACACCAAACAGCTTCTTCGCAATCTGCTTCTCTTTCTAACTTTATTTCATAAGCCTGGATAGATTCCTTAATATAAAAAATATCTCCACCTCCCCGTCTTCCTATTTTATCTTTCCTAAACATTATATAGCCTGTTAGACCCAATTCGCCA
Organism: Escarpia spicata; assembly: GCA_963995525.1. NCBI lineage: Eukaryota > Metazoa > Annelida > Polychaeta > Sabellida > Siboglinidae > Escarpia > Escarpia spicata. Next base: position 73,773,457 of record OZ023206.1, read on the forward strand.
TCTGATATATCAGTGGTGGCCCATGATTCGGTAATACCTATTATGTGAAAGTCAATAATTCTACCATAATGTTTAGTTCACTTCTTTTGTTTACTATGCTCCTTGCATTTAAACTATATCCTGATTCAGAAGTTTTCCAAACTGCTGCCCCTTTCCATTTAGATAGAGACCATCTCTCATGTACATATCTTCCCTCCCAACAAAGTATCCCCATAAATCTACGAATCCCACCGCCTCTTCTTTACACATCTGCTCAACTAGTGCGTTGATCGCCATCCTCTTGCAGTTTCTATATGCTGGCCCCCTTCCTCCCATTACTGGCAAAATTCCTGAGAGAATAATCTGTTCGACTCTTGTCTTCATTAACTTCCTCACTAACTGTCTGTACTTCTGTACTATCCCAGTTGTTCCCTCCCTGTCTGCATTATTTGCCCCTATGTGTATAGTGTATGTACTACTAGTATAGACACTCCCTTGCCATGACCTTCTCTACCCTTTCAGTCACAGGTTCTATTCTAGCCCCCGGTAAACAAACAACGACGTCCCCCCCTTCGCTTAATGTTTTATCTGTCTTTCTCAGAATGGAGTCGCCCATACACACCCTCTCTTTCCTCATTGCCCCCTCAATCACTTTCTCAGAGTAGCTCCTCCGGTTTGCATCTGTCTGGTTGTAGTCTTGTTCCCCTGTCTTCTGCTCTCCTGTCACAATCTCGTCCGTTCCATTCTTTCCTGACGCTGTTTCTCTTGTCACCTTTCCTCCTGTCATTGTCCCTCCCAACTTCTCTTCTGTCACATTTACTCTCACTTCCTTTCTTCCCGTCATCTTTCCTCCCACTGCATTTCCTTCTCTCCTCTCCCGTTTCTGATTCCCTCCTACCTCTTGCTCTACATTTTCTGCCGTCAATCCTCCAATTTCTTCCCCTCCAATCACCTTCCCTCCTCTCAGTCTTCTTTCCTCAGTCTTCTTGCCACTGTTCTGCTCCTTCAGTCTCACAGTATTCCCAACTCTCTCCCTGTCAACTCTCTCCATTCCATCTGTTTCCTTGTTGATTCTTATCTCCATCCCCTTCACAATATCTACCAACCTTGCTAACTCCTTCTCCAGACATTCCACCTTCCAAACCCCTCACACTGAAAGGTGAATCCCTCTTCCTTGGTCTCTGCCCATGACTTCCCACAGCCTGATAGAACAAAATCCAGCCAACTGTGGCAGTTGTCGCACCCCAAGTGTCACTTTACCTTGATTTTCCGCTTGCAGGGCGCCATATCAGGATTTATTTAATAATTATAATCTAATTAGCTATTAAATATAGTTTAGTCAACTGTGTTTACACTATTCACTACATCTATGTAGTCTTTAAGAAGAGTGTTTAATCAACTTATTGCTTTAAGTTAATTTCGAATGGTTGTTAGAAATTACACTTACTTGCAAAGCTAGACAAGTCCGGCTTATATATCATAATAGACACTTAGCAGGTGTTCTCACAGCAGAATTATGCTAATTTAGAGCATTTTAAAGGGAATCATTATGTCAGTATACATATAATGATATAGTGTTAGCCATTATTTGGTTTATTAAGTTATAGCTGATAATTGGTTGTATATCAGTTAATGAGTCTTGTTAGCTAGTGCAATGCTGCGCAGTATTATATTTAACTTGCTTGTTTTTTTTACAGACAGTGCATGGCGTGATTGCACTGAGCAGTGCTCAGGCGCCGTGTTAGACTGCAGTTCCCAGTTGGGGTGAACATTGTTACCTTTAATTGGTGTATTATTAATTGTTTATAAACAATTAGTATGATAGTTATACATGTATACAGTCTGTACTAAGGAATTATAAACAATTAGTATGATAGTTATACATGTATACAGTCTGTACTAAGGAATTAGAAACAATTAGTATGATAGTTATACATGTATACAGTCTGTACTAAGGAATTATAAACAATTAGTATGATAGTTATACATGTATACAGTCTGTACTAAGGAATTAGAAACAAGGCAAGTAGATATGTTTTAGTATTGATTCATGAAATAATGTAATACAAGCACTGATCCCTTGTATGACTGTAATGGATGTGATGTAGACATACTGATACTGTATTATGCACAGAGGAGTGTCTCGTATACATGTGTTTACAGTGTAATTGTAGAAGTGTTACAACCGAGTATATATTTTATGGACATTTTACATTGATTTGATGCTGTCTTAATGATACTTAGGATGCATTTGAATGTATTTCTTGATTTGAGAACACAGTATTTAAACTAATATAGACCTATATGTTATTGATAGTAAGTCCGTCAAGGAGGATTGCCGTTTGGATATCTAGTTTCAAATATCACAGGTGCTAGCCTGCTATTTGGTACCTGAGATGATCTATATGCAATTTAACTGTATCAAAGTTATGCAAGGAATATTATGTTTAATGCTGTTGTTGAATGATCCTTTGTATCCATTTTTGCACTTGTAGTAATCATATGTTATTATGTTGCAGGTTTATTTTGTATTTTAGATTTGACACAATAAATAATACTCATCATTAATATGTGTTGACCTGTCTTCATGGTAAATCCCCTGTTACAAATAGAACATGTTTAACTTCCACACACTGTAATGGTGAACTTTGCCGTCCTGATTAGTTGCTCCACGGGTGGGTGTAAGTTTGTTATTACAGCATTTTGTAGACACTTTACATATGACAATGGTCTCAGAAAATAGATCACAAATGAGTTAATGCTTAGTTGGGCGGGTTGCAAATGGTTTAGTTGTCCCATGGACAACAAGTAGAAGGAAAGACATGCACATGTCTGATGACTAATTGACTCATCTCGAACTAACGGACAACGAAGCAAAGTAATAGTTAGCCACATTTTGTTTATGCCTTTAAATGTAAGAAAAGGCGTTGTCATGAAAAGTTGGTTGCTTAGAAGTTAGAACATCTATTCTGTGTTAGGGCAATTAAATTAACAACTGCTTTCATAACTGGCTAATAAACGATGTTCTAAGAAAACAGGTTTGAATGATTTTAACCGCTCGGTTTTAACAGCCCGGTTTTAACCAGGTTAAAAACGGGCCAATTTTCCCTTTAAAAAGTTGTCAAAACCAGTCAAAACCTAATTTGATGTATAATTGTGTTATATGTCTATAATAAATTGTTAATTAACTATAACTATAAAACAAATGTCAGCTTGAATATGGAACACAATATTTGTATGATTTTGAGCAATTGCTTGTGATATAATTAAATTCAAACTCTTGCAAAAAAATGTAGGCCATATATTTTAATTATATGTATAAAATTGTTTTAGTGGTAATCAATGCAAAGTAAAAAAGATTGATCCTCTGTTGTACGTCCTGTTTCCATAATTTAAATTAACCAATTAAATTAATTTTTCCAAAGATAGCCTATCTATGTTCTCATGATTGATGGTATACTCAGTGCTGCCTAACTAACAGAAAAACAAATTTCCAAGTTATTATTTAATAAGTAACTTGGTAGATATACACTGTTTCAACATATTGTGTTGCTACACTGTAACACCTGTCGGCAGCTAAGGTTGTGAGTTAGCACTTCAAAGAGATGCTTGTTTTACAATATCCAATAAGTTACATTGTGTTAATTACAGCTGTTAAAGTGCCTGCATGGCCAGACATGACCAAGTGTTTACGTCTGTAGAGCATCACAATGGGAAAGACAGCACAAGTGGATAGCCAATAATCATCCAACGTGCTTCTAAATTTACAACAAACAGCAGGAAACATTATATTACTAACAGTCAATGTTAAATTATTGTATTCAAATTAAAAAACCTTTGAATAAAATATGATAGTTTTCTATTGCAATTACAGCCATCATGATACTTATTTTATATTCTTCTAAGACATTTTATAATTATATTCATCACTTTCAGAAAACAATAAGAATTTAACATAATTTAATGGTTCTACCCAGCGTCATCTTACTTCATTTCATTATATAATTCTACACCCGTAAACTTGATTAAAGTCCAGACGTGAAAGTAATATGCCCACGTGCCACGTCAGTCATCAGTCATTGGGAATTCACTGATAACGTGCAAACCTTGCTGAACACTCAAGCTGGAAACGGGTGATGGAAAAGGCCGTGTGAAGATGTGGGTAGTGCAAGAGTTACTGGAAACTGTGGTAAAGAAAGGAGTGATATTGTGACAAAGAAATCTTCTGCAACCGCTTTGTTACAAAGGAGACCAAGATGACGGCTGTTCGTGCATTCTCCATCTCAGCCAAACCCAGCTGTGACATCATCAAAGCATGTCACCTCCTTCACTGGTCTCATGACCACTCACGCTATGGTCCCAAGTTGAGGCCAAGTGTACTTGCAAAACAGATCTTGCTTGTGTGGATGTTGCTATGTGAACAACGTTCCAGCACTTACGTCTGGTCAGGACAGCAACACATATCATAATGTTCAAGTGATATTACTGATGATCCTGCCACTGTTCACCCCACACATGAAAGGTCATCAAATACACAGAAAAAGTGATGTATATGTATATATATGTATATATACATATATGACTTCATTGCTGTCAAGCAATGTCACAAGTGGAACGTAGGGACGGTAAAGGACACATGAGGGAGAATAGCTTGCCTTATTAAAGACACCAGCGCAAGGCTGGTTCAAATAGGCAAAGTGAGATATAAAGAATAGGAAATGTTATTCCAAGCAGACCTGAGGCCGAGTACATTTTCATGAGTACAAGTATGAGTACTTTGACGATGTATAAGTATGAGTACACTGCTAAAAGCTGAGTACGAGTAAAAGTACGAGTACGTATTTTAATATAAATATTAAATGATAACGTATTTTAAAATTATTAATTAATCTAATTTATATAACTCAGTACAAATGAATATGCAATGGCAGTTGATTAATTTTTTTATGAGGAAAACTAAAAAAACTTCTTTATTTCATCAACAATGAAATTCACTTCATTGGCATTAATTTCAGTGGCATCCTATGATCTTATCACCTATTTGCCATTGCACCGAATGAACATGAGTTGTTCACAGGTTGAGTCTTTCAAGCTGCACCTTTCAGGGCAGAATACTTTCTCGGCTATGCTAAATAACCTTTAAACTGGGGCTGATGAGGCTGAGATGTTGAGGAACCAACTGAGCCAGAGTTGGAAAACTCAGAATTGCAGTGGGTCACTGTGACGATCTGTACATGGCTGACTGAGGTATTCGTTCACCTCTACAATCAGCAATATGCTGATTTTATAAGTTTGCAAGTTATATTTTCTGATTGTAGACTACTAATTGTTGAGAGGGTTAGCACATGTCCACATAACAGGCTCAGCATCTCCTTTGGACTTTTTAGCCGGGCTGCTGGCATAGGATAATACTAGTGCAGGAGGCAGTCTGACTGGAGCCACCTTACTTCTGTCGTACCGCTAACTATTGCATTTCAGTTAGGCAGCGGCAGACAGCATTGGGGGATTAACTACTCGGGACTCTATTTCGTTTAACTTACATTAATAAAATATATATCTATATAGTCACGTAACACCGGTACTTATCTCAGTCACAATGTTTATTAACAGCCGCCCATGTTAACAGAAGTACAATCATCAAACTAAACATTTACAACTCAATACACCTAAAACTACACGTGGCTCTGCCATTCTCTACCCGAACCAAGGTTTATCCACCCACGAGACTTACCGGCCAAAAACCTCGAGTCCAGCCCACGTGCCCTATTTATAATCTCCTCCTTGGCGGCAAAAACAGTCACATGACTCATTTATAAAAACCATGCCCTCTGGTGGGATCATCCCTCCGTACTGCCCTCTTGTGGGACTTTCATCCACTTATTTGTTGTGGCTCTACCATAATTCCCCCCCCACTAATTTGAAATTTGTCCCCAAATTTATACATATGTACCACATCCCGTGGTATGTCATAAGTAACCTCTCATGATCAAACTTACAAACATTTCATCTTTTAAAAAAATCTGTTCAAAATACATTCACAATACATTATACATTGTCGCCATAGAAACATTGTCAACCTGGCCTGTCTGTATTAATGCTGAGTGTTCATAGTGTTCACAAATAGCATGTCACCATTTGCAGGTGGTGTGCAGGTACATTGCTTTAACACTGGGTGCCAACCCTGTACATCTCATATATACTACCACTTTATATACATATATTACCTACCCTTATCGGTATTACTCGACAAGACCCCGACTACGCAGGCTAGTAGGTTGCTCTGATGCGAGTACCCTCTGTCTCCATTTAAGGAGCAAACATCATCACTCCCCACACTGCCTTATAGACCTGCCCATACCGTCATCATTGTACTTTCAACATCTAGATCAATGCACCGATCTGCTGATGCTGATACATAACCCACAGTTCTAGCTAGTGTCTCTACTACTAACATTCTCTAGTCTACTAAGTCTGCTTTAGACGTTTCTTCTTCTTGGCTTTACCAGCCATTGTGTACTTGACAAAGTACTCTCTTTGCAAGTCCCTGGGGACAACACTTTCATCAACCCATTCTCGTTTCTTTACATTCCACCATTTTACCTTATACCACAACTTGCCACGGTACCGTTTAGCACAGAGTACCCTCTCTATGGATTTTTGAGAGTCCCCACTTTGTGAGTGGTCTGGCTGTCTACCTATTTTGTCCTCATTGACAGTTGAATCGGTCTGACTGTTGTCTGGCCTGTCAGTTGTTGGCTCATTTTGCAGCTCTGTACTGCTGTTGCCCTTGGCGTCCCGACTCGTAGTACCCGACCCGGTTTGTGGCGTGTGACGACTCCCGTTCCGCTTCGCCGCCCGCATGGCCAGCCGGCGCGATACTATGCATCGCATACGCCATCACGTCGCGCTCGATCATTGGTGCTGACATCCCGTTCACTGCAGCCGGGCAGCGCAACAATTCCTCCACGGTCTCAGGCCGTGACATCTCCACGAATGGCGTCACCGTCGAATGCAGCCCGCCAAGCACCAGCCTCACGAGTTGAACCTGTGTCATCTCCAAGCCGCGGGCTGCTTTCATCACCTCGGCCGTAAAACTGGCGACGTCTTGTCCTGGCTGTTGTCTCATCGAGTATAAGTCACGCTCTTGTCGCCATCGACCGTGCTGCGATCGGGCGAAGCGCTCTCGACACGCTGCTTTCAATACGGTCCAGTTTCTTTGTGTGCTCTCTGGCAGTGTCAGAAACCATGTTTCGGCTATTCCCGCCACGTGGAAAGCAAAAGCATCACTATAGTTATCAACGGTTAAATTTTGAAGGCGGGCGTACCGTTCGAATTTTTGCAGCCATATCTCTGCGTCTTCGGAATTTCCGTCGAACTTGTTCACGACATAACTCGGATGTGCCGATCCAACACCAACGGCGACTTGTTGCAGCTTGTTAACGATGCCTTCGATTGCTGCGACCATAGCTTCGTCGGCTACGTGCGTCACCGGTCTTTCGTTTTCACTGGTGTTATCGCCCATCGACCTCGCCGCGCTGCTTTCTGCATTTTCCATTTCGTGTTCGCCAAGACTTCCTCCTTTCGTCGTCAACTGTTGGACATTTCGTGACGTGCTTGCCCGTGTGTTGTTGGCCGGCCCGTCCGTTTTGGTTTGTTATTTGTTTGTGAATATAACTCTAGTACGTCTCGCGTTTAACCCTCGGTTCGGGCAGATCGTTTCATAAAATTTTGAAAACTACCACACAATGTTACAGTAAATTTTCAGCGGACCATCCTTTCCGACCACGTGGATTGCCAATCTAATCGAATTTTGAAGTTCAAAACCGCGGATTCTCCACCATTTGTCGTACCGCTAACTATTGCATTTCAGTTAGGCAGCGGCAGACAGCATTGGGGGATTAACTACTCGGGACTCTATTTCGTTTAACTTACATTAATAAAATATATATCTATATAGTCACGTAACACCGGTACTTATCTCAGTCACAATGTTTATTAACAGCCGCCCATGTTAACAGAAGTACAATCATCAAACTAAACATTTACAACTCAATACACCTAAAACTACACGTGGCTCTGCCATTCTCTACCCGAACCAAGGTTTATCCACCCACGAGACTTACCGGCCAAAAACCTCGAGTCCAGCCCACGTGCCCTATTTATAATCTCCTCCTTGGCGGCAAAAACAGTCACATGACTCATTTATAAAAACCATGCCCTCTGGTGGGATCATCCCTCCGTACTGCCCTCTTGTGGGACTTTCATCCACTTATTTGTTGTGGCTTTACCATACTTCTACAGAGGAAGACTGTAAATTCTTGTTCATAGCAGTTAGCACTGTCAGCCACTGTCAAGTGGTATGGTCTCCAGACTACATCTCCAGACTACAGTCTAACTGTTGGGTTAATTGCTAATTGGCTCTTTATGGACATCCTGATGGTTTAACTAAACAAACAGGTTGATGGCCTGAACTGATAGCTTACAATTATTGTTTGTTTAACAGGGTGTTTCTGACTAGGAAAACATGCTGCCTGTTGCCATGTTTGGGTATCATAGTCATGGTTATCAGAGAATGAGGATGTACTGGGATGTGTAGGGATGGTAAATTGGTATTCTATCAGAAATAACAAAGTATTTTTAAAATAGTGGAATATTTAAATATTTCAGGAAAGTTTCATTTTATAACCAAATGTATGTTTTCCCCAGTACATATTGAGAAAGTACTCAGATGTACTCGTAATGTACTCGTAAAATATGAGTACAATGAGTATGAGTACGAGTACGAGTCCATGACCCATATGTTTTATGAGAACGAGTACGAGTACTTCAAAAGTTAATTGTGTTAAATGTTTATCGGTAAGTCAGAAACAAAATTGTAAATCAAAATATGTTATTAAATATGTTTGCGTTCCCTTTCAAACTAGATATAAAGTATTCTCAATAAAGCTGTAGAGTTAACATAAATATGCTATCAGCTATTCAACAGGTACCCAATTATAACAAATATAATCGATACCTGTGAAACACATTTTCTAAGTCCGCATTTACCGTAGAATTAATTATCCCATAAAAACAAATTCAATACCATTGCCAAGCCAACTGTTGGTATTTAGTAACAAATGACAACATTATTTTTATGCACAACATAAGTACACTTATGTCAACTCAATGGTATGATGTGTGACGTGGAAGGAGTTGACATGGTGTGATGTGTGACGTGGAAGGAGTTGACATGGTGTGATGCGTGACGTGGAAGGAGTTGACATGGTGTGATGCGTGACGTGGAAGGAGTTGACATGGTGTGATGTCTGACGTGGAAGGAGTTGACATAGTGTGATGTGTGACGTGGAAGGAGTTGACATGGTGTGATGTCTGACGTGGAAGGAGTTGACATGGTGTGATATCTGACGTGGAAGGAGTTGACATGGTGTGATGCGTGACGTGGAAGGAGTTGACATAGTGTGATGTGTGACGTGGAAGGAGTTGACATGGTGTGATGCGTGACGTGGAAGGAGTTGACATAGTGTGATGTGTGACGTGGAAGGAGTTGACATGGCGTGATGTCTAACGTGGAAGGAGTTGACATATGCAAGTGTGCACACGTGTATGTTCGCGTGCAGAAAATTACATATGTGAATGATATGAAAGCATACAACTTACTCGAGGGTGGTAACAGGACACTTGTCTTGGCTGAGAATCCACGTGAGAGCTCGCATTTCTGTCGGGAACACCTTGTCGCTGCTGATGCTACTTGGAGCAAGATCCACCATCGTTGGATTCTGTGTCTCATGTAAGATGGTTACAACTTTCATTGAGTCATCTTTCAGTACCTCTGCCAGTTTCGCCAGAAGTTCTCGGGGATCCAGTGTGATGGCTGATGACAACAGCTGTTCTCTGTATGGTGCAAGCCGCTCGTCTCCTGTCAGTCCCGTGAGAAACGATATGACCACCTCGTACTTGTGGACGGAGGATGGATCCTGCAGAAGTGGCCATACTTCTTCAACAGATCCTCTCAGCAGACCAAGGGCTGCAAAGTACTCCTGCAAGGTAAGGTGGTTGAACGACCAACATCTCCTGTGCATTGTTGTCGCAATCTTGTCCACTGTACGTGACTGTGTCATGACGCCGCACTGCATGTCATCAGGACTGTCGCAAAGACCAACTCCTTGAAGGTCTGTTTGATAGAAGATGATCCTGAGAGGATCTGTCTTGACACACTGTCTGGCCAGGTCAGCATACTTCCTGAACGGTTCCGTTATGACCTGGAGTATGTCATCCATGTCAGCATCTGTCTTCTTCAAGCGTGGATGAAGCTTCTTTGCTGAGCTAGTGGTTGCACTGACATACAACTGTGTTACTGTCCTGATGACTGGTGCATCTCCATCTCCATCAGTGTTCTGTGTGTGTATGGCAGCCAGAGTTTGACACACAAACTGACAGAGGAGAGGGATGTAAGCGAAAGTCACAAGATTCAGGTTTTCTTCAAACATCTTTGTAATGAACTGCTCCAGGTCTCTGTTGGCTCCACTGAATATGCTGACATACTCTCTGATGCTGGTTCGGGGAAATCCGTATAATTCCACCGTTCTCGAAAATGCCTTCATCGGAAGTTCTAGAGTTGGCCGTGATGTGAATACTACTTTAGTGTAAGGCAGCATTTTTTTGCCAACAATACTGGACAACAACACAAACAGGTCAACGGGTACAGACCAATCATTCACACATCTTGATTGGTAGACGAAATTGCGAAGCTCATCAAGACCGTCGACCAAAATCAACATCCGATTGGCGTGGATGGATAGGTATGTCGTTGCAGCATCTTTCTCATCAGGAGGCAATGGCAGTCCACCAAGAAGCAGCTCAGCAAGGCTCCACTTCTTGTCTTGAATCAGATCCCTCAGTGTAACGATGAAGACATGGTCGAAGACATCATTCCAGAGCTCCCCGGCAGCCCACAGACAGGCAATGTGTCGCAAAATTGTCGATTTCCCCACACCTCCTTTACCACGGATCAGTAGTTTCTTGGGGGTGACTTTGTCTTCCTTCTTGTCGAAGAGCTCTGGCAACAGCACAACAGGGCTATTTTGCATGCGTTTCTCCATGAGAGCGACATCCCGGTGGTTCAAGGTCTCTGGGAGAACCTCTGTCTCGTATTGCTGCAGGCGTAATTCCACGTAGACCTTGCCCAGGGGTGCATCGCCGTCTTCACTCTCCAGAACCATGTCACTGTATAGTTCTTGTAACACTGTCTTCAGCTGATCTGATAACAAAATAAGACAATATGGTAAATCATTAATACAAGACTGTCAGAGTTGCCTGGCTTTGCACAGGATAAAAGGCATTTTCCAGATAAAGTCATACCTATGCCAATGGATCCCACAATCCTATGAATGGGAATGTCACCCATCCTCAAATCGTTTGCACTCAAATATAATACCCATGTACCAACAATTATTGTTGGGTTAATTCTGAATACTGAATTGTACCAAAGACATATTAATATAATAAGACGTTGCACTCGCTGTTTTTCTGTCTTGGCAACCAAGTGTCGCCCTCTTGTAGTCGGATGGCAGACGGGACAACATGACCGCTTCGTTATGACGGAGGTCGGCAGAAAATAAATAAATAAAAGGAAGTTTGGTCGGTCTGTGCGGCGGCAAGTTGTTCGAGATTTTACAACACTTCTATCTTTCTTTTGTTTTCCGACAAACCAGCATAACAGGTATACTGTTTGTAAAACTTTTATATGCTGTCAGAACTAAATTTTTGGCAACTTATATAAAATGTCATATTAATGTCATGAATACTAAATTTGAGTTTAATTGTATACACTGGTTACAATTATGTTATCGACTGATTGCATACATATTGTTCTGAAAGTTGTTTTTAATTCAATACTGACGATTTTTTAACGACGAAAGCGGAAAGACCTAGCTATCATCGACCTGTGTACAAGTGTTATTAATAAATTATTAAATTACGGCATCTATTGGCGAACATTCATTGCAACACAATGCTTATACCATAAATATGCACTGGCATTAGATGGTCTCTCTAGGAAAAGAGTGTATGTGTTACAAAAACACAATGAAGTGAAATGTAGAGCTGGAACTGGGAATCTTGGGGGCTAAGCAATATTTTTGGTGTGGAGCTGGAGATCGAATTAGCCCGCAATATCTTGGAAAGGGGGGTGCAGTTGGACATTTTGGTCAAGGAGAGGTTCAGTAGGAAGATTTTAGTCAGTCACAAAAGAATCTCAAGGGGAGTGCAGTTAGATGTTTTGGTGAACTTCAACAACTGTGACTGTGAAAAAATGTCTACAGCACCCGCCTCCCCATCTTTCGATGTCAAGGTCCGACAGTGGAGCTGTGCTGATGCTCCGGCACTGCCCACCCATTATTTATGTCGTTCCGGCGCCAATGCCAAAACATTTTATTACATCAGTTATTAATTAACCAATAAAATTAAATTTGAATAAACTTTCATATTTTCGATTTATGAAAATGGTAGGAACATTTGAGTGATGAACTCCTTACCTGCTAGCTTTTTATTCTTTATATACCACTTATTACGCTGGATTAATATAGTTTTAGACAATTAAATGGATAATTAATGTGCCTAATTTATTATTAACACATAATAAAATTATGTTCAATGACGTTTATTTGCGTGTTATTGAACATTTTAATTTTAGTCTGCATCCTAGCACACACACACTACACCCATACAACATTAAACGGACCTGCAACCCAGCTAGCAGGGGCGCCACCGCTCAGCAGTGACACAATGCTATTCAGTAGGAGAGGCTAATGACTGACAGGTACTACACATAATGCGTCTTTGATTGTACTGACCTAAACCCAAATGCCCAACAGCTGAAACCCACCCATTCCCAATATTAAATGTGTTTTAAATTAGGTCCAACCCATATTCCTGCTGCATACAAATTGATCAATTGTAACTGGTCACTGGCCTAGTATTATGACAAACTTGAACTCTATATCAACAATACTGAAAAGATACAATGTTCTGAAATGTCTAAATGCGCTGGTTGCTACTAAATGCTGCTGCAGGGTTATGCGTTAAAGATTGGCAAACGTCAATAACATAAGAAGTAATCAAACGTTCTCGATACATCCACAGGCATGTTTGTAAATGGCATTATTATCTTTACAAAGATATAAGAAAAACATTAATCGTGCCTCTGGAACTCCACATGCAGTTTTTTTTAAATACCTGAGCCCCCAAAGATCTCCACCCTCCCAGATGAATTTGGAAAAAAATATAAATGTACGTTTGGGTCCGCTATATGACAGGCACAGTTCCAGCTCAATACATACATGCAAAACTAACAGAGTTATAGATCCACAGTTTCGTAATGGTTTTTCTTGTACTGTTGTTTTTTTTGGCCCCAAGCAAACCTATTAGTGTCGTGGAGAGGGTGGTCCCTATTTGTCTGGCATCTACTCTTTGACCTGTCCAGCTTGAGTGACCGTGTCTGGAGCTCCTGCTGGTTTAGTTCTCTTAGTCCTGGTGCTGATTTCCAAAAGGGCATTAAAACAGGAGTTGGCTGCACCCCCCACCAACATAGGTTTCTTCATATTTTCTTTTTAATTGAACTATAAACTAATAATCTCCAAACATAAAAAAGAAATTAAGGTGTCCATTCTACAAGAAAAACTACATTGATCACGAGTGGTTCGCAAAAATTCTCAGAAATAGCTAAAATCACAAAATATGCCTAAATAAAACAATTTTACTTTAATTTCGTTATAAATTCACGGCATAGACGACGACGTCACTGTCTGTGGAAGCGCCGCGGCGAAGTGCACCTGTAGTCGCAGGTTGCCCTTGTCCACGGCGTTGAAATGATCTTCATGGCAACGGTCGGCTGCCAGATCGAACCCGAAGGTGTGGCCCGCACCGAAGTCGGCGCGTGCCACGTCATTACAATCGTTTCCGAAAGCCTGGTAGCTTCTGGCGTACGCACCTACGGCAAAGTTCGGCTGCAGCGGCTTGCTCGGTACCTGTCGACCGTCCACGTAGATGGCGACGAAGTTAATGTTGTTGTGCTTCGCGTTGAACGGGTTTTTATTGTTGGTCCCGTTGTAGACGTCGTTGTTGATTAGACACAGGACCACCTGATTCGGCAACACGCGGAGGTAGACGTTCTCGTGAATGTGAGACATTGTCCTCCGCGGGATGGAGAACACCTTGCAGTCGACTCGACGTAGCCGGTACTTGGCCGTCCCCAGCGTCAACGCCTTGATGTGTCCGAGCTGTACAGCTGGGATCACTTTGGCCTTTCGCACCTGCAGGAAGGTCTCGATCAGTAGTGTCTTGAAGCCGGGGTCGACACCGGTCGTCATTAATGCGAAGCCGAAGGCGTACTTGCTTCGCACTAGACGTTCAGCGGATAGCGGTCCTGCATGAACACGTCCACGTGCACGCGTCCCAACATTTCCACTTCGCTGGTCATCAGTATGTGTGAGCGCCGGTGTTGTAGTTCGTTCGTTATCGGCGCCGATCGACTCCATAGAGCCCGTGGTGTCCTTACACCACAGGCCGCACTCGAGCTGCGTCTCCTTGGCTTCGGTCCCGTAACTCAATAGCGTTTCGATGTAGACACGGTACGGGTACGTGATCGTCGACGGCGTCACCAGCGTGCCGTTCGTCGACACGTCGACTTGATTGAACAGCGAGTGCAGCCAGTTGTTGCCCGGTGCCACGGGACTGTCGGTGTCAAGGTCCGTATCGTTCGCCTTCAACGTGTACGCTTTCAGGTACAGTCGAACGCTCGACAGGTTCAGGTAGTCGTTCCCAGACACAGGTACGAGAAACTCGATGGGACCACCTGCATCGAGAGTGGTCAATGGTTGGTAGTCGACCCCTTGACCGCTCTCGATGCTCGTCTGCGTCGTCGGCACTCTGAAAAGGTCCACTTCGGTCTTTAGACACTGGCAGGACTGTCGGTGAACGGACGCCATTCTTGTAGTCAGAGAATATGTCAATGGTCTCCGGTCGCAGCGTCCGTTCTTTACGACGACGTTTCGGCGTACTGACCGTCGTCGCCTTGACCAGTCGATGCATTGTGGTAGCGACGTGATGTAGTTAGGTTTCTGTTTGTGTCAAAATGTGTAAACAAAAAATGGGCCAAGTGGCCCTGAAGTCCTTTGGACTAATACGTCTATATGTGACCCCGGCTGACCAAATGAGTGATAAGTCGGAAAAATTGTAACATTGTTTTCTTACATCCTTATAAAGGTTTGGTAGTGTGCTTTACACGGTTTCAAAAATGTTGACTGCTACAAAACTTGGCGAAGTTATGGAGCATTGAACATGGTAGGGGTCAAAAAGTGAAAATGAAGAAAACGGCTGTTGAAGTTTTACATTATATATGCAAATGGATTGCATGGAAATATTACATGCACAACATTCAAATGTGGCACACAGTATGTAATATGTATGTTATGTTGCAATGATACACTGGAAGTACAAATGTGCTGCTCCAAAGACTTATCAAGTTATGCCAGATTATGTCTTTATGTGTAAAACTAAGAGGACAGATTATCTGAGAGCAAAAGGTAGACTCACTGTTTGACACAGTTTAAAACCTACAGGCAACTGTCCAGTTTAACAGGGGTCTAGTGGCTTAATGCTGTCTGTTGACACAAGCTACTGCCAGTGACCAATTACAGATTAGTCACACTTTCCATCAAACAATAGCAGGCAGAGAATCTTAGCTCCATAGCTGAGTGTAATACACAACCAGAGCCACCACTGATTCATGGTCAAGTAGATTAGCTCAATGCACCAACTAAGACAATACACAACACTGTGAGTGACAGTGTCCAGAGTGAGGCCTAAGCAGTGTCATCATTGCTGAATAGATCAATTAAACCTGCCAAGTGGGTGACATTCTGCACAAGTGTTCATTAATCCTTAGTGATTGTTCAGAACACCAGACTGACCACATACCTAAACAAAGCGAATGTAATAGGTGAAGAACAGGCAGTGTTCAGATAGGGGTATTGGTTGAATTGTATTTGTCTCGACGCAAAAGGCTTTTTTGTGCCTTCATCGATTATAAGAAAGCATTTGATTTAGTAGACCGGTCCTCCCTGTGGTCTAAGATAATTTCATTCGGTATTAATGGTACTGTGTTGAAAGTTGTATACAACATGCACAAAAATGCTAAATCATGTATAAATCAGGGCCAGGCTGTGTCAGCCTTCTTCTCATGTGATGTAGAGGTACGGCAAGGAGAAAACTTGTGTCCTTTGTTATTTGCTATTTACCTGAATAATTTTGAACACTGTTAGTCACAATTATAACGGACTTGACATGGCAGCTGGTGAAATTTACAACAACCTTAGTGATGATGATGTAGACAATGTATGTTCTACTATATGCTGATGACACTAGAATGATTCAATCAAATACAGATTTCTTGCTTGTGTTTAGCGGAACTATGTCAACTCTTCTAATGGTTGACATTTGGTTGTTTCAGGTGTCAACTATATTGTGAATCTGTAATTATTAATCTATATTGATACAATTGATTTACACAGCACCATGTCTACACAAGGCATGGCAAGTGTAAACAGAACAGTAGAATGTATTTTATATATATAAAGTGTAGGACATTTCACTCTATAGTTGTCCAGAATATAAATTTTCTATGTTTGTCACCTACAGATGACAGCATATTAATTTTCTATGTTTGTCACCTACAGGTTTCTACAGACAATACATTTTTAACCAATAGACACCACAGTCACACCATTTTGTAATATTTAAATGAACATCAAAATAAACACAACTTGCAATTATAGAAAATCAATAGTTTTGAATATACAGTTTAACAGTTTTAGGCAACTGTTCAGTCTAACAGGGGTCAAGTGTGTCTACTCTGCCTGGGCCCTGTGACCAATGAAAGATTAGTCAAGGTTTCAATGGAACAAGAGCACTATGCTGCAGAGTTTAGTCCTGCTGCTGGCATTATGGCACAATAAACAAAATCTACTGTTGGGGGTTGTCTCAAGAGCCCTTCTCCATCACTAGATAATGTAAAACTTGTGCACTTTGTGGGCCCCTTAGGTGCCCTTAGAATGATTCAATCAACTACAGACTTCTTGTATATAGTGGCAGCACCCTAAGATACATCTGTGCAAAATTAGAACAAAAGTTGCTGAACAGTTTTTGTAAAAATAGGCAAAATGTTACATTTTTGCCAGTTTTAGGGTCCTTGGAGGCCCTAGGGAGCCCTTAAAATGATTCAATCAAATACAGATTTCTCGTGCATAGTGGCAGTGCCCTAAGATATGCCTATGCAAAATTAGAGAAAAAGTTGCTGAACGGTTTCTGAGATACGGCAGCTAACGGCGGATGGCGTACGTCGGACGGAGGACGGCAGACACAGAGTGATGGCAATAGTCCATTGGACCTTCGGCTAAAGGACTAAAAATGATGTGGAAGTCATATAGATGTACTGGAAATGATGAAGACTACAACATAAAGAAGCACTTAACCAAACTACAGCTGAAATTATAAATCCAAAGAGAAGCTATCAACAAAAATTTGTCTGTAATATAAAATATGACAGCAAGAGTTGTTATGCATATGTTTGGAGCAAACAGAAGGTTCAGGATGAGGTCGGTTCTCTAGAAGATAGTGGTGGAAATATAATATCAGAGGGATTGTTTATGGCAGAAGACCTGAATGAGTATTTTAGTTCGGTGTTTACCAGGGAAGATATTAGCTCACTGCCAGTACCAGAGGCTAAGTTCAAGGGGGCAAAATCAGACTATTTAGGACAGTTAATTGTAACCACGGAAATGATAGCTAACAGAATAAGGGCTATGAAGGATAATAAATCAGCTGGAGTGGATGGGATTCCACTCACACTACTATTGAAAATTGTAGAACAAATTAGCCTACTGCTTGCAACAGTTTTCAACTTGAGAAGAGGGAGTGGTTCCTTTAGAATGGAAAGAAGCAAACATTATACTGTTATTTCAAAAAGGTTCGAGAAACAAGTCAAAGAACCACAGACCAGTGAGTTTAACATGAGTGATTTGCAGATTCTTAGAAAGACTAATTAAGGATCACATGGTGGATTTTCTTGTTAAACATAACTTGTTAAAACCATCTCAACATGGGTTTCTAAAAGTGAGGTTATGCTTAACAAATTTTGTTTCTTTGAAGATATCACTAAGTGGGTAGACGAGGGGTCACCAGTAGATATCATCTACTTAGATTTTCAAAAAGCTTTAGAAAAAATGCCACATCAAAGATTACTGCTTAAACTAAAGATCCATGGCGTCGCAAATGGTATAATTAACTGGATAGAAAATGGCTCCTTCATGTACGCTTCTTCGGGTTCCAATTCTCGGATCAAGGCCTCTCAGTCGAGTCTCTGCTGATCCAGCCAAGATAATCTACTGGGAATGACCAACCACTGCGCAAGCTTCGTTCCGCACTCACCGAACCTCTACAGAGACTGACACGGCAGACAACGATGAATCAGTGAATCACATATATATTACTAATGATATATATATATGTAAATATATATATATGTAAATGCCTTCACACAGGACATGGGAACGAAGACGTAGAATATACAATGGGGGTACTGTACTAAGTACTATTGTAAAAGAAAAGGACTTAGGGTTAACAATTAGTGCTGATAAAACAAAACATATAGCATATAAGGAAAAAGAACTAATAATACCGCTGTACAAAGCAATAGTAAGGCATAATTTAGAATATTGTATACAAGCGTGGAGGCCATACCGCAAGAAGGACATAGGTATGCTAGAAAGAGTACAGAGGAGAGCGACTAAAATGATACAAAAACTGAGGGATGTTTGTTATGAAAAACGCCTAAAAGAATGTGGTTTAACAAAACTAGAGACCAGGAGATTGAGAGGAGATCAGATAAAAGTGTTTCTAATATTGAATGGTTATGAAAATATTGACAGAAATATTTTTCTCTCAGTTAAGAAAGATAAAAAGACTAGAGGACATGAAGTTACATTAGTAAAGGCGCAGTGTAGATTATATATAAGAAAGTACTAATTTTCACAAAGGACTGTACCTAATCTTATACCTAACTAGAGTGGGCCATATAGATAGGTATACATTAGTACTGACGTACCTAACTAGAGTGAGCCACAGATGTATACATTAGTATTGTATTGTATGTATTCAGATTCCAACAGGTCCAGTGGACCCAGTAACAGGACTGATAACTGAAACAATACATATAAATAATAAAACAATAATAGAATAATAAAAACAATAAGAACAATAAGGACATAAAAACCACACAATATCAACATCAAATGTACCAGGCAAACATCCGTTATACATAGAAATGTTTTTTGAATTTAGGATCTAAAGGGTTCTGAAAAATATATCACAAGTTGGATCACTTAAATACAATGTGTTGAACGTAGTCATACATCTATTCAAAAAATAATTTTCTAATGCTCATTCTGTTATTAGAAACTCTAAACGGGGTGTAGTTTCGTAGAGATCGTGAAGGACAGTGAAATTGGATAGCCCCTACCAGATACGACGAGTCTAGTTGGGAGTGCACACACTTGTGTAAAAACATAAGATCTGCAACTTGCCTACGATGTTGAAGGGAAGGTAGTCTAAAATGTTGGCAAAGCTCAGGATAACTGTCAGAGGAGTACTGTATTTTGGATATGTAACATAGATATTTCACAATTTTTTTAACTCATTCGATTTTGTAAATAAACGTACGTTGCCAGGGATTCCAGATAACACTGCGATACTCCAACTGGTTTCTGCCTAGAGATATATACAAGGATCGCGAAGCCTGTACATTGGTAAAAGTCAAACTGTTGGTCAATGTGATACCGAAATCTTTGACAGTGGTGAACTTGGGCAGAGACTGGCTTAAAATTGTGTAGTCATAGAATATATACGTTTTTTTTTAGTGAATGTTAGTTAAACATTATGCAGCATTTCTCAACGTTAGGTTTAAGGTGCCATCTCTCACACCAGACATACAATGTCCAGATCCTTCTGCACCAACTGACAATCGGTCACCAACGTACTTTCTTTAAACAAAATTTTATGATCAGCATACAATGACATTTCACATGAATCAACATGATTAGTGAGATCGTTAACATACAAGATAAACATAAGTGGTCCAATTTGTGAACCGTGTGGTACACCAGACAACACTGGCTTCCAGTCAGATGTTTTGCCTTCGAGGACCACGTGTTGTTTTCGGTTGACAACGACTCTATGCATTGCCCGGAATAGCCACATGATCTAAGCTTGTGAATTAACAATTAGTGGCATACTGAATCAAAGGCTTTACTGAAATCCAAATAAACAGAATCAACCTGTCAACCACTCTATGCATTGCCCTGAATAGCCACATGATCTAAGCTTGTGAATTAACAATGGGTGGCATACTGAATCAAAGGCTTTACTGAAATCCAAATAAACAGAATCAACCTGTCAACCACTCTAGGCATTGCCCGGAATAGCCACATGATCTAAGCTTGTGAATTAACAATGGGTGGCATACTGAATCAAAGGCTTTACTGAAATCCAAATAAACAGAATCAACCTGTCAACCACTCTATGCATTGCCCTGAATAGCCACATGATCTAAGCTTGTGAATTAACAATGGGTGGCATACTGAATCAAAGGCTTTACTGAAATCCAAATAAACAGAATCAACCTGTCAACCACTCTAGGCATTGCCCGGAATAGCCACATGATCTAAGCTTGTGAATTAACAATGGGTGGCATACTGAATCAAAGGCTTTACTGAAATCCAAATAAACAGAATCAACCTGTCAACCACTCTATGCATTGCCCGGAATAGCCACATGATCTAAGCTTGTGAATTAACAATGGGTGGCATACTGAATCAAAGGCTTTACTGAAATCCAAATAAACAGAATCAACCTGTCAACCACTCTATGCATTGCTCGGAATAGCCACATGATCTAAGCTTGTGAATTAACAATGGGTGGCATACTGAATCAAAGGCTTTACTGAAATCCAAATAAACAGAATCAACCTGTCGACCACTCTATGCATTGCCCGGAATAGCCACATGATCTAAGCTTGTGAATTACCAATGGGTGGCATACTGAATCAAAGGCTTTACTGAAATCCAAATAAACAGAATCAACCTGTCAACCACTCTATGCATTGCCCGGAATAGCCACATGATCTAAGCTTGTGAATTAACAATGGGTGGCATACTGAATCAAAGGCTTTACTGAAATCCAAATAAACAGAATCAACCTGTCAACCACTCTATGCATTGGCCGGAATAGCCACATGATCTAAGCTTGTGAATTAACAATGGGTGGCATACTGAATCAAAGGCTTTACTGAAATCCAAATAAACAGAATCAACCTGTCAACCACTGTATGCATTGCCCTGAATAGCCACATGATCTAAGCTTGTGAATTAACAATGGGTGGCATACTGAATCAAAGGCTTTACTGAAATCCAAATAAACAGAATCAACCTGTCAACCACTCTATGCATTGCCCGGAATAGCCACATGATCTAAGCTTGTGAATTAACAATGGGTGGCATACTGAATCAAAGGCTTTACTGAAATCCAAATAAACAGAATCAACCTGTCAACCACTCTATGCATTGCCCGGAATAGCCACATGATCTAAGCTTGTGAATTAACAATGGGTGGCATACTGAATCAAAGGCTTTACTGAAATCCAAATAAACAGAATCAACCTGTCAACCACTCTATGCATTGCCCGGAATAGCCACATGATCTAAGCTTGTGAATTAACAATGGGTGGCATACTGAATCAAAGGCTTTACTGAAATCCAAATAAACAGAATCAACCTGTCAACCACTCTATGCATTGCCCTGAATAGCCACATGATCTAAGCTTGTGAATTAACAATGGGTGGCATACTGAATCAAAGGCTTTACTGAAATCCAAATAAACAGAATCAACCTGTCAACCACTCTATGCATTGCCCGGAATAGCCACATGATCTAAGCTTGTGAATTAACAATGGGTGGCATACTGAATCAAAGGCTTTACTGAAATCCAAATAAACAGAATCAACCTGTCAACCACTCTATGCATTGCCAGGAATAGCCACATGATCTAAGCTTGAGAATTAACAATGGGTGGCATACTGAATCAAAGGCTTTACTGAAATCCAAATAAACATAATCAACCTGTCAACAACTCTATGCATTGCCCGGAATAGCCACATGATCTAAGCTTGTGAATTAACAATGGGTGGCATACTGAATCAAAGGCTTTACTGAAATCCAAATAAACAGAATCAACCTGTCAACCACTCTAGGCATTGCCCGGAATAGCCACATGATCTAAGCTTGTGAATTAACAATGGGTGGCATACTGAATCAAAGGCTTTACTGAAATCCAAATAAACAGAATCAACCTGTCAACCACTCTATGCATTGCCCGGAATAGCCACATGATCTAAGCTTGTGAATTAACAATGGGTGGCATACTGAATCAAAGGTTTTACTGAAATCCAAATAAACAGAATCAACCTGTCAACCACTCTATGCATTGCCCGGAATAGCCACATGATCTAAGCTTGTGAATTAACAATGGGTGGCATACTGAATCAAAGGCTTTACTGAAATCCAAATAAACAGAATCAACCTGTCAACCACTCTATGCATTGCCCGGAATAGCCACATGATCTAAGCTTGTGAATTAACAATGGGTGGCATACTGAATCAAAGGCTTTACTGAAATCCAAATAAACAGAATCAACCTGTCAACCACTCTATGCATTGCCCGGAATAGCCACATGATCTAAGCTTGTGAATTAACAATGGGTGGCATACTGAATCAAAGGCTTTACTGAAATCCAAATAAACAGAATCAACCTGTCAACCACTCTATGCATTGCCAGGAATAGCCACATGATCTAAGCTTGAGAATTAACAATGGGTGGCATACTGAATCAAAGGCTTTACTGAAATCCAAATAAACAGAATCAACCTGTCAACCACTCTATGCATTGCCCGGAATAGCCACATGATCTAAGCTTGTGAATTAACAATGGGTGGCATACTGAATCAAAGGCTTTACTGAAATCCAAATAAACAGAATCAACCTGTCAACCACTCTATGCATTGCCCTGAATAGCCACATGATCTAAGCTTGTGAATTAACAATTAGTGGCATACTGAATCAAAGGCTTTACTGAAATCCAAATAAACAGAATCAACCTGTCAACCACTCTATGCATTGCCCTGAATAGCCACATGATCTAAGCTTGTGAATTAACAATGGGTGGCATACTGAATCAAAGGCTTTACTGAAATCCAAATAAACAGAATCAACCTGTCAACCACTCTAGGCATTGCCCGGAATAGCCACATGATCTAAGCTTGTGAATTAACAATGGGTGGCATACTGAATCAAAGGCTTTACTGAAATCCAAATAAACAGAATCAACCTGTCAACCACTCTATGCATTGCCCTGAATAGCCACATGATCTAAGCTTGTGAATTAACAATGGGTGGCATACTGAATCAAAGGCTTTACTGAAATCCAAATAAACAGAATCAACCTGTCAACCACTCTAGGCATTGCCCGGAATAGCCACATGATCTAAGCTTGTGAATTAACAATGGGTGGCATACTGAATCAAAGGCTTTACTGAAATCCAAATAAACAGAATCAACCTGTCAACCACTCTATGCATTGCCCGGAATAGCCACATGATCTAAGCTTGTGAATTAACAATGGGTGGCATACTGAATCAAAGGCTTTACTGAAATCCAAATAAACAGAATCAACCTGTCAACCACTCTATGCATTGCTCGGAATAGCCACATGATCTAAGCTTGTGAATTAACAATGGGTGGCATACTGAATCAAAGGCTTTACTGAAATCCAAATAAACAGAATCAACCTGTCGACCACTCTATGCATTGCCCGGAATAGCCACATGATCTAAGCTTGTGAATTACCAATGGGTGGCATACTGAATCAAAGGCTTTACTGAAATCCAAATAAACAGAATCAACCTGTCAACCACTCTATGCATTGCCCGGAATAGCCACATGATCTAAGCTTGTGAATTAACAATGGGTGGCATACTGAATCAAAGGCTTTACTGAAATCCAAATAAACAGAATCAACCTGTCAACCACTCTATGCATTGGCCGGAATAGCCACATGATCTAAGCTTGTGAATTAACAATGGGTGGCATACTGAATCAAAGGCTTTACTGAAATCCAAATAAACAGAATCAACCTGTCAACCACTGTATGCATTGCCCTGAATAGCCACATGATCTAAGCTTGTGAATTAACAATGGGTGGCATACTGAATCAAAGGCTTTACTGAAATCCAAATAAACAGAATCAACCTGTCAACCACTCTATGCATTGCCCGGAATAGCCACATGATCTAAGCTTGTGAATTAACAATGGGTGGCATACTGAATCAAAGGCTTTACTGAAATCCAAATAAACAGAATCAACCTGTCAACCACTCTATGCATTGCCCGGAATAGCCACATGATCTAAGCTTGTGAATTAACAATGGGTGGCATACTGAATCAAAGGCTTTACTGAAATCCAAATAAACAGAATCAACCTGTCAACCACTCTATGCATTGCCCGGAATAGCCACATGATCTAAGCTTGTGAATTAACAATGGGTGGCATACTGAATCAAAGGCTTTACTGAAATCCAAATAAACAGAATCAACCTGTCAACCACTCTATGCATTGCCCTGAATAGCCACATGATCTAAGCTTGTGAATTAACAATGGGTGGCATACTGAATCAAAGGCTTTACTGAAATCCAAATAAACAGAATCAACCTGTCAACCACTCTATGCATTGCCCGGAATAGCCACATGATCTAAGCTTGTGAATTAACAATGGGTGGCATACTGAATCAAAGGCTTTACTGAAATCCAAATAAACAGAATCAACCTGTCAACCACTCTATGCATTGCCAGGAATAGCCACATGATCTAAGCTTGAGAATTAACAATGGGTGGCATACTGAATCAAAGGCTTTACTGAAATCCAAATAAACATAATCAACCTGTCAACAACTCTATGCATTGCCCGGAATAGCCACATGATCTAAGCTTGTGAATTAACAATGGGTGGCATACTGAATCAAAGGCTTTACTGAAATCCAAATAAACAGAATCAACCTGTCAACCACTCTAGGCATTGCCCGGAATAGCCACATGATCTAAGCTTGTGAATTAACAATGGGTGGCATACTGAATCAAAGGCTTTACTGAAATCCAAATAAACAGAATCAACCTGTCAACCACTCTATGCATTGCCCGGAATAGCCACATGATCTAAGCTTGTGAATTAACAATGGGTGGCATACTGAATCAAAGGTTTTACTGAAATCCAAATAAACAGAATCAACCTGTCAACCACTCTATGCATTGCCCGGAATAGCCACATGATCTAAGCTTGTGAATTAACAATGGGTGGCATACTGAATCAAAGGCTTTACTGAAATCCAAATAAACAGAATCAACCTGTCAACCACTCTATGCATTGCCCGGAATAGCCACATGATCTAAGCTTGTGAATTAACAATGGGTGGCATACTGAATCAAAGGCTTTACTGAAATCCAAATAAACAGAATCAACCTGTCAACCACTCTATGCATTGCCCGGAATAGCCACATGATCTAAGCTTGTGAATTAACAATGGGTGGCATACTGAATCAAAGGCTTTACTGAAATCCAAATAAACAGAATCAACCTGTCAACCACTCTATGCATTGCCAGGAATAGCCACATGATCTAAGCTTGAGAATTAACAATGGGTGGCATACTGAATCAAAGGCTTTACTGAAATCCAAATAAACAGAATCAACCTGTCAACCACTCTATGCATTGCCCGGAATAGCCACATGATCTAAGCTTGTGAATTAACAATGGGTGGCATACTGAATCAAAGGCTTTACTGAAATCCAAATAAACAGAATCAACCTGTCAACCACTCTATGCATTGCCCTGAATAGCCACATGATCTAAGCTTGTGAATTAACAATGGGTGGCATACTGAATCAAAGGCTTTACTGAAATCCAAATAAACAGAATCAACCTGTCAACCACTCTAGGCATTGCCCGGAATAGCCACATGATCTAAGCTTGTGAATTAACAATGGGTGGCATACTGAATCAAAGGCTTTACTGAAATCCAAATAAACAGAATCAACCTGTCAACCACTGTATGCATTGCCCGGAATAGCCACATGATCTAAGCTTGTGAATTAACAATGGGTGGCATACTGAATCAAAGGCTTTACTGAAATCCAAATAAACAGAATCAACCTGTCAACCACTCTATGCATTGCCCGGAATAGCCATATGATCTAAGCTTGTGAATTAACAATGGGTGGCATACTGAATCAGAGGCTTTACTGAAATCCAAATAAACAGAATCAACCTGTCAACCACTCTATGCATTGCCAGGAATAGCCACATGATCTAAGCTTGTGAATTAACAATGGGTGGCATACTGAATCAGAGGCTTTACTGAAATCCAAATAAACAGAATCAACCTGTCAACCACTCTATGCATTGCCCGGAATAGCCATATGATCTAAACTGGTGAATTAACAATGGGTGGCATACTGAATCAGAGGCTTTACTGAAATCCAAATAAACAGAATCAACCTGTCAACCACTCTATGCATTGCCCGGAATAGCCATATGATCTAAGCTTGTGAATTAACAATGGGTGGCATACTGAATCAAAGACTTTACTGAAATCCAAATAAACAGAATCAACCTGTTTCTTGTTGTCAATAAATTCAGATATGGCGTTCAAGTAACTAGCTAGATTAGATACTGTAGTTCTACACGTCACAAATCCGTGTTGGCTGCCCGACATTGTGTTACGCACATGCTCATACAATGAGTCGAATACGACTTTCTCAAAAACTTTGCTAAATAGCGGTAAGAGAGAGATAGGTCTGTAGTTGCACACATTTCGTTTATCTCCCTTCTTGTACACAGGAACAACATTTGCTCTTTTAAAACAAATTGGAAAAGTTCCACATTTTAAGGACACCTTAAAAGCGTAGTTAGTGGACCTGCTAATTCGGCAGCACATTCCCTAAGGATTACACCTGATATATTGTCAGGTCCGCATGCTTTGTTTACATCGGTGGTTCTTAGTACTCCGATGACATCATCATAAGACACATTGATATTAGTCATTGAGTCGGATTGACAGGAGGGAATTATTGGATAAACAAGGTTATCTACTAATGCAAAGACAAATTCGAAGTGGTCAGAAAATAGTTCTGCTGGACTGTCAGCTGGACTGTCTGCCTCAGTGCCTTTATATACCATTGAGTTAGGAAGTGTTACATTAGTTTGTTTGCTTTAGGCAAAACTAAATATACATTTGGTGTTTTGTTTGACGGACTTTTCAATTTCCGATATGTAGTCACAATACCTTTGTCTTTTAAGTTCCTTAAAAGTAGTTCGTAGTTCAGAAAATACTTGGTAATCAGATAACGAATGTGAGCGTTTATGTGTGCGGTGTCTTTCTCGTTCAATGTTGCGATCATATCGTTATCATATCATACTGGGTATTTACATCCACGAATGCAGATACGAGGAACGCATTCGTTTATGGCAGCATACAAAATGTCATAAAATAGATCAAAACTCTCGTCAATGTCAGTAGTGTCCGTGAGAAATGATACAAGACAATAAGTGTCTTAGGCGACAAAAGTCTGCTTTGCGATAGTTCTAACCTACTTTTTGTTCCTAGGGTCAACACTAACATTGGAACTAGGGCTTTTTTGTTGCTGCACCAATCTTTGGAATATGCTCCCTCTTAGTGTTAGATCATTTAAAAATATTACAAAATTCCGTTGTCATTTAAAAACTTATCTTTACAACCTTGCTTATCTACCGTAGCTCCCTAGCGCCTTGACCCACGTGTTGACAACTGGAATACTTCTTATGGATTTTGAGATTGACCAACCCTTTTGTTTTGATGCACCTCTGAGCTTGGTTTCTATTATTGAATATAACATATTCTGTTCAGTTTGAGAGATAAGTCTTAAACTATTTGAGGGGAGTACTCCTTATTCCATAATATTCAAGTTTATGTAATAAGATTTGGTGATCAATTGTAACAAATGCTTTACTCATATCCAGGAAAACACTAAGAACCGAGTCTTTTTTTTAGAGCTTTTGTGACATCACTAATAAGTGCGGTTATAGCATTTATTGTTGAATCGGCAGGCGAAGCTTGACATGAGAGTATGGCAGGAATTTTTGAGAAATTTCAATGGTAGGGCATTTATCCTGAATGAGAAGTTTCGCACAGGTGAATGTTTGGATCTATACACTGATGCATCGGGCAGCGTAGGATACGGGGCAGTGTATGGCAAGGAATGGTTTTGGGGAGAATGGCCTCAATCATGGTTTTCACGGAACATTGCAGTGTTAGAGTTGTTCCCTATCATGGCTGCGGTTGAAGTCTGGGGGGGGGGGGTATGGGCAAATCAGAGTGTACGCTTCTTTACAGATAATGAAGCACTCGTGTCAGTCATTAATAAACAGACATCCCGCGAACCCCAAATTATGACTCTACTTCGCAGGATGATCCCCACTTGCCTAACATTCAATATAAACTTGATGGCATGTCATGTGCTGGGTCGAGTGAACAGTTTGGCAAACAGGTTGACACGTCGTCAGTTGGATGAATATAGAATGTTGGCTCCCTGGGCTAATGCCATGCCAATCGATCTGCCAGCTCATATCTTACCGCACAATTTATAACAAGGCGTTTAAAGAAACCATGTTGGAGGATGTGAAGACTTGTCACGGGCAAGCTCTTACAGTCCTGGTAGAGTAGCATACTTTTAAAATTATGTGGGTTTTGACAGTGTTACAATGCTAGGGAGGCTTGTCACGGGCGAGATCTTCCAAGCTTTGTAAGCAGCATAGTGCTTTGGCAGTTACAATGATGGGGCTATGATAAGTTAGAATGATAGTCTGACTTGTCACGGGCGAGATCTTCATGTCCTTGTATATATAGATATAGGGAGTCGTTGTCATTTGAGGTGGGGTGTGACATGCTCAGGTGACCTTGTGGCGGAATGGCCCCACCTCTCTTTAGTGTTTTAATAAGTAGTAGTTTTAGTTGTCGAAATGTTTGACATCTTTTTGAGAGGTTTTTATGTATTATTTACGATTTTAATGTAGTGCTTTATCATGTGGGTCTTTATTTAGAATGCATAGTCTAAGTAAACGGGGCAATGCCTAAGACCTCAAATGGCCCACATTTGTTTGTAAATATTTGCAAGTTATAACTCATCCAATAATCTGGTGAGTAATAAATAACTGTCAGAAGGTTATTCTGGCCATATACTACCATATCTCTTGTTGACTTGTTGCATTGCGTAAAGGTTTTTTTGCTATTTTCAATTCATGATCATCTGTCTCGTACTATTCCTTCAACTACTGACTTGTTTATTAAAATAGTTATTGGTAGAGCTACTCGCTCACCGAATAGTTTTAGAACAAGTGGACAAAGATTGTCATTACCAAAACGTTTCTTAAGTTGAAGGGACATTATAATTTGCCTGATCTAATTTTCATCGGTTTATTTTTGGGCTCCACTTTTTGGATTTTGTTTAGGGCAATTCTGAAGGAATACATTTGCATGGTTTGGATCAACATTTAAAAAAAGTTACAAAATGTATTCAAAATTTGATTAGGTTCATTATGCAATGATAGTCTAATTGTTGTAGATACGTCCAATTAATTTGACGGAGAGCAGATGTTGTGTGTCGAATGGACATGTTCAATAAAGGTTTATGTTTGAATATTAATGGCTCGTTTGATTTTTAGAAGGCTTCCGCTTGCCAATTAAACAAAATATAGGTAAATGATCGGATATACCACTGTACAGTATGCCAGAGTGAACAAATGGGGTTGTATGCCGTACATACATGTTATCAATGAGGGTAACAGAAGTATGGGTGATACGCGTTGGCTTGTAATAGTGGGAATGGTGTTTGCTGCTAGATACGTATGTAGAAGGTCGGATGAGGGTTTATAGGAGGCAGTTTTTAGGTAGTCAAAATGTTGATAAGTTCCTATTGTGACCTGATTGCTTGAGCTTTGAGTCTTATGTAATATTGATTTATATCGTTGAATAGATGAAGTGACATTTGTATTAGGAATCCGGTATATTTTGCCAATGATTGAAGTTTAACAATTACCACTAGATTCAACAAATATAGATTCAAGTTCACCTTCTATGAAAATAGCAAGCTCATCACGAAGATTGTATTGAATATTATCATACATACATACATACACCACCTTTAGATTTAACCTTCCTGTTTTTTTAATAAAGTAGTAATTAAGCAGTTTAAGAAGATGCACATTATCATTTAGAAATGTTTCACATAATAAAATAAATTTCAACATCTGCACCAGATAGTTCTGATAATAATGTTTTAAGTTGATAAAATTTAGATGAGTCCTGGTATATTTAGATGGAGTACTTTGTACTGAAAATTATTATGACAAAATTTGTCAGGAAGTATATTGTTAACATCATAGTAATTACTATTTATATCAGGTAAATTAAAACAGTTTTTTGTAAGTCTTCGTTATGAGTAAATATATTGTACAAATGCCTGAGATGTAGCTCAGAATAATTACTTAACATATCATCCATATTTTATTGGGAGTAATTAGCTGTCTATACACATATTGCATTTTAAGTCACAAAAGAAGAAAATAATTGTCAACAAAAAGTACTATATGATAAGAAGAAAATCGTTAAATGAAAGAACATCTCAGATGTTGAGATGTTCATAAAGGACTTTTCTAAAATAAAACATGTCTGGTGTCGATAATTGTGAAGTAGTTGAATATATATCATTGTAGTAGTTGTGTTTACATACACATTTCAGAAGGTTATACAGTGCGAGTTTAGGAGAATTAGATAAAGATGGACAGGTGGCTATGCAGAACAGCTTAGCAAAAACACGAAAAGAAACTAAATGCATGGCTGACTACAAGGTAGATGACTGGCTGTGAAGTCAGGCTAAGACGACTAGCAAACAACTAATACCTTCAACTAAACATGCTGCGGTGGTACCCATGTATCACTAACCTGATATATAGTATTAGTAAGCCATTGTGCATTTACTCAACTAATATAAAAACTAACATCATAGTATAACATATCACAATGGATGATATGTTACATACCCGCACTGCATTTAGCAAACCAATGACATTTTAACCAGTGACAGCCATTATTGGGCCAATGCAGTTCTTGCAATGGTAAACCAACGATAGCCATTATTGGGCCAATGCAGTTCTTGCAATGGCAAACCAACAATAGCCATTATTGGGCCAATGCTGTTCTTACAATGGCAAACCAACGATAGCCATTATTGGGCCAATGCTGTTCTTACAATGGCAAACCAACGATAGCCATTATTGGGCCAATGCAGTTATTGCAATGGCAAACCAACGATAGCCATTATTGGGCCAATGCAGTTCTTGCAATGGCAAACCAACAATAGCCATCATTGGACCAATGCTGTTCTTGCAATGGCAAACCAACGATAACCATCATTGGACCAATGCTGTTCTTGCAATGGCAAACCAACGATAGCCATTATTGGGCCAATGCAGTTCTTGCAATGGCAAACCAACGATAGCCATCATTGGACCAATGCTGTTCTTGCAATGGCAAATCAACGATAGCCATCACTGGACCAATCCTGTTCTTGCAATGGCAAACCAACGATAGCCATCATTGGACCAATGCTGTTCTTACAATGGCAAACCAACGATAGCCATCATTGGACCAGTGCTGTTCTTGCAATGGCAAACCAACGATAGCCATTATTGGGCCAATGCAGTTCTTGCAATGGCAAACCAACGATAGCCATCATTGGACCAATTCAGTTCTTGCAATGGCAAACCAACGATAGCCATCATTGGACCAATGCTGTTATTGCAATGGCAAACCAACGATGGCACACCAACGACAGCCATTATTGGGCCAAAGCTGTTCTTGCAATGGCAAACCAGCGATAGCAATTATTGGGTCAATGCAGTTCTTGCAATGGCAAACCAATGATAGCCATTATTGGGCCAATGCAGTTCTTGCAATGGCAAACCAACGATAGCCATCATTGGGCCAAAGCTGTTCTTGCAATGGCAAACCAACGATAGCCATCATTGGGCCAATGCTGTTCTTGCAATGGCAAACCAACAATAGCCATCATTGGACCAATGCTGTTCTTGCAATGGCAAACCAATGATGGCAAACCAAAGATAGTCATCATTGGACCAATGTTGTTCTTGCAATGGCAAACCAACGATAGCAATTATTGGGCCAATGCAGTTCTTGCAATGACAAACCAACGATAGCCATCATTGGACCAATGCAGTTCTTGCAATAGCAAACCAACGACAGCCATTATTGGGCCAAAGCTGTTCTTGCAACGGCAAACCAACGATAGCCATCATTGGGCCAATGCTGTTCTTGCAATGGCAAACCAACGATAGCCATCATTGGACTAATGATGTTCTTGCAATGGCAAACCAACGATAGCCATTATTGGGCCAATGCATTTCTTGCAATGGCAAACCAACGATAGCCATCATTGGACCAATGCTGTTCTTACAATGGCAAACCAACGATAGCCATTATTGGGCCAATGCAGTTATTGTAATGGCAAACCAACGATAGCCATTATTGGGCCAATGCAGTTCTTGCAATGGCAAACCAACGATAGCCATTATTGGGCCAATGCAGTTCTTGCAATGGCAAACCAACAATAGCCATCATTGGACCAATGCTGTTCTTGCAATGGCAAACCAACGATAGCCATTATTGGGCCAATGCAGTTCTTGCAATGGCAAACCAACGATAGCCATCATTGGACCAATGCTGTTCTTGCAATGGCAAACCAACGATAGCCATCATTGGACCAATGCTGTTCTTGCAATGGCAAACCAACGATAGCCATTATTGGGCCAATGCAGTTCTTGCAATGGCAAACCAACGATAGCCATCATTGGACCAATTCAGTTCTTGCAATGGCAAACCAACGATAGCCATCATTGGACCAATGCTGTTATTGCAATGGCAAACCAACGATGGCACACCAACGACAGCCATTATTGGGCCAAAGCTGTTCTTGCAATGGCAAACCAACGATAGCCATCATTGGGCCAAAGCTGTTCTTGCAATGGCAAACCAGCGATAGCCATTATTGGGCCAATGCAGTTCTTGCAATGGCAAACCAACGATAGCCATCATTGGGCCAAAGCTGTTCTTGCAATGGCAAACCAACGATAGCCATCATTGGGCCAGTGCTGTTCTTGCAATGGCAAACCAACAATAGCCATCATTGGACCAATGCTGTTCTTGCAATGGCAAACCAATGATGGCAAACCAAAGATAGTCATCATTGGACCAATGTTGTTCTTGCAATGGCAAACCAACGATAGCAATTATTGGGCCAATGCAGTTCTTGCAATGGCAAACCAATGATGGCAAACCAAAGATAGTCATCATTGGACCAATGTTGTTCTTGCAATGGCAAACCAACGATAGCAATTATTGGGCCAATGCAGTTCTTGCAATGACAAACCAACGATAGCCATCATTGGACCAATGCAGTTCTTGCAATAGTTCTTGCAATGGCAAACCAACGACAGCCATTATTGGGCCAAAGCTGTTCTTGCAACGGCAAACCAATGATGGCAAACCAATGACAGCCATTATTGGGTCAATGATGTTTTGATAATGGTAAACCAATGATGACAAATGCATGGCAGACATTATTGGGCCAATGATATTTTTCAATGGCAAGTCAATAATGACAAACCAATGACAAACTATCGTTGGCCCAATCATGGTTTCTGCAGCGAGCATTGTTCCAATGAGATTTGCAAGCTGGGATGTGAATGCTACACCACCATTTTAATTGTACTTTGTTTTTATCTGTCTCATGTATCGTTATGATTTTATTGATTTATTTATTATGTATTTGTTTTTTATGTGATGACGACTGAGTGGCTCGGCCATCAGAAATAGTATATACTAAGCATGTTACTGAGTGAAAATAAAATGATCAATCAGAGGAATTGCAAACTTGACAGGCACAATCATGTAGCAAAATCACAGTGGTCAATGACATGTTATTTGTTCAAAAACTAGTGACGAAAGCTGCTACAAATGTGACAATCAAGAAACTTAGTAAACGCTAATAATAATATTTAATAGGCTATTTAACAAGATTTAACAAGATTGCCGTCCAGAGCTGTAAGCTCCAGACGGCATGCGTACAAGGAAGCCTTTGGCTTATTGAGAGTCCAACAATTTTCCACCTGCGTATAACCCGCCCTCGCCAGATGGTCAGTGTTAGAGGAACGGCCTCAGTAGACACAGAAACACATCAAGTACCAGTGACATGCTCCAACAGGTCCAGTGGTCAGTGTTAGAGGAACGGCCTCAATAGACACAGAAACACATCAAGTACCAGTGACATGCTTTAACAGGTCCAGTGGTCAGTGTTAGAGGAACGTCCTCAATAGACACAGAAACACGTCAAGTACCAGTGACATGCTGCAACAGGTCCAGTGGCCAGTGTTAGAGGAACGGCCTCAATAGACACAGAAACACATCAAGTACCAGTGACATGCTCCAACAGGTCCAGTGGCCAGTGCTAGAGGAACGGCCTCAATAGACACAGAAACACATCAAGCACCAGC
Source organism: Escarpia spicata (assembly GCA_963995525.1). NCBI lineage: Eukaryota > Metazoa > Annelida > Polychaeta > Sabellida > Siboglinidae > Escarpia > Escarpia spicata. The sequence goes on from OZ023206.1 coordinate 73,808,257, forward strand.
GACATGCTCCAACAGGTCCAGTGGCCAGTGCTAGAGGAACGGCCTCAATAGACACAGAAACACATCAAGTACCAGCGACATGCTCCAACAGGTCCAGTGGCCAGTGTTAGAGGAACGGCCTCAATAGACACAGAAACACATCAAGTACCAGCGACATGCTCCAACAGGTCCAGTGGCCAGTGTTAGAGAAACGGCCTCAATAGACACAGAAACACATCAAGTACCAGCGACATGCTCCAACAGGTCCAGTGGCCAGTGTTAGAGGAACGGCCTCAATAGACACAGAAACACATCAAGTACCAGCGACATGCTCCAACAGGTCCAGTGGTCAGTGCTAGAGGAACGGCCTCAATAGACACAGAAACACATCAAGCACCAGCGACATGCTCCAACAGGTCCAGTGGCCAGTGCTAGAGGAACGGCCTCAATAGACACAGAAACACATCAAGCACCAGCGACATGCTCCAACAGGTCCAGTGGCCAGTGTTAGAGAAACGGCCTCAATAGACACAGAAACACATCAAGTACCAGTGACATGCTCCAACAGGTCCAGTGGCCAGTGCTAGAGGAACGTCCTCAATAGACACAGAAACACATCAAGTACCAGCGACATGCTCCAACAGGTCCAGTGGTCAGTGTTAGAGGAACGGCCTCAATAGACACAGAAACACATCAAGTACCAGCGACATGCTCCAACAGGTCCAGTGGCCAGTGCTAGAGGAACGTCCTCAATAGACACAGAAACACATCAAGTACCAGCGACATGCTCCAACAGGTCCAGTGGCCAGTGTTAGAGGAACGTCCTCAATAGACACAGAAACACATCAAGTACCAGCGACATGCTCCAACAAGTCCAGTGGCCAGTGCTAGAGGAACGGCCTCAATAGACACAGAAACACATCAAGTACCAGCGACATGCTCCAACAGGTCCAGTGGCCAGTGTTAGAGGAACGGCCTCAATAGACACAGAAACACATCAAGTACCAGCGACATGCTCCAACAGGTCCAGTGGCCAGTGTTAGAGAAACGGCCTCAATAGACACAGAAACACATCAAGTACCAGTGACATGCTCCAACAGGTCCAGTGCTAGAGGAACGTCCTCAATAGACATAGAAACACATCAAGTACCAGCGACATGCTCAAACAGGTCCAGTGGCCAGTGTTAGAGGAACAGCCTCAATAGACACAGAAACACATCAAGTACCAGTGACATGCTCCAACAGGTCCAGTGGTCAGTGTTAGAGGAACGGCCTCAATAGACACAGAAACACATCAAGTACCAGTGACATGCTCCAACAGGTCCAGTGGCCAGTGCTAGAGGAACGTCCTCAATAGACACAGAAACACATCAAGTACCAGCGACATGCTCCAACAGGTCCAGTGGCCAGTGTTAGAGGAACGGCCTCAATAGACACAGAAACACATCAAGTACCAGTGACATGCTCCAACAGGTCCAGTGACCAGTGTTAGAGGAACGGTCTCAATAGACACAGAAACACATCAAGTACCAGTGACATGCTCCAACAGGTCCAGTGACCAGTGTTAGAGGAACGGCCTCAATAGACACAGAAACACATCAAGCACCAGTGACATGCTCCAACAGGTCCATTGGTCAGTGCTAGAGGAACGGCCTCAATGGACACAGAAACACATCAAGCACCAGTGACATAATCCAACAGGTCCAGTGGCCAGTGTTAGAGGAACGGCCTCAATAGACACAGAAACACATCAAGTACCAGTGACATGCTCCAACAGGTTCAGTGGTCAGTGTTAGAGGAACGACTCTGCTCTGCCAGACTCGCCATGCTCTACAAAATCCGCAACGGACAATCATGTGTGAGGTGTGACGCCCTCAAGCCCTTGCCTGCCAGCAATAGACGAAGCCACCACAGCCAGCAGTACCAGCGCATCACCTGCCGCACTGACTACAGGAGTAACACCTCTTTCCCTACACCATCCATGGCTGGAACACTTTGCCCCCAGACACCGTCCAGTCCACCACACTTGGCACCTTCATTCTGAGGGAGTCAAGACACATCTAAACAACTATTTGTGGGCCTGGGGTAGCAGTAGGGTGCTCTTGGTCCACTTACCCCCGGCTTGCCAGGGTATGACAGGCGTGTGGCTTGTGGGCAGCCGCGCATATAGCTATGTATTATATTATTATTATCATTTATTATTTTGTTAAATTTTATATAACCAACATTATAGATCACCGCTATGATATTGCATTGTGTTAACTGTATATATATATATATATATATATATATATATATATATATATATCTGACCGCATTATTATCGTATGTGACAGTGTTACCACGTGCATTATCGCCCCTATTTCCCAAAAATTTGGGATAACCACCGACCTGCTCGCATTGTTGTCCACCCCATCTCGGCCACACAAATAATACATACAAAATAGTTGATAAACATGCAGAAATACAACACAATTGGCAGAAATACAATAAAATGGGCAGAAAGTTGTTGAATATTCTTTAGACTTTACATAGTCTGCTCAGATGATTCTGTTGCTGGTTCGGTAATTAGAATCAGTTTTTCAACTTTTTCATATGACATAACTTTTTCCACATAATATATCATGACATTGTAATAAAACATGCAGACAGGCCACAGAAAGGCCAGAAAGTTGTAGAATATACTTCAGAGTTCACATGCGTCTGCTGCTGGTTGTCACTTCAGTCAGCAGGTATTGGTTCTGATTGAATGGCTCTTAAACTCGCCACGGTATAATTGTTTTCACAAAGTGACTTTATTCACATAAAATACACCATGTAATAATAACCATTCTCCCGATTGTAAACATTAAAAAACAACATTCGAAAAGTAATCGACAGTAGCACTGCATGTACGGACGGGTAACCAGCAAAGGCTGTATCTATAGTTTGCACAAATGGTGATGCATAGACGGGTTGAATTAGATTAGAAATATAAGAAACGTTTCTTGATGTCAGCATTATGACATAATTATGTAAACCTCTTTAGCAAAGGAGATGAATGATCATGTGATTGTCCGTAGCCACGATAAAGGGTGAACATAAAATGACCAGCGCCCAGATGTACGACTTCTAGAACATTGCAAACGTAGTGGCGAAGCCATCCATATTTATTCATATTCCCTTAGGGCTGCAGCCAGAGCCTGACCTGTTTTCGTGAACTTGCGAACAAATGTCAAACCCACCGAAGGAACTTTAAATGTGGATGTTTAACGAAGACAACATTAACTCAGAATAAAATTACAATGCACAGCGAGCATTACAAACTCCTGCCATACAAACTATGAACGAATTGAGAACCTTTGTATGACGCTTTGTACAATACGAAAGTTTTGTGGAATTGGCCCTGGACTGCGATGTTGGAAAGGGTTTCACAACGCAGTAACCAATCCTTCATTCATATGACAATTTCAAACGTAAATCAATATATGAAACTTTCAAAGTTTCACTTATCAGGCTTACATCTTAGTGGCTTATAGATTGGCCCGGGACCGAGGAAAAAGATTGACTTAACTAAGCGAAAATTGGCTTATGCGAGTTCAAGTTATTGGGAGTGCAATGACTACAAATATCTGTTATTCAAGTTATTCATATGTTGTGAGATTGTTTAGAGTTACATCATTTTCATCAGACGTCTATCAATGACAATGTTTCCTATTTCAATTATTGCCTTATATGGTACGAACGTTTTGTGAAACCTGGCGATGGTCAATATCTAGTTGCTATCTCATACACATGCTTTAAGTTTATGTTGTTTGGATAATTTTGCGTGGGGGACAATAATGTGGATCTACTTTAGCGCCCATGTTTGCATAACCACCGTCTCCCCACATTGGAATATCTCGACCTAATCGCCCATGAGCGATAATGCAGTCAAATATAGTATATATATATATATATACTAACAGCACCATATGCAAATATGCACAAGGGACCGCCTTAGGGATACCGCCGTTTTTAAGCAGACCAGAGCCGGTCTGCAATAAGTTTTTATCTCTGGTTGCGTAGTAATGGAGCGGTCGACCTACAGTGGCGTTAGGCTTATATATATATATATATATATATACATATATATATATATATATATATATATATATATATAGCCATTCTAACACAATTGTTATAATATTGGGAACGGTTCATGATCTTCAGTAAATCATGTATTCAACACCGTAATATATAGAAAGCCATCAATCAAAATATTACCTCCAATTCTCTTGAGTTCTCTTTTCCCTGTTTTCTTCTTCTTCGTGTTTGGAAGTTGTTCGAGCACTTGTACTAAAATATACAAAACATTACACATTATTAGTAGTGCACACTTCTTGTCTATAACCATCTGTCTATTTAGTAGTGTGCACTTCTTGTCTATAACCATCTATCTATTTAGTAGTGTGCACTTCTTGTCTATAACCATCTATCTATTTAGTAGTGTGCACTTCTTGTCTATAACCATCTATCTATTTAGTAGTGTGCACTTCTTGTCTATAACCATCTATCTATTTAGTAGTGTGCACTTCTTGTCTATAACCATCTATCTATTTAGTTGTTACACACATGTCAAGACATGTAATCTCCTGTTTAGAAAGTAGTGGATGTTGAAATGCATATAACATCTGAATCAGAATTAGTCCATAGCAAACACTACTAAACATAAATTTACGTGGCGCTATATCATGTGGCCTCCATGTTCATTTATATGAAACCCTATGCACCATAGACCCAGATATCACCAGAGACAATAAGTATGGAACAGGTTAATCAATCACCAGTGTACACGGGCCCAGTTAACTTTAGACGCTGAATGAGAATAATGATTTTTTAGACAAATATTACATACCTCTGCCTACTACATCGCCCACATCTCTTCTCACATCCCCAACAGCTCTGTGTACATCTTGGACATCTCGTTTTAGCTTGATGTAGTCATCACCGAGTCGTTTCTCGAGGTCTTTGTTTGAGGCAATAACATTCAGCATGTCCTACATAACAGACATACTGTATATCAAAGACCTTACATGGCAAACAACAAACAACTGAAGCACCGTGGTGGTGGTGGGTATTGGGGAGATGGTGGTGATGTGATAGTGGTGGAGATGGTAGTAGTGGTGGTGGGGTGGTGGTGGTAGTGGGGTGGTGGTAGTGGTGGTCGTGGTGGTAATGGGGGTGTTGGTGGTAGTGGTGGGGTGGTGAAGGTAGTGGGGAGGTGGTTGTGTGGGTGGTGGTAGTGGTGGAGGTGGTTGTGTGGGTGGTGGTAGTGGTGGTGGTTGTGTGGGTGGTTGTAGTGGTGGGGTGGTGGTAGTGGTGGTTGTGTGAGTGGTGGTAGTGGTGGGGTGGTGGTGGTTGTGTGGGTGGTGGTAGTGGTGGAGGTGGTTGTGTGGGTGGTGGTAGTGGTGGAGGTGGTTGTGTGGGTGGTGGTAGTGGTGGAGATGGTTGTGTGGGTGGTGGGAGTGGTGGAGGTAGTGGTGGAGGTAGTTGTGTGGGTGGTGGTAGTGGTGGGGTTGTGGTATAGGTGGTTGTGTGGGTGGTGGTAGTGGTGGGGTGATGGTAGTGGCAGAGGTGGTTGTGTGGGTGGTGGTAGTGGTGGTAGAGGTGGTTGTGTGGGTGATGGTAGTGGTGGAGGTGATTGTGTGGGTGGTGGCAGTGGTGTAGTTGGTTGTGTGGGTGATGGTAGTGGTGGATGTGGTTGTGTGGTTGGTGGTAGTGGTGGGGTGGTGGAGGTGGTAGTGATGGGGTGGTGGTAGTGGTGGAGGTGTTTGTGTGAGTGGTGGAGGTGGTTGTGTGGGTGGTGGTAGTGGTGGTGGTGATGGGGTGGTGGTGGGGTGGTGGAGGTGGTTGTGTGGGTGGTGTTGGTGGTTTTGTGGGTAGTGGTGAGGTTGTGGTGGTAGTGGTGGAGGTGGTTGTGTGGGTGGTGGTAGTGGTGGAGGTGGTTGTGTGGGTGGTGGTAGTGGTGAAGGTGGTTGTGTGAGTGGTGGTAGTGGTGGGGTGGTGGGGTGGTGGTAGTGGTGGAGGTGGTTGTGTGGGTGGTGATAGTGGTGGGGTGGTGGTAGAGGTGGTTGTGTGGGTGGTGGTTGTGGTAGTGGTGGAGGTGGTTGTGTGGGTGGTGGTGATGTGGATTGACCACAGATGTATATATAATAATAAGAGGTACCTGTTTGTTTGTGGTCTGTTCTTCTTCAATCAGTTCCTTCCAGAGACTGCGCTCAAGTTCAAACACTGGAGCGACATTGACGTCCAGAGGGGTGGCTTGAATCTAACATACAACAGAACGACATTCACATACCACTTCAATGTAGAAAAAGCCGAATATTTTGAATGGAGATAACATCTGTGCGTAAGACAATAGCTTATTACTCATGCTCTGACATGTTCTTATAAAGTGGTCCGAACATTAACGACATCGCGATCAAGGCAAATACATGTTTTTATAATAGTTAAACATGCCAACCGGTAAATATCAAATGTCATTACAATATCTAACTAAGAAAACATTATAACAACTTAGGCCATTTGTATGATGAGCTGAGGTAAAATAACTGAAGAACTCCGTCAACATCAAATTCATTCACTACTCACTATCAGGCCTGCTCAACATTACTCCTTGGTGTATAATATAATTACGTTGTTTATCTCACTCTCAGGCCTGCTCAACATTACTCCTTGGTGTATAATATAATTACATTGTTTATCTCACTGTCAGGTCTGCTCAACATTACTCCTTGGTATATAATATAATTACATTGTTTATCTCACTATCAGGCCTGTTCAACATTACTCCTTGGTATATAATATAATTACGTCGTTTATCTCACTCTCAGGCCTGCTCAACATTACTCCTTGGTATATAATATAATTACGTCTTTTATCTCACTCTCAGGCCTGTTCAACATTACTCCTTGGTATATAATATAATTACGTCGTTTATCTCACTCTCAGGCCTGCTCAACATTACTCCTTGGTATATAATATAATTACATTGTTTATCTCACTATCAGGCCTGTTCAACATTACACCTTGGTATATAATATAATTACGTCGTTTATCTCACTGTCAGGTCTGCTCAACATTACTCCTTGGTATATAATATAATTACATTGTTTATCTCACTCTCAGGCCTGCTCAACATTACTCCTTGGTATATAATATAATTACATTGTTTATCTCACTATCAGGCCTGTTCAACATTACACCTTGGTATATAATATAATTACGTCGTTTATCTCACTCTCAGGCCTGCTCAACATTACTCCTTGGTGTATAATATAATTACATTGTTTATCTCACTATCAGGCCTGCTCAACATTACTCCTTGGTATATAATATAATTAAGTTGTTTATCTCACTCTCAGGCCTGCTCAACATTACTCCTTGGTGTATAATATAATTACATTGTTTATCTCACTATCATACCTGCTCAACATTATTCCTTGGTATATAATATAATTACATTGTTTATCTCACTCTCAGGCCTGCTCAACATTACTCCTTGGTATATAATATAATTACATTGTTTATCTCACTATCAGGCCTGCTCAACATTACTCCTTGGTATATAATATAATTACATTGTTTATCTCACTATCAGGTCTGCTCAACATTACTCCTTGGTATATAATATAATTACATTGTTTATCTCACTCTCAGGCCTGCTCAACATTACTCCTTGGTATATAATATAATTACATTGTTTATCTCACTATCTGGTCTGCTCAACATTACTCCTTGGTATATAATATAATTACATTGTTTATCTCACTATCAGGCCTGCTCAACATTACTCCTTGGTATATAATATAATTACGTTGTTTATCTCGACGACTGCTCTTCGTGCTGAAGCGTAGTTCTGCAGGGCTGGTTCCTGCAGTAAGTCCGTCATTTTGTCCAAGTAGGTTGTCAGGTCGGCTGACGTCACCTCCAGGTTGTGACAATGGAAAATATCATTCCGCACTTGTCTTACCTACATATAACAACACTACATCTGACACAGAACGACAAAACATATAATAATAATGCTGAACATACAGTTGAATCAAACACCTTACTTTACTTTCATATATATTTTGTTTACACAGATTGGTGCAACTGTTCACTGACTAATGCCAGCCATTTTTTGTAGTCGCTAACCTTTTTCAAGACCCATTTTATTTGGTTCCTCATCAACTTATGTGATTATGGCAATCCTAGGTGCTTCTCGTTACCGTATAAGTTTATTCATATTGTATTGGTCGTCTAGTTGGTTCTTAAAATGTCTTTATCCGTGTCGCCTTGGTCATACATTCTGCGTGTTTCCTTCATGGCACAGCATAATGCTGTTTTTGTTTTGTTTTCCTATGTCCACCGTGTGTAGTCAGGCGGGATGGTGTTACAGCTGTAATGGGAATAATCCTACCTCACGCCGATCCACACAGTCTGACACGCACGCACTTACACACACTCACACAACAACCATACATACACACACACACGCACACACGCCAACATGCCTTCTGTCTAAATGTGCATACACACGGACACACACATACACACACGCACACACATACACATACTTGTTTACGGTGCCGTTGAAACATTTTGCCACAGTCTCACTTCACCTTTGTACATCAAATCATCCACAATTAGTGCCCACCAGCGGACCCAATTCCATTTCCCCCAGCGACTCTCTCTTTCCTCAATGGAGGGGGGTGCGTACAACTCATATTTCTAGGTCACGGTTTCAAACCGAGCACAACCTGTTCATTTGAGTGGTGACGTGTTGTAAGTGACAACAGTTACTCAAGGTAATTCATTTGTCTCCTTCTTCTTCTTCTCGCGTGTGTCTACAGCCTAGACTTGCAGTGTGTTGTCGAGCAGCCACTCGTGGGTTGCCAAGTCCAGCTCTGCTGTCTTCTTCTTCTCGTGTGGGTATACAGCCTAGACTTGCAGTGTGTTGTCAAGCAGCCACTCGTGGGTTGCCAGGTCCAGCTCTGCTGTATTCTTCTTCTCGCGTGTATCTACAGCCTAGACTTGCAGTGTGTTGTCAAGCAGCCACTCGTGGGTTGCCAGGTCCAGCTCTGCTGTCTTCTTCTTCTCGCGTGTGTCTACAGCCTAGACTTGCAGTGTGTTGTTGAGCAGTCACTCGTGGGTTGCCAGGTCCAGCTCTGCTGTCTTCTTCTTCTCGCGTGTGTCTACAGCCTAGACTTGCAGTGTGTTGTTGAGCAGTCACTCCCGGGTAGCCAGGTCCAGCTCTGCTGTCTTCTTCTTCTCGCGTGTGTCTACAGCCTAGACTTGCAGTGTGTTGTTGAGCAGTCACTCCCGGGTAGCCAGGTCCAGCTCTGCTGTATTCTTCTTCTCGCGTGTGTCTACAGCCTAGACTTGCAGTGTGTTGTCGAGCAGCCACTCGTGGGTTGCCAGGTCCAGCTCTGCTGCCTTCTTCTTCTCGCGTGGGTCTACAGCCTAGACTTGCAGTGTGTTGTTGAGCAGTCACTCCCGGGTAGCCAGGTCCAGCTCTGCTGTCTTCTTCTTCTCGCGTGTGTCTACAGCCTAGACTTGCAGTGTGTTGTTGAGCAGTCACTCCCGGGTAGCCAGGTCCAGCTCTGCTGTATTCTTCTTCTCGCGTGTGTCTACAGCCTAGACTTGCAGTGTGTTGTCGAGCAGCCACTCGTGGGTTGCCAGGTCCAGCTCTGCTGCCTTCTTCTTCTCGCGTGTGTCTACAGCCTAGACTTGCAGTGTGTTGTTGAGCAGCCACTCCCGGGTAGCCAGGTCCAGCTCTGCTGTCTTCTTCTTCTCGCGTGTATCTACAGCCTAGACTTGCAGTGTGTTGTCGAGCAGTCACTCGTGGGTTGCCAGGTCCAGCTCTGCTGTCTTCTTCTTCTCGAGTGTGTCTACAGCCTAGACTTGCAGTGTGTTGTCGAGCAGCCACTCGTGGGTTGCCAGGTCCAGCTCTGCTGTCTTCTTCTTCTCGCGTGTGTCTACAGCCTAGACTTGCAGTGTGTTGTCGAGCAGCCACTCGTGGGTTGCTAGGTCCAGCTCTGCTGTCTTCTTCTTCTCGCGTGGGTCTACAGCCTAGACTTGCAGTGTGTTGTCGAGCAGCCACTCCCGGGTAGCCAAGTCCAGCTCTGTGATGCCAGTCTCACTGTTTGGAGCACTGTCGAGAGTGCAGTGGCTGATAATGTGGTCTGCTGATTGTTGGTCCACACCGCATTCACATGCAGTGCTTTCACATAGTCCCCAACTATACACAGATGCGTTGAATCTTCCAGCTCCCATTCGCAGGCGATTCAGCTTCCTCCATGCTTTTTTTGTGTCTTTCTTGCTTGTTTATTGTTGGTTCTGTTGGTGTTTGTAAATCACATCAGTGCATCGCTTGCTATATTCTTTAACTTGTCACTTAAAGATGGAATTGATCCAATAGAATGGAAAGAAGCAAATGTTACGCCATTATTTAAAAATGGATCGAGGAGCAAGACAGAGAATTACAGACCAGTTAGTTTAACATCAGTTTTATGGAAATGATAAGAAAGACATGATATGGTGTCAATTCTAAATGGCGGAGTGACCCCCACTAATACGGTCTTAATTGTAAATGGCGGAGTGACCCCCACCGATATGGTGTGAATTGTAAATACAGTGTTGTGAGATAGTTAGTACTGGTGGTTGGTAATACATCTACAACTTGTAGGAATTGGTTAATTGGGGTCGGCATGCTTGCTGTGAATATATATTGATCTATTTTTGTTGTCATTACATGATATATCTCATGACATATATCGCGACATATCTCACGACATATCTCACGACACATCTCATGACATATCTCATCACGTATCTCATGACACATCTCATGACGCATCTCATGACGCATCTCATGATGCATCTCATGACATATATAATGACGTCATCGACTCTAAACCTACTTGGCCTTTCTCTTCATTTTTGTTATGTTTTCTGATAGAAATCCATGTGATGTCTATCTCTACATACTCTTTGATAGTAACAATTGAATTTGTATTCTGTTGGTTAATCGTTAACATCAAGGTATTTATCATTACTTGTATGTATTCAACTGTTCAACTGATACGTATTTATGATGTATATTACGATATGCATTGATGCTCTAGTAATATTTATGTACTAATTTTTGTAAGTTTTGACATGTCAACAAACTATAACAGGTGGATCACTAGAATGTACCTTAATACATTTGTATAATGCTGAATCTATTAATATTAGCCAGATCCAAACAAACAAAAAAGAGTTAAAAACAATATTCAATTAATCCAAACAGATTGAAAATGAAACAGATGATGATTCTCCTGATTCACTTCACACAAATGAGTGTATACATTATTTTACTGCAGTTGAGTTTTCTGAAGCACTTCAACCAGACTACATCTCTATCAATGTTCTGCATCAACTGCCGTAGTTGAGAAGCTCAATGGGATTCTCTACAAGAACTACTTTCTGATATGACATCAAATGGCCTGACGCTAAATCTCACTGGACTCACTCAAGTTTTAAAAATTTAAGATGTTTTATGTTATATGATAAATGGGTATCACAATTTACTGTTCAATACCAGACTAGATACATAGTCCCACATAGTTCACATAGTCCCACATAGTTCACATAGTCCCACATAGTTCACGTAGTCCCACATAGTTCCCATAGTCCCACATAGTTCACATAGTCCCACATAGTTCACATAGTCCCACATAGTTCACATAGTCCCACATAGTTCACATACTTAACATAGTCCCACATAGTTCACATAGTCCCACATAGTCCCACATAGTTCACATAGTCCCACATAGTTCACATAGTCCCAAATATTCCCACATAGTTCACATAGTCCCACATAGTTCACATAGTCCCAACTATACATAGATGCGTTGAATCTTCCAGCTCCCATTGGCAGGCGATTCAGCTTCCTCCATGCCTTTTTTGTGTCTTTCTTGCTTGTTTATTGTTGGTACTGTTGGTGTTTGTAGATCACATCAGTACACCACTTGCTATATTCTTTAACTTGTCACTTAAAGAGGGAATGGTTCCACTAGAATGGACAGTAGCAAATGTTACGCCATTATTTAAAAAGGGATCGAGGAGCAAGACAGAGAACTACAGACCAGTTAGTTTAACATTGGTTTTATGCAAATTACTAGAAACGCTTATAAGAGACCACGTGGAGGAATTCCTTGTGAAACACAAATCAATAAACAAATTTCAACCAGGGTTCTTAAAGTCTAGGTCTGATCTAACCAATCTCATATGTTTTTGGAAGAAATTACAAAGTGGTTCACCAGTGGATGTTGTCAACTTAGATTTTCAGAAAGCATTTGATAGTGCCACATCAAAGTTGTTGCTTAAACTAAATGTCCATGGTATAGGGGATGGTGTGATCAGTTGGCAGTGAATACATAATGGGGGATACCGTATTAGATAAAACTGTAAAACAAAAGGACTTAGGAGTAACAGTTGGTGCTGACATGAAAGTTTCAGAGCAATGTGGAATCGCTGCTTCAAAAGGTAATAGTTAGACCTCATTTAACAAGATTTAACAAGATTGCCACCCAGAGAATTAACTCTAGGTAGCAGGTGGACAAGGAAGCCCTTGGCTTTTCGAGAGTCCGACCTTTTTATCTATGTGTATCCCGCCCGTCTGAGGTATGTGTCGATTTTATTTTTAAACATATTCACGCTACTAGCACCCACACAATCAGCAGGTAATTTGTTCCATTCATTTACAGTTCTTTGTGAAAATGAAAACTTTCTTATATCCAATCTACTCTGCTCCTTTGCTAATGCAAGATCATGTCCTCTAGTCCTTCTATCTTTCTTAACTGAGAAAAACATATTTCTATGAATATTTTCATAACCCTTCAATATTTTAAACACTTCTATTTGATCTCCTCTCAATCTCATTTGGAATGTTGCATACAAGCACGGAGGCCATACTGTGGTCGTCCCTAGTGGGTGGCAGCACTAGACAACTAGTAGCCCCCCTGGGTGGCAGCACCCTCCCCTACAGATGTATATATATATATACCCTGATGACATGACCAAGACCTGAGACTTGATTGACACGCCCAACCTGACAACCGTTGACAGCGTGTAGCCTGAGACGCGTCTCTACCGTACTTGATACAGAACGCTGCAGATCCATGGGACTGGTAAGGAGCATAAAACTCATAATGTGGCTAAACAGGGATTAGTTTCACTCAATTGTAGTTCCATCATAACGGAAACTAACTACTACATATTAATCTTTCCGTACCAAATCAGTCAAACTCCAGACATTTTCCCGCGTGACAATAACCAATTTATATGAAATTTTACCTAAATGTGCATATATCTAAATGATGACTGTATGCAACATTTCAGTGCCAAATTCCAATTAATTATGAATTGATTGTTGATTGAATGAAGGGCTCGTTTAAATGTTTTCGCAATCACGACTGATATAAGTGGTTTCGGCCAATTTGTTATGCCAATAACTTGATTCATTTGGAAGCTATTAAGCTGCAAGTTGCTCAAATGCCTAATTTATACACAGAGAATCTGATTCTAAACTCGTGTTTTGCCTTCATATGATAGTTTCAGAGGTGGACACACCCAGTTGTGGTTTTAATCATTGTGGAATAACATCTTTCAAATTTTGGGGTACAACTACTACCTGATCATTTATTACAGACACCAAATGTTATTTGACTTGAGGTGTACTACAGAATACCTATAGCTGTTTCTACGAAATAAACCTCTGATACACCAATCAAGTCTAAAGTACTATTAAAGTGTGGCTATGGTCCAAATATGAAAATAAAATATACAACGTGAAAAAGCACTCATACCAAGTTACCAAGCACCAGGAAATTTAATATGATTAACATAGAGTAAATAGCTGCATATGTAGTATTTTGTTGGTGACATTTGATTTAAGGTGACCTAGTGACAGAGTGACCCCCACCGATACGGTGTTAATTGTGAATGGCGGAGTGACCCCCACCGATACGGTGTCAATTGTAAATAGCGGAGTGACCTCACCGATACAGTGTCAATTGTAAATGGCGGAGTGACCCCCACCGATACGGTGTCAACTGTAAATGACGGAGTGACCCCACCGATACAGTGTCAACTGTATATGACGGAGTGACCCCCACTGATACGGTGTCAATTGTAAATGACGAAGTGACCCCACTGATACAGTGTCAATTGTAAATGACAGAGTGACCCCCACTGATACGGTGTCAATTATAAATGACGGAGTGACCCCACTGATAGTGTCAATTGTAAATGATAGAGTGACCCCCGCTGATACAGTGTTAATTATAAATGACGGAGTGACCCCACTGATACAGTGTCAATTGTAAATGGCGATGTGACCCCCACCAATACAGTGTCAATTGTAAATGGTGAAGTGACCCCCACCGATACGGTGTCAATTGTAAATGACAGAGTGTCCCCACCGATATGGTGTCAATTGTAAATGGCGGAGTGACCCCAGCGATATGGTGTCAATTGTAAAGGGCGGAGTGACCCATACCAATACGGTGTCAATTGTAAAGGGCGGAGTGACCCCCACCGATACAGTGTCAATTGTAAATACAGTGTAGTGATATAGTTAGTGCTGGTGGCTGGTAATACGTCTACAACTTGTAGGAATTGGTTAGCAATACCATTGGTGCCGGAATGCTTGCTGTGAATATATATTGATATATTTATGTTGTCATTACATGATATATCTCATGACATATCTCATGACACATCTCATGACACATCTCATGACACATCTCCCGACACATCTCCTGACACATCTCGTAGGTGAAGGGCACAGTTGAGTTGGAGTGTTGGACTATACATAAGTGACACATCTCGTAGGTGAAGGGCACAATGGAGTTGGAGTGTTGGACTATACATAAGTGACACATCTCGTAGGTGAAGGGCACAGTGGAGTTGGAGTGTTGGACTATACATAAGTGACACATCTCGTAGGTGAAGGGCACAGTGGAGTTGGAGTGTTGGACTATACATAAGTGACACATCTCGTAGGTGAAGGGCACAGTGGAGTTGAAGTGTTGGACTATACATAAGTGACACATCTCGTAGGTGAAGGGCACAGTGGAGTTGGAGTGTTGGACTATACATAAGTGACACATCTCGTAGGTGAAGGGCACAGTGGAGTTGGAGTGTTGGACTATACATAAGTGACACATCTCGTAGGTGAAGGGCACAGTGGAGTTGGAGTGTTGGACTATACATAAGTGACACATCTCGTAGATGAAGGGCACAGTGGAATTGGAGTGTTGGACTATACATAAGTGACACATCTCGTAGGTGAAGGGCACAGTGGAATTGGAGTGTTGGACTATACATAAGTGACACCTCTCGTAGGTGAAGGGCACAGTGGAGTTGGAGTGTTGGACTATACATAAGTGACACATCTCGTAGATGAAGGGCACAGTGGAATTGGAGTGTTGGACTATACATAAGTGACACCTCTCGTAGGTGAAGGGCACAGTGGAGTTGGAGTGTTGGACTATACATAAGTGACACATCTCGTAGATGAAGGGCACAGTGGAATTGGAGTGTTGGACTATACATAAGTGACACCTCTCGTAGGTGAAGGGCACAGTGGAATTGGAGTGTTGCACTATACATAAGTGACACATCTCGTAGGTGAAGGGCACAATGGATGCTGACTATGTTGGCAACTGTGTGCAGTGAATGAACACTTTCACCATTGCGACATACGTTAGCCCTGTAAAGTTTCCAAAATTTAGCTTTGGTTCTCGCTCCATGGAATTTTTCCGAGAAGCCCAACATAAAAAAAAATGTATACAAAAAGTAAACAGTCTGAACATCTGTGGAAAGTGTTGAAAGTAGATTATTCATAAAACATGAAAGAAATATTTGTGAATATTGCCTAGAATGCACCTTGAAGTTTTATTCCAATCAATAATGTTTTCAAGTTGATATGATGTCATATTTCATTTTTTTTATTTGAAGCAACCACCAAAAATAAATTTTCTCTATATAAGTCCATAACCGATATTTTTAGAACATTTCTCAAAAAAGGGTAAAGCTGGAGTGCTGCCTTTTGTCATGGTAATAGTATTGTGGCTTACATATTACGCCTATTTAAAAGTCATGTATTTCTATTGTTCTTTACTGTGTATCAAAGTGTCAACAAATTTCTTAGTTGTACGTCATTAATGACGGAACTGCCCTTAGATAAACTAGAAAGAGTCCAATGAAGAGCAACTAGGCCAATTCCTGAACTTAAAGAAGGCAGCAGAACCAGAGGGCACAATGCGACATTAGTCAAAGAACATCGTAGGTTACATATGAGAAAGTACTCATTCTCTCAGACGATAATAAATGACTGGAACAAATTATCTGATGATTGTGTTAATGCTAGCAATGTGAATATATAAAAAAATAAAATTGACAGCTATGGAAAGTTGTTGGACTTTCGATAAGCCAAAGGCTTCCTTGTCTGCATGCCGTCTGGAGCTGATAGCACTGGACGACAATCTTGTTAAATCTTGTTGAATCAAAATCTTGTTAAATATTGTTTTGGTTCTTTTCAATAAGAAAAGACAGGTAATTCTGATCACGACAATATACATGTATAACTACGTCCACAATTGTCTTAAACTTAACCTTGTATTCAAGCTACTAAACAAACAACCTAATGCAGTGAACGTTTTAAAAAAACGGGGTCCTCGGTTCCCATGAGCCTGAAAAAATGGGGTCCCAAAAACAAAAATGGGTTCCATTAGGCAGTTCTAACGCACATTAGAGAGAACTACTATTCAGTGTTCCATTTTTCAGTTTGGTCGCTAGGTGGCGGCACCATTTCGTTGTGAAACGAAAATGCGGTTGTCGACACACCATTTGGATATGTCGTGTTTCTTTGTAAGCAACCTGTCTAACGTGGGATTGGAAATAACTTTGAAGAACCATAGAATTGGATCAAAGGGATGCAGCGAAACATATCACCCAAAAACGGCATCTGCGCAAACACTGTTGATATATAAGTAACTAGTACTTAAAAAGTTTCAAAGATGGTGGTACAAATATAATATCAAAATGGATCTAATACACAATCTTGAAGGTGTATCTTAAATTAAGTGAACTTTAAAGGGACATAGTGACTGTTTGTTTATAACAGAAGACTGCAGTGACGAATGTGGGAAAGTTGATAATGGTAACATGGTTGACATTGGTAATGTAGGTTTATTGCACTGACTAATTAGTTTTCCTGGGTCGTAATAGAAACAATGTTTCTTAAAATAGTGGCAAAGGTTTTTGCCGTCGTCGGCTTGTCTTGTTGATGTTGTCATGTTGACTGGTCTAGAAATTCTACTGTTTGTAGGGCCTGTTACAGTGGAATACCGCATAATAACTCATTCTGATGCTCGCTTCGACTCAACATCTATCATTGTAAACATGCAGTGAATGTATTGCAAGTGCTACCATGTTGTGCGACATTTGCACCTCTGACATCACAGTACCATGTGATCGCCTAGCTCGTTAACTATCAACTTTCTGCCGGATTCCCGATACAGATGGGTTTAAAATCTGATTAAAACTATAAAGTCATTTTTTTGTATTTTTTTCATACTGCAAAATTTTACACACAATGTTATACTTTGTGTACAACATGTTACATACAATGTTATACTTTGTGTACAAAATGTTAATACAATGTTATACTTTGTGTACAAAATGTTACATACAATGTTATACTGTGTACAAAATGTTACATACAATGTTATACTTTGTGTACAAAATGTTACATACAATGTTATACTGTGTACAAAATGTTACATACAATGTTATACTTTGTGTACAAAATGTTACATACATAGTCAGACAGTGGACACTGGTTAACACCAGCATGATGAACTAATAGCAAAAATAATAGACAGACAGTGGACACTGGTTAACACCAGCATGATGAACTAATACCAAAAAGAATAGACAGACAGTGGACACTGGTTAACCACAGCATGATGAACTAATACCAAAAAGAATAGACAGACAGTGAACACTGGTTAACACCAGCACGATGAACTAATACCAAAAAGAATAGACAGACAGTGGACACTGGTTAACACCAGCACGATTAACTAATACCAAAAAGAATACACAGACAGTGGACACTGGTTGACACCAGCATGATGAACTAATACCAAAAAGAATAGACAGACAGTGAACACTGGTTAACACCAGCATGATGAACTAATACCAAAAAGAATAGACAGACAGTGGACACTGGTTAACACCAGCATGATGAACTAATACCAAAAAGAATAGACAGACAGTGGACACTGGTTAACACCAGCATGATGAACTAATACCAAAAAGAATAGACAGACAGTGGACACTGGTTGACACCAGCATGATGAACTAATACGAAAAAGAATAGACAGACAGTGGACACTGGTTAACCACAGCATGATGAACGAATACCAAAAAGAATAGACAGACAGTGGACACTGGTTAACACCAGCATGATGAACTAATACCAAAAAGAATAGACAGACAGTGGACACTGGTTGACACCAGCATGATGAACTAATACTAAAAAGAATAGACAGACAGTGGACACTGGTTAACACCAGCACGATGAACTAATACCAAAAAGAATAGACAGACAGTGGACACTGGTTAACACCAGCATGATGAACTAATACCAAAAAGAATAGACAGACAGTGGACACTGGTTAACACCAGCATGATGAACTAATACCAAAAAGAATAGACAGACAGTGGACACTGGTTGACACCAGCATGATGAACTAATACCAAAAAGAATAGACAGACAGTGGACACTGGTTAACACCAGCATGATGAACTAATACCAAAAAGAATAGACAGACAGTGGACACTGGTTAACACCAGCATGATGAACTAATACCAAAAAGAATAGACAGACAGTGGACACTGGTTAACACCAGCATGATGAACTAATACCAAAAAGAATAGACAGACAGTGGACACTGGTTGACACCAGCATGATAAACTAATACGAAAAAGAATAGACAGACAGTGGACACTGGTTAACACCAGCACGATGAACTAATACCAAAAAGAATAGACAGACAGTGGACACTGGTTAACACCAGCACGATTAACTAATACCAAAAAGAATACACAGACAGTGGACACTGGTTGACACCAGCATGATGAACTAACACCAAAAAGAATAGACAGACAGTGGACACTGGTTAACTCCAGCATGATGAACTAATATCAAAAAGAATACACAGACAGTGGACACTGGTTGACACCAGCATGATGAACTAATACCAAAAAGAATAGACAGACAGTGGACACTGGTTAACACCAGTATGATGAACTAATACCAAAAAGAATAGACAGACAGTGAACACTGGTTGACACCAGCACGATGAACTAATATCAAAAAGAATAGACAGACAGTGGACACTGGTTAACACCAGCATGATGAACTAATACCAAAAAGAATAGACAGACAGTGAACACTGGTTGACACCAGCACGATGAACTAATACCAAAAAGAATAGACAGACAGTGGACACTGGTTAACACCAGCATGATGAACTAATACCAAAAAGAATAGACAGACAGTGGACACTGGTTAACACCAGCATGATGAACTAATACCAAAAAGAATAGACAGACAGTGGACACTGGTTGACACCAGCATGATGAACTAATACCAAAAAGAATAGACAGACAGTGGACACTGGTTAACACCAGCATGATGAACTAATACCAAAAAGAATAGACAGACAGTGGACACTGGTTAACACCAGCATGATGAACTAATACCAAAAAGAATAGACAGACAGTGGACACTGGTTAACACCAGCATGATGAACTAATACCAAAAAGAATACACAGACAGTGGACACTGGTTGACACCAGCATGATGAACTAATACGAAAAAGAATAGACAGACAGTGGACACTGGTTAACACCAGCACGATGAACTAATACCAAAAAGAATAGACAGACAGTGGACACTGGTTAACACCAGCACGATGAACTAATACCAAAAAGAATAGACAGACAGTGGACACTGGTTAACACCAGCACGATTAACTAATACCAAAAAGAATACACAGACAGTGGACACTGGTTGACACCAGCATGATGAACTAACACCAAAAAGAATAGACAGACAGTGGACACTGGTTAACTCCAGCATGATGAACTAATATCAAAAAGAATACACAGACAGTGGACACTTGTTGACACCAGCATGATGAACTAATACCAAAAAGAATAGACAGACAGTGGACACTGGTTGACACCAGCATGATGAACTAATACGAAAAAGAATAGACAGACAGTGGACACTGGTTAACACCAGCACGATGAACTAATACCAAAAAGAATAGACAGACAGTGGACACTGGTTAACACCAGCACGATTAACTAATACCAAAAAGAATACACAGACAGTGGACACTGGTTGACACCAGCATGATGAACTAACACCAAAAAGAATAGACAGACAGTGGACACTGGTTAACTCCAGCATGATGAACTAATTTCAAAAAGAATACACAGACAGTGGACACTGGTTGACACCAGCATGATCAACTAATACCAAAAAGAATAGACAGACAGTGGACACTGGTTAACACCAGTATGATGAACTAATACCAAAAAGAATAGACAGACAGTGAACACTGGTTGACACCAGCACGATGAACTAATATCAAAAAGAATACACAGACAGTGGACACTGGTTGACACCAGCATGATGAACTAATACCAAAAAGAATAGACAGACAGTGAACACTGGTTGACACCAGCATGATGAACTAATAGCAAAAAGAATAGACAGAGAGTGGACACTGGTCAACACCAGCATGATGAACTAATACCAAAAAGAACAGACAGACAGTGAACACTGGTTGACACCAGCATGATGAACTAATAGCAAAAAGAATAGACAGAGAGTGGACACTGGTCAACACCAGCATGATTAACTAATACCAAAAAGAATAGACAGACAGTGAACACTGGTTGACACCAGCATGATGAACTAATACCAAAAAGAATAGACAGAGAGTGGACACTGGTCAACACCAGCATGATGAACTAATACCAAAAAGAATAGACAGACAGTGGACACTGGTTAACACCAGCATGATGAACTAATACCAAAAAGAATAGACAGACAGTGGACACTGGTTGACACCAGCATGATGAACTAATACCAAAAAGAATAGACAGACAGTGGACACTGGTTAACACCAGCATGATGAACTAATACCAAAAAGAATAGACAGACAGTGGACACTGGTTAACACCAGCATGATGAACTAATACCAAAAAGAATAGACAGACAGTGGACACTGGTTAACACCAGCATGATGAACTAATACCAAAAAGAATAGACAGAGAGTGGACACTGGTTAACACCTGCATGATGAACTAATACCAAAAAGAATAGACAGACAGTGGACACTGGTTAACACCAGCATGATAAACTAATACCAAAAAGAATAGACAGAGAGTGGACACTGGTCAACACCAGCATGATGAACTAATACCAAAAAGAATAGACAGACAGTGAACACTGGTTGACACCAGCATGATGAACTAATACCAAAAAGAATAGACAGACAGTGAACACTGGTTGACACCAGCATGATGAACTAATACCAAAAAGAATAGACAGACAGTGAACACTGGTTGACACCAGCATGATGAACTAATACCAAAAAGAATAGACAGACAGTGGACACTGGTTAACCACAGCATGATGAACTAATAGCAAAAAGAATAGACAGAGAGTGGACACTGGTTAACACCAGTATGATGAACTAATAGCAAAAAGAATGAACTAATACCAACAATAATAGACAGTGAACACTGGTTAACACCAGCGTGATGAACTAATACCAACAATAATAGACAGACAGTGGACACTGGTTAACACCAGCATGATGAACTAATACCAACAATAATAGACAGACAGTGAACACTGGTTAACACCAGCATGATGAACTAATACCAAAAAGAATAGACAGACAGTGGACACTGGTTGACACCAGCATGATGAACTAATACCAAAAAGAATAGACAGAGAGTGGACACTGGTTAACACCAGCATGATGAACTAATAGCAAAAAGAATAGACAGACAGTGAACACTGGATAACCACAGCATGATGAACTAATACCAACAAGAATAGACAGACAGTCGACACTGGTTAACACCAGCATGATGACCTAATAGCAAAAAGAATAGACAGACAGTGGACACTGGTTAACACCAGCATGATGAACTAATACCAACAATAATAGACAGACAGTGGACACTGGTTAACACCAGCATGATGAACTAATACCAACAATAATAGACAGACAGTGAACACTGGTTAACACCAGCATGATGAACTAATACCAAAAAGAATGGTCAGACAGTGGACACTGGTTAACACCAGCATGATGAACTAATAGCAAAAATAATAGACAGACAGTGGACACTGGTTAACACCAGCATGATGAACTAATACCAAAAAGAATAGACAGACAGTGGACACTGGTTAACCACAGCGTGATGAACAAATACCAAAAAGAATAGACAGACAGTGAACACTGGTTAACACCAGCACGATTAACTAATACCAAAAAGAATACACAGACAGTGGACACTGGTTGACACCAGCATGATGAACTAACACCAAAAAGAATAGACAGACAGTGGACACTGGTTAACTCCAGCATGATGAACTAATATCAAAAAGAATACACAGACAGTGGACACTGGTTGACACCAGCATGATGAACTAATACCAAAAAGAATAGACAGACAGTGGACACTGGTTGACACCAGCATGATGAACTAATACCAAAAAGAATAGACAGACAGTGAACACTGGTTGACACCAGCATGATGAACTAACACCAAAAAGAATAGACAGACAGTGGACACTGGTTAACTCCAGCATGATGAACTAATACCAAAAAGAATAGACAGACAGTGAACACTGGTTGACACCAGCACGATGAACTAATATCAAAAAGAATACACAGACAGTGGACACTGGTTGACACCAGCATGATGAACTAATACCAAAAAGAATAGACAGACAGTGAACACTGGTTGACACCAGCATGATGAACTAATAGCAAAAAGAATAGACAGAGAGTGGACACTGGTCAACACCAGCATGATGAACTAATAACAAAAAGAATAGACAGACAGTGAACACTGGTTGACACCAGCATGATGAACTAATACCAAAAAGAATAGACAGACAGTGAACACTGGTTGACACCAGCATGATGAACTAATACCAAAAAGAATAGACAGACAGTGAACACTGGTTGACACCAGCATGATGAACTAATACCAAAAAGAATAGACAGACAGTGGACACTGGTTAACCACAGCATGATGAACTAATAGCAAAAAGAATAGACAGAGAGTGGACACTGGTTAACACCAGTATGATGAACTAATAGCAAAAAGAATGAACTAATACCAACAATAATAGACAGTGAACACTGGTTAACACCAGCGTGATGAACTAATACCAACAATAATAGACAGACAGTGGACACTGGTTAACACCAGCATGATGAACTAATACCAACAATAATAGACAGACAGTGAACACTGGTTAACACCAGCATGATCAACTAATACCAAAAAGAATAGACAGACAGTGGACACTGGTTGACACCAGCATGATGAACTAATACCAAAAAGAATAGACAGAGAGTGGACACTGGTTAACACCAGCATGATGAACTAATAGCAAAAAGAATAGACAGACAGTGAACACTGGATAACCACAGCATGATGAACTAATACCAACAAGAATAGACAGACAGTGGACACTGGTTAACACCAGCATGATGACCTAATAGCAAAAAGAATAGACAGACAGTGGACACTGGTTAACACCAGCATGATGAACTAATACCAACAATAATAGACAGACAGTGGACACTGGTTAACACCAGCATGATGAACTAATACCAACAATAATAGACAGACAGTGAACACTGGTTAACACCAGCATGATGAACTAATACCAAAAAGAATGGTCAGACAGTGGACACTGGTTAACACCAGCATGATGAACTAATAGCAAAAATAATAGACAGACAGTGGACACTGGTTAACACCAGCATGATGAACTAATACCAAAAAGAATAGACAGACAGTGGACACTGGTTAACCACAGCATGATGAACAAATACCAAAAAGAATAGACAGACAGTGAACACTGGTTAACACCAGCACGATTAACTAATACCAAAAAGAATACACAGACAGTGGACACTGGTTGACACCAGCATGATGAACTAACACCAAAAAGAATAGACAGACAGTGGACACTGGTTAACTCCAGCATGATGAACTAATATCAAAAAGAATACACAGACAGTGGACACTGGTTGACACCAGCATGATGAACTAATACCAAAAAGAATAGACAGACAGTGGACACTGGTTAACACCAGTATGATGAACTAATACCAAAAAGAATAGACAGACAGTGAACACTGGTTGACACCAGCACGATGAACTAATATCAAAAAGAATACACAGACAGTGGACACTGGTTGACACCAGCATGATGAACTAATACCAAAAAGAATAGACAGACAGTGAACACTGGTTGACACCAGCATGATGAACTAATAGCAAAAAGAATAGACAGAGAGTGGACACTGGTCAACACCAGCTTGATGAACTAATAACAAAAAGAATAGACAGACAGTGAACACTGGTTGACACCAGCATGATGAACTAATACCAAAAAGAATAGACAGACAGTGAACACTGGTTAACACCAGCATGATGAACTAATACCAAAAAGAATAGACAGACAGTGAACACTGGTTGACACCAGCATGATGAACTAATACCAAAAAGAATAGACAGACAGTGGACACTGGTTAACACCAGCATGATGAACTAATACCAAAAAGAATAGACAGACAGTGGACACTGGTTAACACCAGCATGATGAACAAATACCAAAAAGAATAGACAGACAGTGGACACTGGTTAACACCAGCATGATGAACTAATACCAAAAAGAATAGACAGAGAGTGGACACTGGTTAACACCAGTATGATGAACTAATACCAAAAAGAATAGACAGACAGTGAACACTGGTTGACACCAGCACGATGAACTAATATCAAAAAGAATACAAAGACAGTGGACACTGGTTGACACCAGCATGATGAACTAATACCAAAAAGAATAGACAGACAGTGAACACTGGTTGACACCAGCATGATGAACTAATAGCAAAAAGAATAGACAGAGAGTGGACACTGGTCAACACCAGCATGATGAACTAATACCAAAAAGAATAGACAGACAGTGAACACTGGTTGACACCAGCATGATGAACTAATACCAAAAAGAATAGACAGACAGTGAACACTGGTTGACACCAGCATGATGAACTAATACCAAAAAGAATAGACAGACAGTGAACACTGGTTAACACCAGCATGATGAACTAATACCAAAAAGAATAGACAGACAGTGAACACTGGTTGACACCAGCATGATGAACTAATACCAAAAAGAATAGACAGACAGTGGACACTGGTTAACACCAGCATGATGAACTAATACCAAAAAGAATAGACAGACAGTGGACACTGGTTAACACCAGCATGATGAACTAATACCAAAAAGAATAGACAGACAGTGGACACTGGTTAACACCAGCATGATGAACTAATACCAAAAAGAATAGACAGAGAGTGGACACTGGTTAACACCAGTATGATGAACTAATACCAAAAAGAATAGACAGACAGTGGACACTGGTTAACACCAGCATGATGAACTAATACCAAAAAGAATAGACAGACAGTGGACACTGGTTAACACCAGCATGATGAACTAATACCAAAAAGAATAGACAGACAGTGGACACTGGTTAACACCAGCATGATGAACTAATACCAAAAAGAATAGACAGAGAGTGGACACTGGTTAACACCAGTATGATGAACTAATACCAAAAAGAATAGACAGACAGTGGACATTGGTTAACACCAGCATGATGAACTAATACCAAAAAGAATAGACAGAGAGTGGACACTGGTTGACACCAGCATGATGAACTAATACCAAAAAGAATAGACAGAGAGTGGACACTGGTTAACACCAGTATGATGAACTAATACCAAAAAGAATAGACAGACAGTGGACACTGGTTAACACCAGCATGATGAACTAATACCAAAAAGAATAGACAGACAGTGGACACTGGTTAACACCAGCATGATGAACTAATACCAAAAAGAATAGACAGACAGTGGACACTGGTTAACACCAGCATGATGAACTAATACCAAAAAGAATAGACAGAGAGTGGACACTGGTTAACACCAGTATGATGAACTAATACCAAAAAGAATAGACAGACAGTGGACATTGGTTAACACCAGCATGATGAACTAATACCAAAAAGAATAGACAGAGAGTAGACACTGGTTAACACCAGTATGATGAACTAATACCAAAAAGAATAGACAGACAGTGGACACTGGTTAACACCAGCATGATGAACTAATACCAAAAAGAGTAGACAGACAGTGGACACTGGTTAACACCAGCATGATAAACTAATACCAAAAAGAATAGACAGAGAGTGGACACTGGTCAACACCAGCATGATGAACTAATACCAAAAAGAATAGACAGACAGTGAACTCTGGTTGACACCAGCATGATGAACTAATACCAAAAAGAATATACAGAGAGTGGACACTGGTCAACACCAGCATGATGAACTAATACCAAAAAGAATAGACAGACAGTGAACACTGGTTGACACCAGCATGATGAACTAATAGCAAAAAGAATAGACAGACAGTGAACACTGGATAACACCAGTATGATGAACTAATAGCAAAAAGAATAGACAGACAGTGAACACTGGTTGACACCAGCATGATGAACTAATACCGAAAAGAATAGACAGAGAGTGGACACTTGTCAACACCAGCATGAAGAACTAATACCAAAAAGAATAGACAGACAGTGAACACTGGTTGACACCAGCATGATGAACTAATAGCAAAAAGAATACACAGACAGTGAACACTGGTTGACACCAGCATGATGAACTAATACCAAAAAGAATAGACAGACAGTGGACACTGGTTGACACCAGCATGATGAACTAATACCAAAAAGAATAGACAGAGAGTGGACACTGGTCAACACCAGCATGATGAACTAATACCAAAAAGAATAGACAGACAGTGAACACTGGTTGACACCAGCATGATGAACTAATAGCAAAAAGAATAGACAGAGAGTGGACACTGGTCAACACCAGCATGATGAACTAATACCAAAAAGAATAGACAGACAGTGAACACTGGTTGACACCAGCATGATGAACTAATACCAAAAAGAATAGACAGACAGTGAACACTGGTTGACACCAGCATGATGAACTAATACCAAAAAGAATAGACAGAGAGTGAACACTGGTTAACACCAGCATGATGAACTAATACCAAAAAGAATAGACAGACAGTGAACACTGGTTGACACCAGCATGATGAACTAATACCAAAAAGAATAGACAGACAGTGAACACTGGTTGACACCAGCATGATGAACTAATACCAAAAAGAATAGACAGACAGTGAACACTGGTTGACACCAGCATGATGAACTAATACCAAAAAGAATAGACAGACAGTGAACACTGGTTAACACCAGCATGATGAACTAATACCAAAAAGAATAGACAGACAGTGAACACTGGTTGACACCAGCATGATGAACTAATACCAAAAAGAATAGACAGACAGTGAACACTGGTTGACACCAGCATGATGAACTAATACCAAAAAGAATAGACAGACAGTGAACACTGGTTGACACCAGCATGATGAACTAATACCAAAAAGAATAGACAGACAGTGAACACTGGTTAACACCAGCATGATGAACTAATACCAAAAAGAATAGACAGACAGTGGACACTGGTTAACACCAGCATGATGAACTAATACCAAAAAGAATAGACAGACAGTGGACACTGGTTAACACCAGCATGACGAACTAATACCAAAAAGAATAGACAGACAGTGGACACTGGTTAACACCAGCATGATGAACTAATACCAAAAAGAATAGACAGACAGTGAACACTGGTTGACACCAGCATGATGAACTAATACCAAAAAGAATAGACAGACAGTGAACACTGGTTGACACCAGCATGATGAACTAATACCAAAAAGAATAGACAGACAGTGAACACTGGTTAACACCAGCATGATGAACTAATACCAAAAAGAATAGACAGACAGTGGACACTGGTTAACACCAGCATGATGAACTAATACCAAAAAGAATAGACAGACAGTGGACACTGGTTAACACCAGCATGATGAACTAATACCAAAAAGAATAGACAGACAGTGGACACTGGTTGACACCAGCATGATGAACTAATACCAAAAAGAATAGACAGAGAGTGGACACTGGTCAACACCAGCACGATTAACTAATACCAAAAAGAATAGACAGACAGTGGACACTGGTTAACACCAGCATGATGAACTAATACCAAAAAGAATAGACAGAGAGTGGACACTGGTCAACACCAGCATGATGAACTAATACCAAAAAGAATAGACAGACAGTGGACACTGGTTAACACCAGCATGATGAACTAATACCAAAAAGAATAGACAGACAGTGAACACTGGTTGACACCAGCATGATGAACTAATACCAAAAAGAATAGACAGACAGTGGACTCTGGTCAACACCAGCATGATGAACTAATACCAAAAAGAATAGACAGACAGTGAACACTGGTTGACACCAGCATGATGAACTAATACAAAAAAGAATAGACAGACAGTGAACACTGGTTGACACCAGCATGATGAACTAACACCAACAAGAATAGACAGACAATGGACACTGGTCAACACCAGCATGATGAACTAATACCAAAAAGAATAGACAGAGAGTGGACACTGGTTAACACCAGCATGTTGAACTAATACCAAAAAGAATAGACAGACATTGAACACTGGTTGACACCAGCATGATGAACTAATACCAAAAAGAATAGACAGACAGTGGACACTGGTCAACACCAGCATGATGAACTAATATCAAAAAGAATAGACAGCAAGAGGAACCACTTCGCTGTTTTTAGTGAAGCCGCCATGCAGCAGCGGCCTCTGGCAGCAAGCTAGGAGAACTACACGATAGTGTGATAGCACCGCTTGGTGCAGAGCTTTCCAAAAGCTGCCAAATGGCACATAAGACATTAAATGCTGAACCATCGCCACTTGTCACTTGTGTCAGTTTATAAACCAGCCAGACATCTTCGTTCTGCTGAGAGTAACAATCTTGTTATTGCGTTGAACGTTATGGATATGGCGATGTATAAAATAAAGATTATTATTATATATAATTGAGCATGGTTGTGTTATAACGCACATTTGACACTGAAGATGTTTAATAATTGATGAAATAAATCAAAGAATTCTCTCGCTCAATTCATCCATCCTACGGCTATGGCTACGCATACACCAGTAGTCGCCTTAGTGAAGAATAACTGAATGTTCACCTCTGTGTAGCCATTGGCAGAGGAAGAAAGAGTAAAACGTTTTGTATGCAGTATACGTAAACTATTTAGGGTTTTTGTGATAAACAAAAATATGGATAATTTGCTGTGTACTCCGCGTCCGACTATGAATATGGGTATGTCAACTAGCAGTGCCGCTATTTCAAACAGACGAGAATCGATCTGCTACAACTACGATTTAGACGATTTGCATCTTGCATCCGTGTAAATACATGTTGTTCCTACATGCACACATACCAGTGTCTCATTATTTAGAACTCTTGTAGTAAGCTCAAGTGTGGGAGATGTTTCTGTCTGCTCGCTCTTACACTCAAACTGGAGGGTGTCGACATGCTGTGATGCCGCTGTGGGAGATGTGTCTGTCTGCTCGCTCTTACACTCAAACTGGAGGGTATCGACATGCTGTGATGCCGCTGTGGGAGATGTGTCTGTCTGCTCGCTCTTACACTCAAACTGGAGGGTATCGACATGCTGTGATGCCGCTGTTTCAAATGGACAAGAATCTTATGATTTCGGGTATAAAATAATCCAATAATTTCTTTCTTTCTTTCTTTCATTCTGTCTGTATACAGAAAAGTTCGAAGGAGACTGCATCATCGCCTCTGCAAAGAAACTCCTGATGACACATTTGTCTGTCTTGCCGATTTATGCACAAATTGAAAGACAAATTGTTGAATTTATTTATCAACATTTTTCTTAATGCTGTCTTGAAAAAAAATAATAAAAATTTCGCCACATCAAGAAGGAGAAACAGGAAATTACTGAAGTTCTCACACATTTGAGAACTTCAGTTCCCACACGCCAAGGACAGCAACATCTAGATCTGCACCTAATATATGTTGTCAATAATATATACAAGTGCCCATTTTGACGATTGTTTGATGGTGTACAGAATATATATAATTGTTTAAAAAAAATAATGAATGTTTTTGGACATATGCACACATATGAACGCATGAGCACTGCTTTAGTGAAACCGGCATGTAACAGTATTGAGAAAGTTATTGCCGATGTGTAGTTCTCCTAGCTAGCCGCATAGTGGCGCCACTAATTGCGTGCTCACTGTTTGACCAGTATTCAGGCTGAGTGATTCATCTTGCCGTCTATTCTTTTTGAGATATAGTAAACAAATGTATTAACGCTGTTAATTAATGATTTTCCCTGTTTTTACCATGGAAAGTTAATTGGTATTTGACTTAAAGAAGTTCATTTAATTTAATTGACCTGATAAATATGTGAGGTTAATTTTATTTAATTGGGAAATTACCAAGTTAATTGTATTTTACTTAATTAACTTTTCAAGTTAATTGCCAAA
Source organism: Escarpia spicata (assembly GCA_963995525.1). Classification (NCBI taxonomy): domain Eukaryota; kingdom Metazoa; phylum Annelida; class Polychaeta; order Sabellida; family Siboglinidae; genus Escarpia; species Escarpia spicata. The sequence continues at coordinate 73,839,187 of OZ023206.1, forward strand.
GTATGGTTGGCTGCTTGTAAAAAAAATGCCTATGAACGTCACAAATGATAACCTTGGCTGCCCGCCTATGTTGATACAACTCGCCCCGTAGAGTAACAGAAGACAGCACTTGGAAAACTTCACATATCTAACTAATTATGATGCATAATACATTTGACAATACATCAATTTTATTAATATGATTACTAAGTTAAATATATCCATTAAAAATAGTGTATCTATCAAACTATTCATAAAAAGTTACTATGACTTAAAATTGTACAGACTAGCCCTGGTCTCCTCTGTACCATTACAAAGGTGCTCAGGACATAATGTGTCCTGTGACAGCTATAGAGGGCTCGGGTCATATGTGTCCTGAGTGACAGTGCTCAGGACATATGTGTCCTGTGACAGCTATAGAGGGCTGAGGTCATATGTGTCCTGTGTACACATACAGAGGTGCTCAGGACATAATGTGTCCTGTGTACACATACAAAGGTGCTGAGGACATAATGTGTCCTGTGACAGCTATAGAGGGGTCAGGTCATATGTGTCCTGTGTGACAGTGCTCAGGACATATGTGTCATGTGACAGCTATAGAGGGCTCAGGTCATATGTGTCCTGTGTGACAGTGCTCAGGACATATGTGTCCTGTGACAGCTATAGAGGGCTCAGGTCATATGTGTCCTGTGTACACATACAGAGGTGCTCAGGACATAATGTGTCCTGTGTACACATACAAAGGTGTTGAGGACATAATGTGTCCTGTGACAGCTATAGAGGGCTCAGGTCATATGTATCCTGTGTGACAGTGCTCAGGACATATGTGTCCTGTGACAGCTATAGAGGGCTCAGGTCATATGTGTCCTGTGTACACATACAGAGGTGCTCAGGACATAATGTGTCCTGCGTACACATACAAAGGTGCTGAGGACATAATGTGTCCTGTGACAGCTATAGAGGGATCAGGTCATATGTGTCCTGTGTGACAGTGCTCAGGACATATGTGTCCTGTGACAGCTATAGAGGGCTCAGGTCATATGTGTCCTGTGTGACAGTGCTCAGAACATATGTGTCCTGTGACAGCTATAGAGGGCTCAGGTCATATGTGTCCTGTGTACACATACAGAGGTGCTCAGGACATAATGTGTCCTGTGTACACATACAAAGGTGCTGAGGACATAATGTGTCCTGTGAAAGCTATAGAGGGCTCAGGTCATATGTGTCCTGTGTGACAGTGCTCAGGACATATGTGTCCTGTGACAGCTATAGAGGGCTCAGGTCATATGTGTCCTGTGTACACATACAGAGGTGCTGAGGACATAATGTGTCCTGTGACAGCTATAGAGGGCTCAGGTCATATGTGTCCTGTGTGACAGTGCTCAGGACATATGTGTCCTGTGACAGCTATAGAGGGCTCAGGTCATATGTGTCCTGTGTACACATACAGAGGTGCTCAGGACATAATGTGTCCTGTGTACACATACAAAGGTGTTGAGGACATAATGTGTCCTGTGACAGCTATAGAGGGCTCAGGTCATATGTATCCTGTGTGACAGTGCTCAGGACATATGTGTCCTGTGACAGCTATAGAGGGCTCAGGTCATATGTGTCCTGTGTACACATACAGAGGTGCTCAGGACATAATGTGTCCTGCGTACACATACAAAGGTGCTGAGGACATAATGTGTCCTGTGACAGCTATAGAGGGATCAGGTCATGTGTGTCCTGTGTGACAGTGCTCAGGACATATGTGTCCTGTGACAGCTATAGAGGGCTCAGGTCATATGTGTCCTGTGTGACAGTGCTCAGAACATATGTGTCCTGTGACAGCTATAGAGGGCTCAGGTCATATGTGTCCTGTGTACACATACAGAGGTGCTCAGGACATAATGTGTCCTGTGTACACATACAAAGGTGCTGAGGACATAATGTGTCCTGTGAAAGCTATAGAGGGCTCAGGTCATATGTGTCCTGTGTGACAGTGCTCAGGACATATGTGTCCTGTGACAGCTATAGAGGGCTCAGGTCATATGTGTCCTGTGTACACATACAGAGGTGCTCAGGACATAATGTGTCCTGTGTACACATACAAAGGTGCTGAGGACATAATGTGTCCTGTGACAGCTATAGAGGGCTCAGGTCATATGTGTCCAGTGCATACATACAGAGGTGCTCAGGACATATGTGTCCTGTGTACACATACAGAGGTGCTCAGGACATATGTCTTATGTACACCTATACAGAGGACTCAGGTCATATGTGTCCTGTGTGCGCAGCTGCCTGCAGGGCTCGTTATAAACACACCTGCACACACACACCAACAGTCAAACACTAACTCACTCGCACGCACGAGTGCACACACACACGACGCACGCACGCACGCACGCACGCACGCACACACACACACACACACACACAAACACATCAATACTCAAACACTAACGAGTATTCCCAGCATGTCAATAGTAGACAGGAACAGTTACAACCAGACATTCTAGTGAAGTGCTACACATGAAACCATCACTGTAAGTCACATTATGACACTATAAGATATTATTTATGATATATGTAAATTAACGAGATCACGTTCCGTGTCAGAAGAATTCAATCTGTCAGTTACAGTCACTCCCTACGTGTCTGTGCACTGCCATCTTGCACAGAACACCCCACTCTGACGACACCAGGGGTAGTATGATTGATATTACCACAGTTATCGGGTGGACTTAGGGTCACATTAGGCAATCAATATGTTCCTATAAAGCTGTGTATGTATATATATATATATATATGTATATATACAAAATGACCATATATGGGAAAATACGAAACCGTTCTATCGTCAACTATCACCTGACTTGTGTTGACATCAACTGAAAAATTCCGATCACATGAGATCTTGTTATGTAAAGTTTGTCTAATGCTTGCATGCTGGTGAATTGTGATAGCAATCTCCCTAGTTCAAAGAGAGAGATATGATCCAACTGACCCACCCTCAACTACATGAGCCACTGTGCTCTATGCAGTGTGTTCATTCATGTGTGTCTGCCTTGTGGCCTGTACCCAAGACATTATTCACCCAGCCCCAGGCACAACATTGAACCATTTAATACATCTGAGTCACACAGCTGGGGGATAGATACTTTCCTATGAGGGCAGATGGAGAGGAATAGAGGACAGGAGATGACGAGGGGGAGGGGGAGTAAAGGAGAGGAGTAGAGGACAGGAGATGACGAAGGGGAAGGGGAGTGAAGGAGAGGAGTAGAGGACAGGAGATGATGAGGGGGAGGGGGAGTGAAGGAGAGGAGTAGAGGACAGGAGATGACGAGGGGGAGGGGGAGTGAAGGAGAGGAGTGGAGGACAGGTGACGGGGGGAGGGGGAGTGAAGGAGAGGAGTAGAGGACAGGAGATGACGAGGGGGAGGGGGAGTGAAGGAGAGGAGTGGAGGACAGGAGATGACGAGGGGGAGGGGGAATGAAGGAGAGGAGTGGAGGACAGGAGATGGTGAGGGGGAGGGAGAGTGAAGGAGAGGAGTGGAGGACAGGAGATGACAAGGGGGAGGGGGAGTGAAGGAGAGGAGTGGAGGACAGGAGAAGGAGGGAGAGTGAAGGAGAGGAATGGAGGACAGGAGATGACGAGGGGGAGGGAGAGTGAAGGAGAGGAATGGAGGACAGGAGATGACGAGAGGGAGGGAGAGTGAAGGAGAGGAATGGAGGACAGGAGATGACGAGGGGGAGGGGGAGTGAAGGAGAGGAATGGAGGACAGGAGATGACGAGAGGGAGGGAGAGTGAAGGAGAGGAATGGAGGACAGGAGATGACGAGGGGGAGGGGGAGTGAAGGAGAGGAACGCCAGTGAATGTAATATGGACATGAGTCGGCTGATGTTCAAATGTTCATCATCCAAAGGAAACGAGTGAATCTTTTTCAGTCATGATTGCCTTAAGGAAATTAGGTTAGACTGGAGATCGATCCTGAAGGTAGGAAGTACTGAGTTAGAGGACACACTCAACTTGTACTCGAACATAATCTGGAAGAACAACAGAACTACACTGACTGTGTAGTCTCAATAAAGTCTGTCGAACATGTTGTTTGTGCCATGCTATTTATAAACCCTGCCCAATTTATGTAACCTATGATTTAACGACTGTCCCTGGAACAACGTGGGTGAAGTGTGATGCTGACAGCTTCGCTTGACACTCTGGCGTGGTGCCAAGATAGGGCAGAACCAGGGACAAATTGGAAAAGTTTGCCCTACGAGGCTTGGCATTTAGTAAAATTTTCTGTTTAAAATATGGCGAGGTACATTTACACCCAAATGTGGTTAGCGTGAGGAGAAACAGAGAAACAGAGACAGAGACACAGAGAAACATAGAGACAGAGAAACAGAGAGACAGAGAGACAGAGAAACAGAGAAACATAGAGACAGAGACACAGAGAGACAGAGACACATAGACACATAGACACAGAGACACAGAGAGACAGAGAAACAGAGAAACAGAGAGACAGAGACACAGAGAGACAGAGACACAGAGAGACAGAATGTCTTCCACGTGTGTCAAACAGAGGTTTCTCAATTATATGAGAAAGCAAACAAACCTTTATATCTGCTGCACAACTGTCACACTTGAATGGTTCCCCGACACAGGGAGTTGATGTCTGCATAAACGCTAAATATTGTGCCATGAGTCATTCCGTCACGTTTTCTCGTTTTTGTGTTGACATTGTGTGACGTGCCTCGATGTCCTATGTCGTGCTGGTGCACACAATGTGACAGTTGTTGTTGTCAATGCCCGCGAGATTTTGCAGCTTTGATACTTTATTGTTGACAGTTCTGTCACAAATATTTGTGAGTTCTGAAACAAAATAAAAGTAAGTGACACCATCAGACGTCGTTTGAAAAAGGCTAACTATAAACAACATAGAATAAAGAACAGTGTGGAAGACCGGGACAATTGTATTTTGGAGAAACAGGAACTATGTATTTGTCGCAAATACACAATACAGAATAATCGTAATAAAAACATACAATATGTTTACATTCGAGTCGAAGAGGTGGTAAATATAAAATGTATGGTAGGAAAACAAAAGAATATGTAATATAAGGGAAGGGAGACTCCTACTGAGAATAATTAAATTCGCTGTCGTTAGAGCCACTCTGAAAGGCAATTTCATCGATTATTTTTAGAAGAAGAAGAAGAATTTGTTTTATTTGACCCAGACATTTCAAATAATACATACAATACATCCATGTAAAAATTAAATAATACAAATACATAACCTTATGGTAAACATGGTATAATGTATGACAAATAAGGAAAAGTAGGGTCAGGAGACTCCTCTAAGACTGTGGTAGTCGCTATCGAGGAGCCACCTTTTGTAATAAAACTTTAACTGAATCAATACATCACCTAATTAAATTCTCCCAGAATAAAAAAAACATAAATGTATGCATGTGTGTAGTGTGAGCAAGCTTACATGATTATTGAGTTTGTCGTTTAGGCAGTTTTTTTGACAAGTTGACAGGTGGTTGTCGGTCCTTAATTTTGCATACATATATAGCAATTTTGCCTGGTGCATGTTACTTGAAAGTTTTGTAAAAAATAAAGTTGAACATACTTGGCAAATCCTTGTGAACTGTGTGTACTAAGCTTTTCTTTGACAATATCAGGAATGGTATTTAATAAAAGTGGCAAATTATGCCTAAGACATTTCTTAGCAAATTCATGTTTAATTTTATAAGTGTATATTTTATTTTTGACTCTAGTATTATGATTATGTACCTCATAGTTAAACATTATCCTCCAGTTTTGTAAATAAACTGGTAAGTCATTATGTAAATGTTTATAGTAAAATTTTTATTGTTGTAATTTAAGAATGTCATCTACTTTTAACAAGTTGAGTTTTTTGGTGAAGTGGTTCTGTGTGGGAAGAATAATTACTTAAGATAATAATTCTCAGGGCTTCTTTTTGAAGTTTTATTATTCTATTTGATTGAAAGCCCCACACCATTATGCAATAATTAATGTGTGGCACTATTAAAGAATTATATAATATTATTTTATTATGAAGAGGTAACACGTTTCAATTTATTTAAAATGCCAATTTTTTTAGAACAAGCATTTGATATTTTTTAAGTGTGCTTTTTCCAGTTTAGATTTTTATCTATAATTAAACCCAAGAAATTAAATTATTTTACTTGTTCAATATTTACATTGTCTATCTTCAGAGTAAGTGTCTGTATATTTTTCTTTGCCTTTTGAAATGTCATGTATTTCAATTTTGCTATGTTTAGCGATAATTTATTTATTTTCAGCCATTCATTTATTTTTGAAAGTTCTTCATTTATTAAAGATTCTAAATTTTAGTCATGCATGTTATCGCTGAAAGTGTTTAGTGTACTTGATAGAGTTGTATCATCAGCATACATTATGAAATTAAACATTTTACTGGCTTGTGCAAAATCATTGATATATATGATGAATAACAGGGGTCCTAAGATTGAACCTTGTGGTACACCTGTTGTTATTGATAACATATTTCATTTTATATTGTCAATTTCCGTATATTGTTTACGATTTGTTAGGTAACTGCTGAATAAGTTCAGATTTGTTCCATGTATACCATAATATTTCAATTTGTCAATTACAATTAAATGGTCAATGATATCAAAGGCTTTGGAAAGATCTAGGTAAATATTAATGGGTATTTCATCCTTATCCAGTTTCGTTATTGTTCTATCTATTAATTCTAGTGCTGCGTATTCAGTCGAATGTTTAGGTCGGAATCCATACTGATGGTCAAAAAAAGCTTAGTCTTTTAAATAAGATAATAATTGGTCAAAAATAATGTTTTCAAGTACTTTTGAAATAGCTGGTAGAAGAGATATGGGTCTATAATTATTGAATACTGCTGGCTCACCTTTTTTATAAATGAGAATTACCTTAGCAATTTTTAGTTTATCAGGGAATATTCCTGTGGTTAATACTTGATTTGTTATTAAAGATTTGGTTAATGCAGGTTCAAGCATTTTTAGCAGTTTGGTAGATAGACCATCACACCCACAGCTACTTTTGTTGGGTAGATTAATTATTGTTCTTTTTGTGGTATCTTCTTCAACATATTTAAACGTAAAATTACAGTTTACTATTTTATTTAGATAATATGAATGATCATGAATGCCTGTGCATTTAATATCATTAGCCAGATTACTACCTATATTGGTAAATAATGTATTGAATTTATTTGCAATTTCTAATTTGTCTGCCACAATTGAATTGGATTCTTTAAAATATTTTGGAAATGATTGATTAATTTTATGTTTAGACAGGATTTCATTTATAGTTTTCCAAGTGTTTTTTATATCAAATTTAAATTGATTAAAACATTTGTCAAAATATGATTGCTTTCCTTTGCGAAAACTTCTTTTCAAAATACTATTGTATGTTTTTAGATTAATCAATAATACGCCATATTCAGAAGATTCAGGGTTTGTGATTTTTAATTGTTTGTAAAGTTTGTCTCTGTATCGTATTGAGGTTAGCAAGCCTCGAGTTATCCATATAGATTTGTATACATGTTGTAGTATGTTCCTCTTTTAGAGTAGTGTTCATAAGCATAAAATATGGTTGATGATCAGAATTTTTTAAAATTAATATTCCTGCTGTACTTTTCAAAATATGCTTTGTTAAATTACCAAAAAAATTATAAATAAGCGTAACTGTACATGTTGTGAACCTTGTAGGAAGAGTAATTTGGGGGAAGAGATTTCCAATATATATATATAAATGCATAGGTTATTATATTATAATAAATAAAAAGTTGTGTGGAAAATAAAGAAGCATTAAACAGAAACCATATCGCAAGTCCCGACACAAGTGAGTAGCAAACTGCACTAAGATATATGTTTAAAAAAAGTTGATATAGGGAACACTGCAAATAACAAACCAAGATATTGACGAAAAAAAATAGGTACCTTTTAACCAACTTATTTACAAACGTACAGTTCATATAGCAGACATTGCCAATCGCAGAACTAGATTTCGTGTCAGTCAGAAATGTCACGTGAGCAATAACTAATTTTTCACATCATTATCACCGTCATTTGGTGCTATGCCTTGCATGTCATTGGTACTTGTCCAGCTCATTCGAGGTGTATATCCTGTGAATCACATTGTTGACATCCCTGATTACAATGTTCCCATTATACGTCCAGCAGTCTCTGATTTTGTTTCCCTTTTTCAACACTCTTATTGCGTAAGCCAACTTTGAGCGCATTGTTGTCAAATCTTCATTTATGAAGATCTTCAAACTTCGCTCGGCTACTCGTTCGTTCTTTTGTTTAAGTGAAGCTCTTGACTGAAACACTTTGTCGCGTGTCTTCTCCGATTTGAAGCGGACGATTACGGGTCGCGGCCTGGTGAAAGTGTCCGTTTTGCGACCAATTCTGTGTACCCGTTCAAAGTCGCTGGGCAATACAGCAGGACTGATTTTTCATGTGCTCGTTACAAATTTCTATGAGCTTTGACTCAAGGTCCTCCCCATGACCTGTCTCCTCAATGCCACTGAAACGTAGGTTTGCCCTATGGCCATATTGTTCATTGTCATCAATTTGGTTCTGGAGATGAGTAACCTTATCTTCAAGCAGTGCAATTTTATTGTTTTTTTCATCCAGTTGCTGTTGAAAGTTTTTGAACGTTTGTCTCAATTCACGAATCTCTTTGGCGAGTTCATCCGGAAAGAGAACTTGTTTCATTTTGTTCAGCACCGCTGAATCGTTGAGGGCTGCAATCAGTCTTAGAACTAATTGATCTTCTTGGTTGTCTTCGACATTGCTTTCTCTACGCGACCTAGGCATATTGTAAGCCAACTTTCAAACGCAGTCATGCTGAACACAATAAGAAGTGGGTGTCTACAGTTCCACTGTCCGGCGTTGTTTGCCAGTGCCAGACGTTGTTACGTTATGCACCCTGCTACACAGGCACACACTGACACTGAAGCGTAATGTGCGTCGATTTCAGGTTTAGCCTTAAGGCGTAATGTGCGTCGATTTCAGGCTTAAGTTATGGAACTAATAGCAGCTAAGCGACCTCCATCTAGCACTTTCACAAAGTCCGAAAAGTTCAGCGTGCTCTATCTCCTTCGGTCAATCACCCACCTTGAAAATCTCCACACTCCAACGCCTCCGCACCACAAAAACTATTCAAAGCTCGGGACACACGGAATACACGTCTATCCACGAGCAGCCATCTCTTATTTGATTGATAAAAGAAGACAATCCCTAGTACAATTGGTGCATTACTACAAGACAAATGTACATGATATTATGTCTTATATACATTATATATTACACTTACTAAAAACACAAACGTACAAACAGTTGGTTTATAAATTAAGTAATTTATTACAAGAGGCACAGCTGGCGTCCAAAGATATCCCTATTACATATATAACAGTTTGAGATTGTACACTGCTCAGCAAGAGTATTCAGATAATAAAGCTTGGAATAAGTTGCAAAGGCATATAAACTGTGATTGGTAATCTTGTTCTTTATTAAATCTGGTGCATTATATATTGTATGTGGCAAACTATACCTGAAGCTTCGTTGGGCTAATTCATAATGTAACCTGATTGATGAATTTTATACTGAGTGTAACATTTGCGATAACTGTTGTTTTGAACAAATGGCAAGTTTTATAGAGATACTGGTAGTTTATTGCGTGAATATTTATGGAATAGTTTGAATTCGTGAACATTTAGAAGATGTTCTACTTTTGGTAATATAAGACATCTGAACAGTGCATTGGTGTTAGCATTACATTTATTTACTTATAATTCTCTCACATCTATAGCCCTAGGCCGTTAAACCATAATTTAGATTTAAAAAATATGGTAAGTTACCTTTCTGAGTCCTATGTTGCTAAGAACGGAGCTTTTCGACCTTCCCGCGATCTTCCTGGAAGTGTTGTCACGTGACAGTTACCAACATAGTCACATGACGACCGAGAGTGGCGCAGACGAATGCTCCGTTCTGAGCAACATAGAACTCGGAAAGGTAACTTACCATATTTTCAAAACTATGAATGTAACCGAGTCCGGAAGCAATTTACATGCTAACATAATTTAGATGTGATAATATCAGAGAGTTGTATATTCAGAGGTAACAATCGTTTAAGTATAGTTAGGGTACCTGTAGTCCAGGAGCATCTATTTTAGATTTTCTCAATATGACTGTGTCTGTTTAATTATTAATTAAACCACTTAGGCCTAGGAAAATTTACTTCTCTACCCTATCATTGTTTGTGTTATATATTTGTAGATTTTAAGGGTTTATCATATTAATATTTCTTCTAGTTTCTTTGAAAATTATATATTTTGATGTATTTACATTTGTTGATTAGAGATTCCACATTTTCATTGTTTTCACATTGCACAAAAGAATCTAGAGTACTTGAGAGATACATACGTAATATAGTTTAATTTTGGATTAGATTGGGCAAAGTCATTAATCAAGACAAAGAATAACAAAGGGCCTAGAATTGATCCTTGAAGTGCGCCTTTTGAGATATTAAGCATTTCAGATAGGGTTTCTTCAATGTCTTTTTTCTATTTGTTTAAAATAGTTTTTGAACAGATCTAGGGCTACTCGTTTTATGCCATGAAACTCAACTTATCTATTAATATTAAGTGGTCCAGGATATCAAATACTTTTGAAATGTCCAGGTAGGTTATTAACAAGTGTGGATAGTAAATCCAGTTCTTAATTCGACAGCGGTAAATGCAGTTGAATGATCCTTTCTAAATCCATATTGGTTATCTTAGATAAGTTTGTCTTTTAAAGAAAGATTCAAGCTGGTTATAAATAAATGTTTAGATTGCTTTTGAAAATGCAGGTAAGATTAATATTGGTCTGTAGTTGCAGAATAGGGTATCGTCCCCTTTTTATAAATATGTATTAATTTGGCTATTTTGAGTTTATCAGGAAAGATACCAGAAGTTAATAATTTGTGATTAAAGTTAAAGATTTAATCAAAACAGGTTTAGTTTACTTTAATAGCAGTGAGGAAACACTGCAGATCAAATGTTTTCTTTATCATCAATTGTTTCAGAGATTGTTTCTTCATTAACAAGTTGACAATTAAATACTTTATGTTTCCATTAAGGTAATGTCTGAACGTTTTGTTGGTAGTGTAGGTTGGCTAAATTTGGGCCAATATTTTTGGTAAATTATGAAATAAATATGTTTGCAGTTGATGAATTAAATATGTTTGCAATGGAGAGGGTGGAGCAGATTGGAATAAGTGGCCCACTACCCCCAAAATGGTTAAAAAGGCAGAATTGAAGTACCAATATAGTTTTTAATTGATCATACTTACATATATATATATATATACATATATATATATATGTATATATATATATATATGTATGCAAGTAAAATAAACAAATAATAGAGGCTACGCAGAATAATCCAAATCGCTCCAGTGCATAATAATTTTATAATATTACTAAACGTTTTCATCTATTCCTCGCACTTTTACTATAGAAATACAATATATATTTATTTAATGAACATTTGAGAATAATAACGATGTTATAGTACCACATAAATTATGAAAGTTGTGGTGGGATTTACTATGAAGTGCGAATTATATTTTGATTTATTAATATTACAGAGTTGTAGAAAGATTTGTATCATCTCCATGCATTATAATTCATAAAACTGAACAGGTCACAGTATTCTGGTTGATCGTAGACGTCGCTGTACAAAATAATTATACATTTGATTTATAATGGCTTGTATAACTTTAGATAGTGCTAATTAGAAAAATTATATATATTGTTGGAATTTGATATGCCGCGTTTATATATTTCATTGCCATTTTAAAGTAGGTTGTGATTATTCGCGTATATATTATTAAGATTTTATTATATGTTTTGTGTTTAGGCAATGAAATTATGACACATGTAGTAATAATAGTCATAGTGGTAGGTTTGTATACACTCCAAGAATTCTTTCTGAGCACTTGTTTGATATTGACATCAAAGTCTTTGATATATAAACCGTTAGTCTAATATATCAGTCACTACTCAAATGCTGGGGCATTGGAGTATGAATGTTCAACAAGATGTATACAGTTTCAAATTGAGAAATTGTTCAGTAATGCAAAAGGTGGCAGCACTAATATATAACATAATTATATCGGCGATGGTGATGAAATCGTACTCTATATTTCACTGTTTGAACAAAAACAGCTGTAAATACGTATAACCACCACCACAGGAAAGAAACAGTAAATGTCAATGGTCCCGAGAAGCCTGTTGTGAGTGGCATCTTCCCAAACAACGAGGCTATTCAAACTTGGCATAATGAATCTTGCAAATATACTCATTTAAATAAATGTGTATTTGCTATAAAAAAAATACGAGCTTCATTCAAAATAACCTCTGTATTGACTGTAAGAATTTGTCTGAACTGAAAATTAAATCAATCTAAATAAAGCCTGCTTAGGCAGGGTTAGGCTATGCCTAGTCAGTGTTTCAGCCCAGGTAGTTTTTAGATTTGTTTTCAAAACATCATATTGATAATTACGTTTGACTGTTTGAGTATGATGGTACAAATAAAACACAATTGGGTAAATTGTTGCTTACCAACCAAACACGCCGCACGTCATGTGTGAGTGTGCCACTGGATCTCAGGATGAATCACCCGTTTATCGCTCACAATAAAATAATAGTAACGCCAAAATCTCACTCAAATAACATATTCGAGTAATGTGATGGGTTGCCATGTACCGATTAACGACATAATTATACCTTTAGTACATTGACCAACACTGCTTCTAAATTATACATATTAGTCCAAGAACGAGCTGTGCGATTGCAAAGTCGACGATTACAAAATGCATGTACATGACCTCGATCATCTACGTAACGTGGCGCCACCATTTGTGTCAGTTAATATAACCAGACTCCGTAAGGTAGAGCCACCGCTGGGAGCTATCACAACCACAATGTTTCATTTTCCCTCAGAGGAAGTGTAGCGAAAAATTCTACTGTTGATACTGGCGAACCGACCCTTAATGGGCATGTCCGCAAGTAGAAGTTCATTGTGTAAAAAAAATGTCCTATTCTAAAGAAATTAATCTAATCGTGGTCTTCAAGCTTTATTATGAATATTTCCGATTGGATGGCTGTAACATTATTAGAATGTTGTTCATCTGAGACATTTGAAAGAAGGATATTATACATGCTAGCCGACTAATGTATTGTATGTTGTATTCAGCACAAATAGTCTACAAACTGACATAACACATATGTATTCACTTATTATTAACCAAGGGAGCGAACTATTGTAAACGTTATGTTTTAAGGATCTGAGTAGTTAATATTGAATAACACGAGAACACAGACATTTTCCAAAAAAAAAAAAATTGCAAAATATTTATCTATTGTTAGATAACTAAATACCATTAAAGCGCTTCCGCATTCTATATACACTTTAGAATCTAAATTTTTAAAAGAACAAAAAAGGGAACTTTTAGTTATCAATTTGACGTTGATAACAGTGAACATGAACGAATGGCCTGGCCTACAGTACACTGTTTCCACTGCATTAAATTTACTTACTTACTTACTTACTTACTTACTTACATGCATATATGTGCAAAGGGTCAACAGTAAACGGACGGAATCGTAGTTGCGTAACTTTCAATGTCATCAAATCTAGTCCGTAGCCCACGGGTAGTTCCGCAGAATGGATACTTCTACACCAAAATGTGAGAGTAATTTAAGTTAATTCGCAAGTAAATTATATTATTTTAATTCTCTTTAATGCATTACTGTTATTAACATTAATCATATTGAATACCGTATAACATGTTGCCTATATTATAATGTTGCACATATTTATAATATTATATATGTATGTATATATATATATATATATATATAATATATATATATATATAATATATATATAATATATATATATATATAATATATATATATATATACATTAAGCAGAGGGCATATGATTCGGAAAAGTAAACTAATTAAGCATTTGTTACCGGTTTACAGTGGAAATTAATTATAAAATAAACAACATGTTAAACCTATAATATACTAACAATAATAGTAAAATACAATATTAAAAATTCCCACGCATCTAACGAAACTGAAATTTTTGCTAATCAACTGGTGTGCCATGTAATGCTGTATTGAGGAATAATAAAACTTGACACACATTTCAAATAGCTGTGTTAATGTTTACAGTCGCCAAGGTGTAACGATAGAAATAAAATGACTTCAAAACACGATTCATTTTGGTAAAAGCCCTTTGCAGCAGTTATTCATGTTTTCATCATATTGTTATATTATGTAATTTTAACAATTATTGCAAGAATGTATTAGATTTAAAAATTAGCACTAGAATAGTTGTATTTAAAACTATAATTACTACACCATTATGCATAGAGAACAAGACAAACACTTAAAGCTACATAATGCTTTATGTTTGCCGGATGGATTTCAGTTGGCCCAGGGAGAACAATATATGGATTGTTCATATCTAAGTATATATATTCCATGATTTTAAAGCCATGCTTTATACAAGTAAAATTATCTCGTCGTCGTAGTAGTGGTTTTGTTTTACCATGCATCAGTTACACATATGTATGCACCGGCATAATTAGTATTTATAAAATTATAAAGTGTTGATTTTGTAACATTATTATTATAGTTACAGAGCACATGTGATGATTAGTTTTATCTTTGGTATTTACTACTATTTAAAAATATGTTGTATTATAAAAGTGATAAATGCATAATAATAACAATTATATTTAATAATGCCCATTTATAATGATGCGACAAGTAGTTTATGCATTCCGCAGCTGATTTCATGATTCATTTTCATGCAGCACTGCCTATTCTCAGACGTACAGTGCCTTCACCAAGAAGGCTGTTCAGTCCAAAAGATACCATCGCTGGACTACCCAGAAAACAAAGGAACTGATCCAGTTTCTTCCAATGCATCGTGACCTGCATCATGCAGTGAGTGAAAGGCCAACGATGCATGCCAGGCATCTCTACTTGAAGGAGGCAGCCATGTATGTCAAGGAGACAAATTGTGCTAAGACAGAACGTAAAGGGAAGTATTTATTTCTACATTTTCACCATTTTCGTGCTGTTATCATGACGTTATTTATATAGAGAAATTTTTAATTGTAATAAAATATTTTACGTCATGTAATTTATTCTGCAATGTATTTTTGGTGTTGCTTATTTCTTTGTTGAATACTGCAATATACCTGTGTTCTATTCAACAAATACTAATCTGCCACGTGATTGCGCTTAACACGCTGCACGTGTACATCGCTGTCGAAATTATTCCAGTTTTTAGTCTGTTTCAATTACACATCGACACTGATCTTCACTGCATACGTGCAGCAATCTATCATTACCATGCCAAAAAATTTAGTCAGGTGTGTGTTTGTACTGTTTTTAAAAACTCTGTTTATAATTTACTGAGGCACCTCAGTGGATATTCTAATCAGTCGATCATGTTGCGTAACCATGCCGTCGCACAGGTACACTGCCTGTCAATTGCTTTTAAATTCCTGTGCGTCACGCCTGAACGCCAACACTTAGAGGATGCTAGTTGATGTAGGTATTGCTGCCCGGTTACCAACGAGACGCGGCTGTCGAAGCGGCGCTCGGAAACGAAGAACAATCGATCCAATTATCGGACATCGATCACCCACCGATCGGCCATGCACACGTCATAACAACAATATAATAGAAGTACCGACAATAAAATTTGACTCGGCCGTAATCGTGGGCACGGCTAAATTTAACAAGATTTAACATGATTTTACAAGATTTAACTTAGTGCCAGATCTCTGCGAAACAAATCATTGTTCGTACGTGATTATGTTGATGAGTGTTCTCTGGACATTGTTGCTGTAACTGAAACCTGGTTGACAGATGAAGATAATGCTTCAGTTTGTGAACTTTGCAGATACAATTATAAGATCGTTCACCAGCCGCGTGGTGGCGCTCGATGCGGTGGAGGCATTCAGCAAAACTCTGCAGCATATGTCACTGTTGACATGCACGCTTCAGAAACCCTCTCCGTTACTCTACGCAATGCCCGCATCGGCTGCACAACAATCGTACGTGTTTTGGAACTTTCCTGGACGATGTCTCCAAAGTGTTACTCATCGCAGCTGCACATCCTACAGTGACTGTCGTGTGCGGTGACTTCAACCCAAGATATAACAATTCAACTTGCACACTCGCGGTGAATGTGGCTGATCTGCTTGATACGGCTGGCTTTGTGCAACATATCAATGGCGCTACTCACGAACGGGGTAATACACTAGACCTGATAATAACGGCGTAAAAATCACATCCTATTACCAATGCTGTCGTGCCCACGACACTAATTACCGATCACTACGCCGACGAATGTGGGCACTTCCAGTCAAAACCAGACAGACAAGTTACATGTCGGAAATATGTAGCGAACAACAACAGCAGTATCACAACAGACATAGACACGTTTGAACTTGATGCTGACGAGACGGACACAATTGCTCTTCTCGCGGGCTACGATATCTGTCTACGCATCATCGTTGACGCGCATGCGCCTCTCGTGTCACGGACCATCACGGTGAGGCCGATGATCCCGTGGCACACCAATGCACTGGCCGAAGAAAAGCGAGTCCTCCGTCGTGCCGAACGCCATTGGCGAAAATCAGGCCTAACGGTACATCGATATATTTTTTACGGACCGACGGAACACCTACCGGAAATCGGTGAAGACAGCACGCTCCGAACACTATAGATCTGAAATTGTAAAAGCAGGCGGCAATATCCGTCTCATCTATAATATCAAACACACTTCTTGGTCGAGACGCTGCCAGGACCCTACCCGAAGTGGTAGACGTATCCCATGCGGCACTTGCTACCAGACTCCTGCGAAGCTTCACAGAAAAAGTGGAAGCGCTGTGTTGTAGTCGGTCTCCGCTGCCAGCTGATAACACGACCACAGTTGTGACTGCTCGCTTATATGTCTTTGAACCTGCGTCGCCATCGGATGTGAAGCATATAGAGCAGGGATCTGCTGTGAAGTCGTTTGAACGCGACCCACTGCCAAAATCGCTCGTGAAACGTAATATTGATGCTCTGTCTCCTGTCCTGGCCCGCATCATCAATGCCTCGTTATTTTCTGCTGTGGTTCCTCCATCTATGAAGCATGCTTTTATAGTACCAATATTGAAGAAACGAGGCTCTGACGCCAGCGTACTCACCAATTACCGCCCCATCTCGAACATCACATTTGTGGCGAGGACGACTGAGCGCTTCGTTGCCCAACAACTACAACACTTCACGGAGGAGAACGGTATCTACGGAATTTACCAGAGTGCGTACCTTGCACACCATAGTGCCGAAACAGCACTCATGCGTATACATAACGACGTTGCACAATCGATTGATAGTCGCCGGTGTGTGCTCCTAGTGCTACTGGATCTTACTGCGGCTTTCGACACCATCGATCACACCATACTGCTGCGACGGTTGCGTGGATACGGGTTATCTGGCGACGTCCTTGCCTAGCTGACATCTTATGTGATCGAACATAATATTATGTAGTACGTGTAAAGAATGGCGTGTCGGAAATAAACACCATTATGACAGGAGTGTCTCAAGGGTCAGTCCTTGGACCGATACTTTTTAACGCGTACAGCGCACTTTTAACCAAACTTCTACAACAGCACAACATTCAACACCACCTATATGCAGACGACACTCAACTCTACATAACTTTCCCACCATCCGACCACACACAAGCCCTTATGGACGTATGGAGGCCTGCATACAGGAATTGAAAATATGGCTCCATGACAATGGACTCGTGATAAACGACAACCAATCAGAAGCCATTGTCATCCGTTCGCCAAGTCTGCGTACTCCTATATCGTTAAGCCGCGTCAACCTGTGTGGCCAGTTCATTGAAACCTCCGTTATCCCAGATCTCGGATTTGTTATCGACACTGATCTATCGATGGCGCCCAAGTAGCGAACGTATGTCGCAACGGCTATTATTACCTGTCACAAATTGCAAAGATACGATATTCTGTTACCACCAGTGCATGTAAGAGTCTGGTCCACGGACTAGTGACATCGACTATGGTAAAGCGATGCTTTTCGGAATAAACAATCGTCACCTGCACCGTCTGGAAATGGTTCAGCGGTCTGCGGCTCGAATTGTTATGCAGATTCGGCGGGGCGATCGGCAGTCCATGACGACAATACTGCAGAAATTACACTGGCTGCATGTTAGGAGGCGTATTGCATTTAAGATACTCGTCCTTGTGCACAGAGCATTATACGATGGAACGCCTAAGTACCTTACGGCACTATTGCACCAATATACACCACGCCGTTCCCTAAGCTCTGCAAGCGGGTTACTCTCGGAAATTCCTAGAGTTAATTTAGAACGATTCGGTCGCCGTGCATTTGCTTGTGCTGGCCCCACTTTATGGAACAAACTTCCCATGAACATGCGCAACAACGGTAATCTCCCTCAATTTAACATACAACTAAAGATATTGTTCTTCTCCATTTAATTGGTTTTACATGACTGACATTGGACTTTTAACACACGTATTACATATTATCTTATTTATTATCATTGTAGTATTCATAGTATTAGTGTTTTTTTATTTTTCACATTTAATATTACTTTTAACGAATGCAGTTTAATTTGTACATATGTAAATATATATTAAAAATAATTTACACAAGGGAACATTATACTGTTTTAACATGTTTTATAGCGTATCGTTATTATTTTATTATTTACCTGGACTAATTATAATTTTAAGCTATTTAATATTTTAACGCTTGTACACCCGTGAACGGGGTAGCCGTCCCGGATTTGACAGTGTCAAAATTAAGTTTTATTATTATTATAATAATTTTAGTAGGTCTTTTCGCTTGTATATATGTGCTAACTAGTTGTTAACTGCACTGTGGCTAAATTGATGCCATTTTGTATCAACAAGATGGTATACATAGATATAGTAGTTGATGAGTACAGTGACTAGAGCGTCCAATTGTCAACCGAGAGAACCCGGGTTCGAATCATGAGCTGCCGTGTCGAACCTTCGGCAAGTTTATTTCCTCTACAACACATTCATTTGCAGCATGGCTGGATGCTTCCCAGAGAAGTCGAGATAATGTTCGATTAAACAGGTCTGCCAGGGAGTAAAGTGTAAAGCGCATTGAGCAGTCCTGAGAACTGGATACTGCGCTATATTAGAACGTACCTTTACTTTAGTACTTAGGCATCAAAATGTGGTGAATATTGGAGACTCCCCAAAATCTTCATACTGTCACCGTCTTTAGGTTCACCAGAAAACTCCAATTGCATCACCCCTCGCAGATATGTTGTGGGTTAAACTTATATCCAGTCCCTCCAAGCTCATCTTCTGACGCCTATGTAATAGCAGACTGTTCTGGTAGTACAATCACATTTTTTTCAAGAGTTTTTGTCCACCAAAGTAATTAATTTGGACAGACTGCTTTTAAGACATTTTCAAAATAATTTTTTCAACTAAGAGTACCTTATTTTTTATTAAGTACCTCTGTTTTTATGATCACTATTTTTGTTGATTTTTTTTAACTTTGTGTTGTATTACGTGAAACAGTTGTGGCATATCATCCTTTGTAATTATTAAATTATTCACTGTGAACTTTTCAGTTCTCCTAATTTTTGAAGCATCAAAGAAAACTTACTGTTGCAACGTCACCATGACGTCAATGTTTATTAACCGTTATTTCCATCACTTGTCTTGACATAAAAATTTACTTTGTAAAATGTGTTTGTTGAAGTGACAACAAACATAGAGAGCCACCAACAGAGGAGTTTTCTGAATTTCGACGTTGGACTAGAGCACCCACGACCATCGACAACAGATGACAATAAAAGCGTCTTTGCAATATGTCACCGCAACATGGGAACAACGCTCATATTGCAAGACTTCAAGCACCGCTGGCTGAAGATCGTGAAGTATGTAAAATTTAAAATTCACTATTCATAAACAAACAGAAACAGAAAGCCATGCTAATACTTTGAACACTTGTTGTTTCTGAGTAATGGAACAGACACTCTTGCTTTTGATTGTATTTTGTAAGATGACAAAATGTATGTACATAAAATTTTAAATTATAGTAAACGCTAAACTTGACTATATTTATACATAACAAGTTGAGGATGATTTCAAAACACTGACGTGCAACATACAAAAATTCCCACAGGTTTCCTGAGGATGATTCAGTGTAAGCTACGTACTTACGAGTAGAGGAGGGGAGATGTTAAATGACATTGTTTCTTAAATATGTTTTGTGGTCATCCTTAACCAAACTTCATATGTGTTTGGTATGCTTTCATATTTTCAGTGATTGTTGATTTTAGTTTAAAAAAAAGACTCCCATTCGCCCTCATTCGATAAATGGCGTGGAGGTCGAGCAGGATTAATGTTTTAGATTCCTTAGAACAACAATTTCAAGCGATCTCAACTGGAGCACAAACACAATGTGCATTACAAAAAAGCACAACTTTTCTTCAGGGGCAGCTCAGGAGATTCGGCATTGCTCATGAGATTGTGATACGGTTCTACCGCGCAATCATTGAAAGTATCCTCAATTTCTCGATTGTAGTATGGTTTCGCAGCGCCAGTCAGGTGGAGAAACAACGACTGGAAGTTATCTTGGGGCGCAACTAGAATCATTAGGCGCGAGTTGCCGTCCATTGAATCTATTTACCATGCTCGCTAGTCCTCATCAAATATACTGATTTTATCCGCGAATATAAACATTTCATATACATATTTTTGAAATATATAATGTTTTATTTGGATAGTAAACGTTTTTTCTTTGACTAAAGTAGAGCTAATTATGAGGGGTTTAATCGTGCTGAAAAGCCTCGCTGGCCAAAACCGCCAATGCTGATTGCTTGGGGCTAGCCATGACGCCCTATACTTTAACATGGAAGGAGGTATTATAGCACCGCATAGTTTAACATGGAGCGAGGTATTGTGGCACGACGAGTTTTTTCTGGCACGCACGCTCTTAGTGATGCTGCAGACATCGCTGCTGTATCTAGCTACGACGACGGAGCTGCCGCCAAACGTCACAGGAGATGTGACACTGATGACTGCCGGAAGTCAGTGGGTGGTGAAGGAGGCGGTTTATATCTCCAAGACAGGTTCTCTGACCGTGAAGCCTGGATGACCATACTGATTGCATATGATACCAGTCTCATGGTCTGTCGTTAGTTAGTGGCCAAAGGAACGTTGACTGATCATATTCAATTCACTTTGCTCGACTCAAGGAACACGACTGAAGATAAATCAGTGTACCTGACTAAGTCGGCCCGATGAGCGAGCCACATACATCTCGGTTGAGTGAGTGAATGAGTGATTGAGCGGAATTGAATAATACAGAACATAAATGAAAGACAAAACATATCCTTTTTGTTGTGCTGTGAATCGGCCGTATCCAGCCCATAATGTTGCTATGTCTGAATACATTTATAAAATAAGCTGTCAAAATCTGCATAGATAATTTGTAAATGTCTTGAGCTTCTTCAAAATATAAACATGGCCATGCTGTGCCTATTGTTTATGCCGGAAAAGGATTATTGCTCTGAGCTTTGTGATACCATGTGCACTAAATATATCTAACTATAATAGAGCTAACATATGTATAACATTATGTTTGTTAAGCTACTCCTCCTAGATGTTTTGCATGTCATGGTCCAAACACTTCTTTCCTGAAATCTCCCATTGTTTTACTGGACATTTGAAGATTCTTCGCAACCCTCTCAAGATTTAACAAGATTGCCACCCAGAGAATTAACTCTAGGTGGCAGGTGGTCAAGGAAGCCCTTTGGTTTATCAAGAGTCCGACCCTTTTATCTATGTGTATCCCGCCCGTCTGAGGTATGTGTCGATTTTATGTTTAAACATATTCACGCTACTAGCACCCACACAATCAGCAGGTAATCTGTTCCATTCATTTACAATCCTTTGTGAAAATGAAAACTTTCTTATATCCAATCTACTCTGCTCCTTTGCTAATGTAAGTTCATGTCCTCTAGTCCTTCTATCTTTCTTAACTGATAACAAAATATTTCTATCAATATTTTCATAACCCTTCAATATTTTAAACACTTCTATCTGATCTCCTCTTAATCTCCTGGTCTCTAGTATTGTTAAATCGCATTTTTTAGGCGTATTTCGTAACTAAGATCCCTCAGTTTTTGTATCATTTTAGTTGCTCTCCTCTGCACTCTTTCTAGCATATATATGTTCTTCCTGCGATATGACCTCCACGCATGGATACAATATTCTAAATGAGGCCTAACTATTGTTTTGTACAGCAGTATTATTAGCTCTTTTTCCTTATACGTTCTGTTTCGCCTAATTAATCCAAGGATTTGATTTCCCTTTGAAGCTGCAATTACGCACTGCTCTGAAACCTTCATATCAGCACTAATGGTTAACCCTAAGTCCTTTTCTTTTACAGTAGTACTTAGTACAGTACCCCTCCCCATTGCATATTCTACCTCTTCGTTCCCATGTCCTGTGTGGAGGCATTTACATTTCCTAAAATTGAACAGCAATTGCCACTTTTCAGACCATTTGATCAACCTTATAAATGCTGTCTATCTCCATCACTTTTAATCTTTCTAAACACTTTTGTATCATCCGCAAATTTCAACACCTTGCTTGTTATTTCATCATCCAAATCGTTGATATATATTAAGAATAATATAGGTCATAATACTGATAGCTGTGGTACCCCACTCAATACCGATTTCCAGTTTGAAGCTTCCCCATCAACTACTACACGTTGTTTTCTGTCAATCAGCCATTGTTCTATCCAGTTAATTATACCATTTCCTATGCCATGGGCCTTTAGTTTAAGCAGTAATCATTGATGTTGAACTTTGTCGAAAGCTTTTTGAAAATCTAAGTATACGATATCTACTGGTGATCCCTCATCTACCCACTTAGTGAAGTCTTCCAAAAAACATAACATATTTGTTAAGCATGACCTCGCTTTAAAAAACAATGTTGAGATGGGTTTATCAAGTTTTGTTTAACAAGAAAATCCACCATGTGATCTTTAATTAGTCTTTCTAATAATTTACAAATCACTGATGTTAAACTCACTGGTCTATAGTTCTCTGACTTGTTTCTCGAACCGTTTATGAATAACGGTATAATGTTTGTTTCTTTCCATTTTAAAGGAACCATTCCCTCTTCTAATGACAATATGAAAACTGTTGCAAGCGGTATGCTAATTTGTTCTACAATTTCTAATAGTAGTTTGGGTGGAATACCATCCACTCCAGGTGATTTATTATCCTTCATAGCCCTAATTTTCTTAGCTACCATTTCCGGGGTTACACTTAATTGTCCTAAATAGTCTGAATCTGCCCCCTTGAACTTAGCCTCTAGTACTGGCAGTGAACTAATATCTTCCCTGGTAAACACTGAACTAAAGTACTAATTCAGGTCTTCTGCCATTAAGAATCCCTCTGATATTATATTTCCAGTACTATCTTCTAGAGGACCGACCTTATCTTGAACTTTCTGTTTGCTTCGAACATACGCATAAAAACTCTTGCTGTCATGTTTTATATTACTAGCTAATTGTTGTTCATAGCTTCTCTTTGAATTTCTAATTTCAGCTATAGCTTGGTTAAGTGCTTCTTTATAACTGTTGTAGTCTTAGTCATTTCCAGTACATCTATATGACTTCCACATCATTTGTTTATACTAAATTTTTATAATAGCTTCTTTCGATAAGTGTTTCTTTTCGGACCGTTTTCCTTGTTTTTTGAAGGGTATAAATTGATCGACTATGCACTTAATTTCACTCTTTAATATATTCCAGCATTCTGTTGCAGTCTTATTTTTCAGTGTGTTAATCCAGTCTATCTTTGCTAAATATTTCCTCATGTCCTTATACCTTCCTTTGTGGAAAGTTCTCCTATACTGCTTTTTACTATTCCTTTCTGATTTCACTTTCATGGTAAAATGTATCTGGTTGTGATCGCTACTCCCCAGTGTCTCACATATCTTGACATTGTCAACTAATTCATTATGTGAGGACAAAACTATGTCTAACACATTCTCACCCCTGGTTGGTTCTAGCAAATGTTGAGAAAGGAAAGTATCTTGAACTAAAACTAAAAACTTGTGGTCCTCACTCCCCATACTCTGTAGAGATTTCGATTTTATATGCCCGTGGTTAAAATCCCCCATAATAATACAGTCCCGTTTGCTTACTTCCCTTATAGCGTTTTGTATTTTTTCATTCTCTTCTATGCTTATGTTTGGACTTCGTTAAACTAACCCAACTGTTAACGTTGAGTTTCCTGTAACTATGTTACACCAAACAGCTTCTTCGCAATCTGCTTCTCTTTCTAATTTTATTTCATAAGCCTGGATAGATTATTTAATATATAAAATAACTCCACCTCCCTTTCTTCATATTCTATCTTTTCTAAACATTACATATCCTGTCAGTCCCAATTCAGCATCTGATATATCGGTGGTGGTCCAGGATTCGGTTAAACCTATTATACGAGGGTCAATATCTTCTACCATAATGTTTAGTTCATTTCTTTTGTTTGCTATACTCCTTGCATTTAAACAAACACATTTATATCCAGCTTTAGAAGAGTATTCCAGACTGTTTTTTGCCAATTTATTTGTGCTGATCTATGCCTCCATGTTCAGGCTTTTCTATGAGTCCCCCCTGCGAATCTAGTTTAAATAGATGCAACCTGTCTCACTGTCAACAGATCGCAGCAGGTTCTCTGAGAAAACTGCTGCCCCCTTTCCACTAAGATGGATGCCATCTCTCATGTACATATCTTCCCTCCCAACAAATTATCCCCATAAATCTGTGAATCCCACCCCCTCTTCTTCACACATCTGCTCAACTAGTGCATTGATCGCCATCCTCTTGCAGTTTCTATACATTGCCCCCCTTCCTCCCATTACTGGCAAAATTCCTGACAAAATAACCTGTTCGACTCTTGTCTTCTTTAGCTTTCTCACAAACTGTCTATACTTCTGTACTATCGCAGTTGTTCCCTCCCTGTCTGCATTATTTGTTCCTACATGTACCAGTATAGAACCCCCTTGCCATGTCCCAATACCTTATCTACCCTGTCAGTCACATGTTCAATACTAGCCCCCGGTAAACAAACAACGAAGTCCTTCCCCACGCTCAGTGTCTTTTCCGTCTTTCTCATAATGGAGTCGCCCATAAACAGCCTCTCTTTCCTCATTGCCCCCTCAATCACTGCCTTAGAATAGCTCCTTCTTCGGTTTGCATCTGTCTGGTTGTTGTCTTTCCCCCCTGTCGTCTTCTCTCCTCCTGTCTTAAGCTATCCACTGATCACATAGGGATGTTTAAAGTAACTTGCAACATTTGTAGAAAAAAAAATCAAACTTACATAATCTTAATTCTTCCACAACTGCTAGACATTCAAATAGAGCGGCACATAATTCTGCTGTCTGGAGTGTTTAAAAAAAAAAATTAGAATGATGTTGAGGATAATCACATATTTTACAGAATCACTCCAGAAAGCCGATCATGAATGCGATCCAACACGCTAAACAACAACGACTGACAAACACATTACCAGTTAGAGTGACAATGATTCTGACCTGAATAACGATGACTTTGAGTAGTATGTATGGGCTCCTCATTATCTAAAATGTATCACAGATCAAAGGGTTTTGCCATATAAGAATGTCAAATCCTGTCATAGACTACACTTTGTCTTCAACTGTAGATGATCCCTGTCGGAGTCAGACGTGTCAGTAGACATTCCTCTTGACTGTCGGTTCAAAAACAATGGAAACGGTCCAGAAATAAATATTTATCGAACGAAACAATTAGAAAATTAAGTATAAACAAGTGATGTGGAAGTCACATAGACGTATTGGAAATGACGAAGACTATTTTACATTTAACATTTATCAAGAAGCACTAAACCAAATTAAAACTTAATTCGAAATTAGAAGAGAAGATACGAACAAAAATTAGCTTGTAATATAAAACAAGACAGCAAGAGTTTGTATGCATGTGTTCGTAGCAAACAGAAAGTTCAGGATCAGGTCGGTCCTCTAGAAGATAGTGCTGAAAATATAATATGAGAGGGAATCTTAATGGCAGAAGATATCAATGAGTATTTTAGTTCAATGTTTACCAGGTAAGATATTAGTTTACTGCTAGAACCAGAGGCTAGGTTCAAGAGGGCACAATCAGACTATTTAGGATGGTTAAGTGTAACCCCGGAAATGGTAACTAAGAAAACTAGGGCTATGAAGGATAATAAATCACCTGGAGTGGATGGGATTCCGCCCAAACTGCTATTGGAAATTGTAGAACAAATTAACATACCACTTGCAACAGTATTCAACTTGTCATTAGAAGAGAGAGTGGTTCCTTTAGAATGGAAAGGAGCAATAATTATAACGTAATTTAATTTTTTTTCAAGATACAAGTCAGAGAACTGAACAACAGACCAGTGAGTTTAACGTCAGTGATTTGCAAATTATTATAACGAATAATTAAAGATCACATGGTGAATTTTCTTATTAAACATAACTAGTTAAACCCATCTCAACATGGGTTTCCAAAAGCGAGGTCATGCTTAACAAATATGTTATGTTTTTTGGAAGATATCACTACGTGGGTAGACGAGGTATCACCAGTAGATATCATCTATTTAGATTTTCAGAAAGCTTTCAACAAAGTGCCACGTCAAAGATTACTGCTTAAGCTAATGGCTTAGGAAATGGTATAGGAAATGTTTTAATTAACAGAATAGAAAAATTGCTAATTAATAAAAGACAACGGGTAGTAGTTGATAGGGAGGCTTCAAACTGGAAATCAATTTTGAGTGGGGTACCACTTGGATCATTACTGGGACTTATATTATTCTTAATAGATATCAACGATTTTGACGATGATCCATCAAGCAAGGTTTTGATATTTGCGGATGATACTCAATTGTTCAGAAGGATTAAATGTGATGGAGATAGAGATAAACAGCATTTACAAGATGATCTTGACAGGTTGATCAAATGGTCTGAAAAATGGCAATCGTTGTTCAATTTTGGGATATGTAAATGCCTTCATGGGAACGAAGATGTACAATATACAATGGGAAACTGAGGGATCTTAGTTACGAAATACGCCCAAAAATGTGGTTTAACAACACTAGAGACCAGGAGGTTGAGAGGAGATCAGATACAAATGTTTAAAATATTGAATGGTTATGAAAATATTGATAGAAATATTTTTTTCTCAGTTAAGAAATATAGAAGGACCAGAGGAAATTAAGTTACATTAGTAAAGAAGCAGTGTAGATTAGATATATGAAAGTCCTCATTCTCACAAAGGACTCTAAATGAATGGAACAGATTGTCTCCTGATTGTGCTGGTGATAGTAGCGTGAATATGTTTAAAACTAAAATCGAGACATACCTTAAAAGGGCGGGATACACGTAGATAAAAAGTATTGGACTCTCGATAAGCCATAAGGCTTCCTTGTCCAACTGCCATCTAGAGTTAATTTTCTGGATGGCAATCTTGTTAAATCTTGTTAAATACCTTTGCAGGGAGACAAAACCGGCAAACGAACCTTCTTCTACCCATCGTATTTCCGATGAAACCGATGTGATGTTTCCCGATTCCTTAGTCCAGTTGTATCACTGTTACCAGTACTGCTCTTGTTATTAGCGAATCTGGTGCAGGGAATTCAACTTCGTCAGATCAGTTTACAATTGATAATGGGGTTCCTCTTGTCGTTGGTGAAACTGGTCTAATACGTCCTGATTTATCAAACAAATACTCTGTGTATCCTGTTTCCTCACACCATTGTTTGGCTGCTATCAGAAATGCTCTTATTAATGGTGAATATATTGCAGTTTGTCCCGATTCCACAGAACAGGGTACTTCTGCTGCCGTTACCGCTTGTAATATTTGTAAGTCCAGTGCGTTGCTTTCGTGCGCAGGTAACAATGAAGGAGCCATTGATGCACACAACATCAGAGTGAGCACCACACATAACGAAGAAGGGAGAAAATACGACAAAAAGTGTTACTGCTCTTACTGCAAGAAGCCTCAGACTACGACAGCCCGCCATCTCAAAACTGTGCATAACACAGAAAGAGAAGGAATTGATGTTGTTGCAATTACACGCACACGCACACGTACACACACACATGGTGTATATACAAACGTTCAAGAATTTTATATAGCATAATATGCGTGTGTCCCCGGTGGTAACACGTGTGTGTCCACGCTTAGTTTAAAAAAATCCTTTAAATGCTTATATATAATTTATCAGCACATATTTAGGTTTATAATAATTATAAATATAATTACCCTGACACCATCATGTGGCCAGTGTCAATAAACACACGCAGTCCCCAGTTGGTAGAGTAAAGACGAATGTCCCAACTTGAAACATAAATAAGTGTGTGTGTGCGTGTTTGTATGTGTTTGTGTCTGCGTGCGAGTGTGTTTGTGTGTGTGTTCGTGCGTGTGTTTTTGTGTGTGTGTGTGAGTGTGCGCATGCATGTGTATGTCCACCAGGATTCGCTACCCGGGAATTGCGCACGCGCAGGGATATTTTGCTCCCGGTTTCCTCCCATCATAAGTTGTACGGGACATACACCTTGCATACGAGTGTAGTTACTTTCAATTAAATATGATAATGCAGTGACTCAGTACAAATCGACAACACGGTATTTAATTGTACACATTTGCCCCAGTGGATGTTAGTGTTGACTGTAGTATGTAAGAACAACACAATTGCGAGGGAAATGGTACAGGATTGAGTCATATAATTTGTACTAGTAAACTTGCGCTGGCTCGATGTTTGGAATAAACAACAATGGGGCGTCAACAATGTATATGTTTCGCAGATGCCACCTCCTGACTGTTTGCGACCTTTACATGATAATACCTTCTTGGTCCATTTGTTCAGACGTTTCTGCTGCCAGTTTTGCAATGTGTGTATTTTTGTAGATGTCAATGGAAGTAGCATATCTCTCCTCTCTCTCTCTCTCTCTCTCTCTCTCTCTCTCTCTCTCTCTCTCTCTCTCTCTCTCTCTCTCTCTCTCTCTCTCTCTCTCTCTCTCTCTCTCTCTCTCCTTCTCTCTCTCTCTCTCTCTCTCTCTCTCTCTCTCTCTCTCTCTCCTCTCTCTCTCTCTCTCTCTCTCTCTCTCTCTCTCTCTCTCTCTCTCTCTCTCTCTCTCTCTCTCTCTCTCTCTCTCTCTCTCTCTCTCTCTCTCTCTCTCTCTCTCTCTCTCTCTCACGCACACACCCAGCAAACACATTCCGCCAAAGTTACATTAAATGCTATATTTACTTTATGGATTACATTGTCACTGTAATAAACATGTTTTATACAGCATTAGTGTTAAAAAGCAAACGCCGTAATGGTAAATAAGTAGAATGTTTAACAAAATATGCATTTTCTAATAACAGGTTATGTTCATAGTAGCTAGGCTTCAAAACGGTTATTAGAATGTTACCGGAACGTTCTGACACACACGCACTAATTTCAAACAATCGTCAAAGAAAGCGACAAAAATCCGAGGTAGGACTGAACTCCGAAAATTATCGACCAACACCACGCCACGGTGACGGCTAACCGCATCGTCACCGAAATGGGAAGGTCAGAACAAAGAAGAAAAAACATGTCAACTGAACTTCGTGTCAAAACAGAAAAACGAACGTAGCATTGCATTTATCTCTCTCTGCACGTTGCTTAAGCAATTCATATCCAGTGCACTCCAGATAACTAAAATCACATAAGTTAAGTTATTATAATAAGACGAATTTTGCTTAATTACAGTAAAAACTAAGCGAAATGTCAAAGGGACATTTTTATTCCCAATCTGAATGAACTATAATCTAAAAATAATGCACTGGTAATAAATTATTGTTACCCCCTCCGTTACCCTTTTCAAAGCCCCTTTTGGAAGCGCTTTTCTGTACATTTTCTGCGCACTTTATTGCGACACCTAGCGGTCGTTGTGTCGTCACAGCAGGTGACACTGTTAGGATTTAGCATGGCGCGCATCTATGCGGATTTGTTTTTCAGGCCGTACCTAAAATTGCAATCGCGGAATTTAACATTTTTTATATCACTGTAAAGATAATAATCTTACAAATGCGTCGATAGATGCACACCGGAATTGTGTGTACTGTTGTGTTCTTGCCGTTAGAACATTGCAAATGCGCAAAGTTGCAATGGTATTTAATATGTTTGACAACACGGTAAAGATAATAACCTTATCTACAAGTTGGTCCTGGTTATACGCAGGATTTAATTTTACTTTTTGAGTTTTTGCCATTTGAACATCGCGAATGCCTAAACCTGCGGCAGCGGACATAATGCAAGGTTGAGCATTCGCGATGTTCAAACGGTAATAACTCAACACGTTAACACAATTCTTACGTACATCCAGCGACAAACTTGTTGATAAGAATATTATATTCATGGTGATATACAAATATTACATGTTGGGATTGCAATTTCATGTAGAGTCAGAAACAACAGACCAGACCGCTGTTCGCCGTTCTGAAGGAAGGGCGCGCTAAGTAGCCCTGCCTGTGGTGACGTCAGCGACATGTGACGCGCTGTGATACGCAAATGACCACTTTTTAGTGGGCTTAGTGACATGAGTTCGTAATGAACAGGCTTCATATTTGGCACATTAATTCACAAGAATATTACCTTGATGTATATGAAGCCAATGTGCCTGTTAGATCACATTGTATGTGATAAAACGGGCACATTGTTAGATTTGTTTCGAAATCCGAAAAAGGTTGGGGAGCTTGGAGGGACATTAGTTTAAAATGGTACTGATATCCGTCAGTTCGCGTATTTGGGGAAACGTTATGCAAACGTTACGCAATAACGTTATGCATAACATTCTGGGAACGTTAAGAAAACTTTCCAAAACAATCGTTCTCAGAAAGTTACCACTAACGTTATTATTAGTTATATTAGTGATCGTTTACCTGCATTGTGTGTTTGTAATTATTAATAATATTATGAATATGTTATATTGGTATTGGGTAAAATAAATGTTGGACCAAATCTTGCAATAAACATAAGAGTACCTAATGTAAATACAAGTGTGCTTCATTTGTTTTACAAAATACCAACGCCAACACGATGTTCTTAGCTGGGGTAGAAGAACACGACGTGATGAATACTGTCAACGGTTGTAATAACAAATAGTGTACATGTTATGACAATATTGATATGATAATTGTATAAAAAGTAATTTCCAACGGTGTAATTTACTCACATATATAACACATAATTTAGTAGTGGTGGATTTCCCAGTAAAATGAAAATTTTCAAAGTAATTCCTATATGTACGTAAAAAGAATGTTTTTACTAACTATAAAATAGTATCCTACTTCCTCAATTTTCAAACAATTATAAAAATTATTTAATACTAAGGTAGATAAAATTATAAAAAAAAGTATGACATCTTAAACAGCACCCAATATGGGTTTAGGACAAATATATCAACTTCAATGGCTTTGTTAGAACTAACTGACAATTTTACTACTGCCTTAGACCAAACGAAATGCACATATGGTGGAATATTTGGTTTCAAAAAGCATTTGATGCAATTGATCATAATTTATTACACAGAAAATTAGAGACTTATGGTGTTAGAGGAATGGCCAGGTAGTGGTTGAAGCGTTACTTGCATAACAAACTACAGTATATCAGCATAAATGACTGCAATTCAGGTGTTATGTGGAGTAAAGCAAGGCTAAATTTTGGGTCCAAAATTATTTATACTATACATAAATTATATTTGTAATTGTGTAGATGTACTAAAATGTATTCTTTTCGCGGATTATACGATTATATTTTGTTCTGTGAAAGAATCAGCCCAGCTAAGCAAGATTGCAACGAATTATACAAGTTACATATGCGGATTTCAATTAATAGATTACCCTTAGACGTTGCTAAGACAAGCTACATGTTGTTTACCAAATATAGTAAGACAACAAATATTGATGTAAAGTCTAAACTATAAAAAAAACTATTACCATTATATACAGGGCAAACTGTTTACTAGATACAAATTTTGTAATATATTGTTAATTATTTCTCCCGTATTTATCGTATTGATGCGAAGTTTGGGGAAATGCGTATACAACATATATTAACGGTATTACAAAACGTACGAATAATATGTAATACGATCACATTAAGTCATACTAGTACATTATTTTATGATCTAGCCGTTCTTAAACTTTATGACTGAATAAAATTAAACATTTCTATAGTAATGTTTAAAGCTAACAATAATGTGTTGCCTGGTAACCTTCAATTTTTTCAATACAAAATATACTACACCCTATGTAATACGTCAAAGAAATAAACTAAAATATGTTTATGCCCAAACCATGTTAAAGGCTAAGTGTATATGTGTGTGGTGCTCAATTGTGGAAGTGTTTAGACGATCACATAAACAAGATCACTTACTCAAACACGACATAAAAATTACTTAATTGAAGAGTATAAATTATGTAATTAATTTCGTTATTGTTAATGTTCAGAAAGTATTTGGCAGCACGAATGTAGTAGTGGTCTCATTTTAGCAATGGCATATTAGTTATGTTACCAACTGTGTATCATATTATGACCATGTTATATTGATGATGGGGAAAGTAAATTATAAGCAATGAGCTTTTACTTTCCCATTTCCATTTTTAACTTTGTCATCTTTATTATGTACATGTGTTGTATGCTGTATTTTCAAGTGGAAATGTGCTCGTAATTCGTAACGTAACAATCGCATACTTTCACAAAACGGACATGGACTTGACACCATCGACAAGACGACGACATAATAACGATTACGTCTACCCTCGTAACTATAGCATAGCAAGATAAATATCATTTAACAATTCAACACTATCATGACAAGGGGAGCACGCCATGATGATTAAATACATGTATTGGTGTAGTTTGTTTTCTAACATTTGGTAAAATTACTGTCACGACTGACAATTAACTACCAAGCATCATTTTGCTAGTAGTGATAATTATATTGAAGCTATTTGGGAGCTCGTTTTTATTGTTACACCCAGAATCCTAAAAGGCATACTTTTCTGAGTGCACCTAATTTGGTATCTTTTGAGCATTACCAGTCAAACATTGGCAGTTAAACAAACTAACACATATTCGTTAGGTAAAGCGCACCCCATCACACCCTTCCCCCGCGTAACGCTTCCTCCCGTCGACACGTAGATCTACACACCAACGCCCAGAGTGGTGTAGGCTATCATACAGTTGACCGCAACGGTGTCGCTGTTTAATGACATACTTGTCTTAGCATAATATAGATAATTTTACGACCGGATATTTTTAATAGGGTCGGTCGGGTTGCCGAAAACACAACTTTATTCTGGTGGGCCTATGCATTAACAATTACCTGTTTGATAACCTTGTCCAGGATTTTCTTGCCTACAGTAAGATATGAGTAATCAGCCTGTTCATGTCACGTCATCCACAAACGTTGTCAGACGTCACACAGACAGAACATATCCAAAGAAGCATTTTTATTCTGAAAATCACAGCTCCTATCACTGTTTTTTATATGTAACGCAGTTGATTCATTTCACATCGGTGCGTTAAATGTGACTGAGCCCCCACATATGTTATATCTCAATCGTTTGTTAACATTGCGATTGTGCATATCTGAATTAAAATTGCCACTTGTTGTGAACTGGAAGGCACACGTATCACGTCAGCTCCGGTTTATTATGAGAACAGCCACGTGATTTCAAATCGCTACTGTATGCAAACTGTACCCCGCAGATATCACATTTGTTTCTATCCGATGTGGATACGGACACGCTTCTTCAGATTTCCACTTCGTATGAATTGTGCTTCACGGGTATCGCATTATTAGGGTTTCTTCCCGGTGTGGATACGGGTATGCGTCTTCAAATGACCACTTTGTGAGAACTGTGCACCACACGTATCACATTTGTAAGGTTTCTCCACGATGTGGATACGGACATGCATCTTCAGATTCCCATTTCGTGAGGCTCAATTGCCTGAGAAAGCAAATTAACCTTTACATCTGCTGCACAACTGTCACATTTGAATGGTTCCCGCCTCCGGGAGTTGGTGTCTACATAAACACAAAATATAGTACCATGAGTCACTCAGTCACATATTTTCTCTTCTTCGTGAAGTCGAAGGTGTTGACATTCTGTGTCATGGTTCCATATCCTATGTCGCGTTTTGCACAACGCTACAGTTGTTGTTGTCAATGAGCACGAGTGTTTGCAGCTTTGTCACTTCATTGTTGACAGTTCTATCAGAAACATTTGTGAGTTCTGAAACAAAACATAAGTAAGTGACACCATCATACGTTGTTTGAAAGAGGCTAAGTATACAAAATAGAGTGTACAGAACATTGTGGAAGACCGGGAAACGTGTTCTTTGGAGAAACAGGATATATTTATTTGTCCCAAATACAGAACACAGAATAATCATCATTAAAACCAAACAATATGTTTACATTCCTGTCAACAAAGTGGTAAATATCAAATATATGGTATGAAAACAAAAGAAATACGTAATATAAGGGAAGTGAGCCTCCTACTAAGACTAATTATAGTAGCTGTCGTAGGAGCCTCCCTAAAGGACAATTTCATCGATTATTTGATTTATATAAAATAACACAATCCATAATACAATTGGTGCATTACTACAAAATAAATGTATATAATATCACGTCCGTCACCACAGGAAAGAAAAAATGTCATTGCTCCTGAGAAGCCTGTTGCGATTGACATCTTCCCAAACAACGAGGCTATTCAAACCTGCCATAATGAACTTTGCAAATATCCTCATTTTACCAAGGGTGTATTTCTGTTAAGAGCTTTACTCAAAACACCCTCTGTAGTGACTGTAAAACATTTAACTGAAACTGAACTGAAAATCAAATCATTCTAAATAAAGCCTGTCTATAGTCAGTGTTTCAGAATTTCATAATTTTACCCATGCAGAACGGGCAGTTTTTCAGATTTTTTTAAAACGTCATATTTAAAATAATTATGTTTGACTATAATGGTACAAGTAAAACACATCATTATTGCTTACGAACAAAACACGCCGCGCATGTCATGTGTGAGTGTGCCACTGGATATCAGGTTGAATCACCCGTTTATCGCTCACATTAAAAGAATAGCCATCTACTCACTCAACAAACAGATTCGAGTAATCTGATGGGTTATCATATAAAGATTAACGACACTATTAGACCTCTTAACAAACTGCCAGCACTACTTCTAAATTATACATGTTAGCCCAAGAACGAGCTATATGATTGTGACGTCGACGCCTACAAAATGTGTGGGCATAGCCTCGATCATCTACGCACCATGGCGCCACCGTCTTTGTCCACTAATATAACCAAACACCGAAAGGTAGAGCCACCACTGGACGCTATCACAACCACAAGGTTTCTTTTTTCATTTCCCCTGTCATGGAAATGAAGGCAAAGCTACTGTCTCCATAGAATGAAAATACTTCACCGAGGACTTGTTTTTATTCTAGATTTTCAGCTACGGTCGCTGGGTTCCCAATGTATATGATTTAATATTTTCAATATAGGCCTAATATTTATAATATTGTATTATACCTGGCCTAGCTAAGTCGGATTAAATTAGAACAGAGTGATTTAATACAAATTATGCGAAAATCCGGCTTAACAGAAGGTGATATATCCCAGCGCTAATACCAAAGGCAGCCCTCTAGATGCCCTTAAGTACATGTCATTAATGCTTGGACGTGACTGAATACTCCGGTAATACAGACAGATAGGCCTATGTTGATGTTTACTAGCAACACACATCATTTCGCAGTCGATATACAGTATATATATACAGTACTGAAAACAAATAACTGGAACAGTGATTATGTTAGGCAATATTCACGACTTTGCAGTAAATAGACGTCGTTTTTTTTGTTAGTAGACAACATGATCTGTTTTATTTTACCTTATTAAATGAGACAAAGTTACGGATTTAAGAAATTGTCATTCTAATTTGTTTTTCCATTCTGTATTTGTAGCATATATATCAATATCGAGTAGCACCTCCTCTGGCTGAAATAACAGCCTTGACATTTAGGCATTGAATGGAGTTTGGCGTGTGTTATACTCTGCAAAGCAGTATGTAGCTTCTCCCAAAGGTCATCCAAGGAACTTGGCTTGCAGTTATGAACCTGCACTTTCAGGTTTTGTCACAGATTCTTGATGGGGTTTAGGTCTGGAGATTGGGCTGGCCAGTCCATTACTGTGATGTCTTTCTCTTAAAAAAAGTCCATGACTTTCTTTGCTTTGTGGCATGGCGCATTGTTTTGTTGAAAGATGTAATCTCTGCCACCGTGCAGCTTATCTGCAGATGGCAACATGCTCTTTTTAAGGAGTTTGATGTACTGTGCTTGGCCCAACGTGCCGTCGACCCTTTGTAGGAAACCAACACCTTGGCCGCTAAAGCAACCCCATATAATTTGTTTGCCACCACCAAACTTCACAGTTGGACGATGCATTGTTCACTATATCTTTATTCCTGTCTCCTCCTCATATAAACTTTCTTTGAAGAGTTGAAACGCTTAATGCTGATTTCATCTTACCACAAAACACGTTGCCAGTCATCAACAGACCAACGGCTGTGTCGCCTTCCCCATTGCAACCGTGCCTTTCGGTTCTTGGCAGAGAACAGGGGCTTCTTAACTGCAGCACACACCCTTAATCATGCCACTTTTAATATGTTCCTAACTGTTCGACTAGAAACGTTACCTCCACATTAATCTTGCCAACGTTTCTTTAAGTCACTGGAGATCAAGCGACGGTCATTCAAAGACGAACGGATGAGTCGACGATCTTGCCGTTTTGTAGTTGATTTCTTTCGGCCTCTCCACGGAAGATTTTTTACAGAGCCTGTATTCTGGTGCTTCTGCACAATGCTAGCAACTGCGTTCTTGGAAATTCTCTATTTTCTTGCAATTTCCCTTATGCTGGCTTAATTTCTGTATAGTACCACAATCTCAAAGCGTCGCTCATCAGTCATTCGATGGTTTCCGCTCATCTTTTCTATTCACGAAACACACAAATCTCATGTTATTTGACAAATCTTTGTTCTATATTGTATTTGCAACCATACAATTGTATTTTGTAATAATATTATTAATTTTCTCCATGAAATTTAAATAAATAAATTGTACTTCATTTTTGTAATCAGATATTCATTAGGTATGGCATATAACCTCTGAAAACAAGGGTGATAGCAGTTGAACTCATGAATCAGCATAGCAAGATCACATATTATCAGCCACGTATACACAATGTTCACATAAACTGTTGTATCTTAAGTACACTCAAAGTATATCTTACGTAGACAGACTCTAGAGTACACGGTAAATCTACCACAAGTGCAAGATTATGTCAATAAACACGTAAAATATCGATATTTTACTTCAAAAACTGTCCTAGACTACCGTAGATATCTTACCTCTACAATGATGCTAAATTATTTGGTGCTGGAAAAGTTCAAACTTAATC
This sequence comes from Escarpia spicata, assembly GCA_963995525.1. Lineage (NCBI taxonomy): Eukaryota > Metazoa > Annelida > Polychaeta > Sabellida > Siboglinidae > Escarpia > Escarpia spicata. Next base: position 73,876,900 of record OZ023206.1, read on the forward strand.
GAAGTAAGAAAATCAAATCCGACTAAAGCGAATCCGACTTAGGCGAACTTTACTGTAATTTCTTTTCTGACATTTTGCAAATAGGGGAAAGGCGTACAAAACGAGCTCCTTAAGCTCAACTTGACACTTTTCATTCTAATAAATTGTTATCTATGGTATCTCTTCTCCACTTATTTGACTACGTGTGTGCTAACATTTTGCGTATTTATGTTAAAATTACAGTATCTATCTACTCTGTTGATTGATCTCCTTCCGGTATAGGTGAGACACCTACTACGAAGTTTATTATCATGGATGGGTGATACAAGCATCTTGACAAGATACTTATATATTACTACTTAATAATAATATAATAATAGTATTATACATATTATATTATAATATGCATCAATATATAGTTCATATTGATGTTATATATTTATAAAAATGTATTAGTAATATTATCGTTTTACTTAATAATTGTATTACTATTATTATTGTTCAGCATAATTAGGTAATATGAAATATCCTACGTAAATTGTGTAATATAATAAAACCTTACAAATGCAGGTGTGTGTATTGTATCAACAACATATCGACGATAGCGAACTCCGGTTAGCATAGCGGACAACACAGGGGCCCGCTTTGGACGCATATCACAGCCTCGGGTTGATAATCAATTTGACTACAAACACTCCATATTTTGTAATCTAATACGTATATATATATATATATATATATATATATATATATATGTAAGTGCTATGATATATATATATATATATATATGTCATAGCATTTACGTTTGGCTTATGCATACCACAGTCTCCGTTGTTTTGATCGCGCATAAAACGGAAATATATTTTGAAAATAGTGCTAGCATTTTAAGAAAAGTGTGAAAAACAATCTTTTAGTTCACCTCTTTGAACGTACGTTTCGCACTTCCGACCAATGGTCACTAGGGCCCATTTATGAGTTACTTAACAGTGTCATCACACAGTTAGCTGTATGTAGTACAGCAACGCCAAACGGCTGGGGCCCGTTTTGGGCAGGGGCCACGCCGTTCCCCTATTATTGCCACGTCTGACAATTAACTACCAAGATATCATTTTGCTCATAATTATGACTATATTGAAGCTTAAAATACATATCAATCAGTCAATCAATCAATCAATCAATCAATCAATCAATCAAAAATTAGTCAATCGAATCAGACAAACACTTTAAAGTACATGTTACGTAAAGTACATGTTAAGTATACAAAGCATTTGGTGAAATGTATAAAGGGAGTAACATTGAAGTAAACCCATTTATAATTTTATGCTACTCCTTAGTCGACACTTGTAACAGTTTTATTTTACTTGATGTGAATTTCAAAACAAAATACAAACGTATAGTAGTGCTTATGATTTGGTTCATCATGATGAAACTATACATTGTGATGATATTACTTCTGTTGACAATCTCTTTCCAATATATATTTGTTAGTGTGCTTTAAAACAATGACACGAACGAATATTGGTAAACGTGACATTCAACGAGTTCCAAAGATTTGTTCCATAGACAATTAAAGACATATAGCTTCTATTGGTTGTTGACCGAGTTCGGGAAAACTGATTTTCTTGTCGTGTACAGTACTTATTGTTACACTTAGCAAATAACATTTGAATATGTAACGGCAATTCATTTATGTGAGCTTTATACATAAATATTATTATTTTAAATTGTACCAAATCGGTAAACTTCAAAATGTATGCTTTATAAAACAATGGAGTCGTGTGGTCGTAGTACTGCGCATGGTGCATAAGCCGTATTACCTTATTTTGTACCATAATTATACTGTGCAAATTAGTTGAATACGTATTTCCCCATATTTACACTCACACAAATACGGCATACATAGAGTGGAATATCACATCTACATATAACGGCGGTAAAGCAATTTGCTTAATCTATATATGATACCAACACTGATTGAGAGTTTAGAATATAAGAATAAATTTATTATTATTTGCAACTTTTCAGTTGGATTGTACATACATTCACCATAAAAGCCCCAAATCACAAAAATTTCATAATGTTACAAGTTACAATACGACACAACATTATGTTACAATACTCATAAAACATGTTGTACTAAATAAAATAACGCAACACCAAAGATACTGTTAAGTAAATTACACAAAAATCGCCCCGTGACGCAACAAACTCAGTATGAGGCGCTTTATATTAAAACGTGTACATTGCATTACTATCTTTCATTAAAAAATAAGATACTTTAAATACACTAAAATTAAATCATATAGTTTAAATATTAAAATTGACTGTTGAGACATACACTAAAATCATTAAGTGTTATGGCAGTGTACTAAGCACCATGGAATTAATTAGTTTTTGTAGCGATTTGTGTTCGCCATTGGGACGGGTAACTCATTGAATGATCTTAGTGTATACGGCACATTTCGAATATTTGGTAGTAGTGTATTCAGTTTGTGGTCACTATGCTTCATTCTAGCGAAATACGTTTTACACAATTCATTGCGTCTATCATGCAGCGTTGGTAAGTTTACCATCTCCAGAATATCCTCGTACACACAACCAGGAAATATAATTTTTGGAGACACCTTTTTTGAATTATCTCGATGTTGTCCGATAAATATTTAGGCAAGTTCGTGTGCCATACCGGGCAGGCATATTCAACTACTGGTCTAATCACAGATACATATATTCTAACCAAGTCATTTTGTTTGATACCAGCACGTTTCAACTTATAGATCATATACACTCTCTTTCTTGCCTTTGATACTATTTCATCTACGTGTGCATTCCAACTTAAATCCGATGATATAGTTACGCCGAGAACTTTTGCTTGAGTAACTCTCTCAATATCTGTCCCATTTATATCAATATACGGCAGAGATTCTACAAATGTTCTATCTTTACCGAAACATATAACCATTTATTTTGTCTTACTCGTATTGATGCGCATGTCATTATTACTAGACCATCGCTCAATAATGTTGGCAGAATCCTGTATAACAGGTATCATACTTTGATTGCATATTTCAAATATGGTGCAATCGTCAACATATTTAAACATAGGACAAGATGTTTGCAAATCATTGATATGAACCACAAAGTGTTTTGGTCCTAACAAAATTCCCTGGGGAACGCCCCCATTAGGGTAGCCTGGCTTTGACACCGCGTCGCCGATTTTTACTCTCTGTTCGCGGTCTAGTAGAAACGCTGCCATCCACCGGACCAAGTGTGGTGGTACTTCCATTGCAATCAGTTTCTGTATTAGTATATCATGGTTAAATAGATCAAATGCTTTACTGTAATCGAGAAATAGCACTCTTACAAAATTGCCCTTAACATCAGTGGTTTCGTACCATTTGTGAAGCATTCCAACAAGGGCGTCCGTGGTACCAGTCCCTAAAGAAGTTTAGACTGTACTCGACTGATATGGTCTTTCCAATTTACCGAATGATCAATAGGCACTCCTAGAAATTTCGTTACATGCACTCTTAATATATGTATTTTTATATTGATATTTGTAACAGACAGACGTGCTCGATCAGAGAATAACATGTAGTTTGGTTTTGCTATGTTCAATGGCAATTTGTTAACCGAGAACCATAATTGCAATTTATGTAGTTCATTGCATACAATATGTTCAAGCTATTTTTTATTTTTGTCAGAACAGAAGATGTTCGTGTTATCAGCAAACAAATTACATTTTATCAGTTTAGAAACATTACACATGTCATTGATATACAGAATAAACAACTTCGGTCCAAGTATAGAACCTTGTGGAACTCCACATGTTATTCTTTGAGTGTCTGATCTGTAGGCGTCAGTGTTTACAAAATGGCTACGATTAGCTAAGTAGCTACTAATCCAAGTATATCCATTTCCACGGATGCCATAGCGTTGTAGGTTTTAACACAGCAGTTTGTGGTCAACAGTATCAAAACCTTTTTCTTAGATCTATAAAAAACACCTATTGCACAATGCTTATGTTCAAACAAATTTGTGATATCATTAAACAATTCTACCAAAGCATGAGCAGTTGACATACCTTCTCTTAGCCCATATTGACATGAATTTAAGATATCACAGGAATTCACAAAGCTTTGAAGTCAAGAATTAAAGTTTCTTGAGTATTTTAGAGAATTGCGGTAGAAGTGAAATCGGCCTGTAGTTGGTAAACAAATGTTTCTCACCAGATTTAAATAAATGAATTAGTTTAGCTGTTTTCATCTTATGTAGGAAAGCGCCACTTGTAAACGACATATTAAATATATATGTGTCATGGGTTCAGAAATGTGTTCACTTATATTTTCAATGAGACTCGTCGTAATGCCGTCAAAATCGGCAGAAAATTTATTTCCGCAACTATTGAGGGTGCGTATAACCTCTTCTTTATTAGTTGGTGTTAAACACATTGAATGTTCATTGAGGTCGCCCATGTAATGAAGAACTGACACTCCTGGTGGAGTTTCAATTCGTTTGGCTAGCTCTAGTCCAATGCTTGTAAAATACTTTTTCTTATTGATCGTGTTATTAATCGAAGGCCGGTCATCGATTATTATACAATTGTTATCAAATTGTACAGGATAATTATTGTATTCAAGTCGAGATGTCTCCATGATTTTACGTAAACTTTTCCAAGTCCCAGGTAGGTTGCCCCGGTTTTCTGACAATAACTTACTGTAATATTGACGTTTTACATATCGTATGACGGCTGTTAGTTTATTTTTATACGATTTATACATAATTTATGTGTATATTTTTGCTACCATTCGTGAGCCAAGGGTTTCTATGTTCACGCTTATTGTTATTGTTAACTAAACGAAGTGGACAGTGTTGATTATACAGCATTGTGAAATCGTTAAGAAAATCGTTGTATGCCTCACTAATATATGTGTGACAAAGCACCGAGTCCCACGGATGCGCGATGAACGCAGATTTTAGTGCATTGATATTGTCAACCCTTGAATGACGTTTGTATTGAGTTGGACAACTACGACTACATCGGCTACCATCATACTTGCAAATAGCAAAAACGGGCAAATGATCGCTTATATCAGTAATGAGTAATCCACTCCTGATATCACTATCAAAATCGTTGGTAAATATATTAGTAATAAGTGTTGCCGACACATTCGACATTCTAGTAGGCTTAGTAATTGCTGGGTACATACCAAGACTGAACATCAAATCTAGGAATGTCTTGGTACCACCATGTAATTCATATTTCAATAAATCATTTTTGAAATCACCACAGATAAATAAAGTTTTCTTGGTCACAACTTGGTTAAATAAACGGTCAATGTTGTCACAAAATAAAGTTAACTCAGACCCAGGTGCTCTGTATATGCAAGCAATTACCACATGTCTACAGTTGGCTAACTTTAACTCAATCGTAACACATTCAGAAACACCCATGATAACTCTTGATTTAATTGACATACTAAAACAATCTAGATCATCTATAACAAATAGGGCCACACCACCATGTATACTATATGTCATCATCAAATTGTAGTTCCGACAAATATTTACAATTTGCCGATATATAGTTAGAGGTTATTCTCTGGATCAATATTGTTTTCGTGGTCATGGTCACTTTATTCGGAGTATTCAAACAAACGAAAGGTCAAATGATCACATTTATTTAATACCTGGTTACGTAATTCATAGTCGGATTGCATAAATATAAACTCATCGTCGCATATTCCCGCAAAGGTAAGATCGTCTAGCGTGTCCAACGGCATTGCTAGTTAGTGTCGGTGAGCATTATTCAGACCTTCGCCAAATCAGCGAGTCTTCACTTTATGTTTTTGTCCGTCTTCGCGTACCTTGATGTAAACACAACAGTTCTGTGTCCACGCGCTCGCTTGCCTGAACAGTTCGCTGTTCAACGTTGATAGGTGGTCGTTCAAATAAATGGCAGTTCCCTTCAACGTACCCGGTTTCATCATAATTTCGGTCTTCTTTTCAGCCGAATGAAGTTGTACGACGATCAGCCGCATGCCGTCACGCCGCGGTGGTAAGTCGTGGATCGCCGCGATGTCGTATGTGCCATAGCGAGATGTTCAACTTTCGTCGGGCGAAATCGACGAAGTTCGCCCTCATCGTGGTGCTCTCACTGATTGTCTGCGTTTCATCTGCGTTGCTCCATGTGGAGCTGCGCGTTCTGGGCGTTGTTAACGTAGCAGTTGATGCATAGCATGAATGTTAAGCCCGGTGACGATAATGTTCTTTTTCTCTGAGTTTTGTTCCAGGTCATTCACTTGCGCTTCCAATTTTGATATATTCTTTCGTCTTTTTATTTTATGATTTCTAGCAACTCGGCGATTCGTTTGTCTGTCGCATTGTTTCTTTCCTTGATTTCGTCAAACGATTTGCAGAGAAAGTCGAGGGACCGACGAATTTCGGTCATCTCTGAATCGGTATATTTTGGCATGGTGTATTGTTAGTTCGCAGAAAGTATGCACGTACGGCTGGCACATACTATGACCTGTAGTTTCTAAAGGACGTCAGGACACTACGACAATGCGCGTTCTTGGTCAGTTGCACAGTTTTGACAGGGTTCGTCAAGTGTGACCGCCTTAGCCGAACATCCACACAGCTGTTGATTGACGTTCCCGCGGTTTGTAAATGGCAGGTGGGCGATATAAACAGTGGTAGTTTGTCCAATGTGTTTTACTCACAATGCGGAACGTAAACGATGCAGCCGCTTCAACATATGAAACATCATACATTTGACTTTACCATGGCACTACTTCATATCAAGCAGATGACTGTGACTGTGTGGGTAACAATCTACGACGATTTCAAACGGAGAGACTTAGGACGGTTTCGAGTAGGTCGATGTACCACCACCACCACATTATAATACACTTCTGACTGCACCTATCTTTGTATCTATTGAGTATTATCAGTCAAACATTGAAAGCTAAACAAGCTAACACATTTTCTCTTCTATCGGTTTTTAAAGCGCAACCGAACAACTTTATGGCCACCCAACTTTTAACAGCGTCGATCTCTATCGGTGTGCATATGCATTATCAATTAGCCTGATTGACAACCTATCCGCGAATCTCTTGCCATCAGCAAGACATGACAAATCAGGCCGTTCATTCCACGTCATCCACAAACATCGTTGCGTCACACAGACATAACATATCCAAAGAAGCATTTTTATTGTGAAAATCACATCCCCGAACCCTGTTTTCTGCATGTAAAGCAATTTAATCATGCCACATCGGTACAAGTATCCACACACAACAAACATATTTAACAAGCTATTGCTTCCGACTTGTTGTCCACACGTATCACATCTCAAACGTGTTCTGCCAGTGCGAATGTGAACATGTTTCTTTCCTGAACCATTCTTTAAAAAAAGACTGAACCCCCACATATGTCATATCTAAATCATGTCTTAACATTGCGCGTGCGCATGACTCACTTCAAATTGTTACTTGTTGTGAACTGGAAGCCACACGTATCACATATGCTTAGGTTCATGACGAGAACTGACACGTCATTTCAAACCATTGTATGCAAACTGTGCCCCGCATATATGACATATGTTTCTCCACGGAGTGGATACAGATTTCCACTTGTGGATAACTATGCACCACAGGTATGACATTTGTAGGGTTTCTCCCGGGATACGGCACCAAGGGTATCACATTGGTAAGATTTCTTCCCGGTGTGAATACGGACATGCGTCTTCTGATTCCCACATCGTGAGGATTGTGCCCCACAGGCCACAGGTATCACAATTCTAAAGTTTATACCCGGTGTGGATACGGACATGCGTTTTCAAACTATAACTTTGTGAGAATTGTGCACCACAGGTACCACATATGTAGGGTTTCTCCCCCGTATGGATACGGACATGACTCTTCAAATGACCACTCTCTGAGAAGTGTGCATCACAGGTATCACATTTGTAAGGTTTCTTCCCGGTGTGGATACGGACATGCTTCTTGAGATTTCCGCGTTGTGAGAATTGTGCACCACAGACAAGACATTTGTAGGGTTTCTCCCCGGTGTGGATACGGACATGCGTCTTGAGATTTCCGCGTTGTGAGAATTGTGCACCACAGGTAAGACATTTGTATGGTTTCACCCCCGTATGGATACGGACATGTGTCTTCAATTGCCAATTACATGAGAAATGTGCATCACAAATTTCGCATTTGTAGGGTTTCTCCCCAGTGTGGATACGGACATGTCTCTTCAAATGACCACTACCTGAGACTTGTGCACCACAGGTATAACATTTGTATGGATTCTCCTTGGTGTGGATACGAGCATGTGTTTTTAAATAAGCACACCTTGAGAACTGTGCCCCGCACGTATCACATTTGAAGGGTTTCTCTTCAGTGTGGATATGGACATGTGTCTTGAGATAAGAACCTTTTGAGAACTGTGCCCCACACGTATCACATTTGAAGGGTTTCTCTTCAGTGTGGATATGGTCATGTGTCTTGAGATAAGAACCTTTTGAGAACTGTGCCCCACACGTATCACATTTGAAGGGTTTCTCTTTAGTGTGGATATGGACATGTCGCTTTAAACTATCACTGCGTACGAACTGTGCCCCACACGTATCACATTTGAAGGGTTTCTCTTCAATGTGGATACGGACATGTTTCTTGAGATAAGCATCCCTTGAAAACTGTGCCCCACACGTATCACATTTGAAGGGTTTCTCTTCATTGTGGATACGGACATGTCTCTTTAAACTATCACTGCGTACGAACTGTGCCCCACATGTGTCACACTTGTAGGGCTTCTGCCCAGTGCGGATAAGAACAACATATTTCAAAGTACCACACTTTGAAAATTGTGACCCACAGGTATCACATTTGAAGGGTTTTCCGCCAGCTTTTTCACGGATACGTACATTCAACTTACCATTTTTTGATACTTGTGCCCCACAAGCGTCACATTTGAATCGCTTCTCTACTGTACCCGTGTGCACATTCACATACATAACTAAACAGCTTTTTGTTTCTAACTTTCCACACACACAGATTATTTTGTATTTTGCTGTTGTCCTAAAAGTACTATTGCAAACAAACACTTAAACGTGTTATCACTAGTGTACTTGACATCTGAAGAGTGTCTTACTAGTCATAGTGTTTACCAAGGTGGCACTTTATAGTTTTAAAATAACATCTTGTTAAATTATTTTCGACAGGTGTAACATTTAAATATGTCTCAATGTGCAGCTTTATAGTGTTGCTCGGAGAAGAATGTCTTCCACGTGTGTCACCCAGAGTTTGCTCAACTGTCTGGGAAAGCAAACGAACCTTTACCTTTGCTGCACACCCGTTACACTTGAATGGTTCCCCATCACAGGGAGCTGGTGTCGACATAAACACAACATATAGTACCATGAGTCACTCAGTCACATGTTTTCTCTTCTTCCTGAAGTCGAAGATGTTGACATTCTGTTACGCGGCTCGATATCCTATGTTGGTGCAGACAACATGACAGTTGTTGTTGTCTATCCACGCGAGTCCTTGAAGCTTTGCTAGTTCATTGTTGACAATTTTGTCACAAACATTTGAGTCCTGAAAAAATATTCAACAAGTGACACCATCGTACGTCGTTGGAAAGAGGCTAAGTATAAATAATATAGTGTAAAGAACATTGTGGAAGACTGGGAAAGATGTATTTTGGATGAACAGGAAAGAGGAAATATTTATTTTTGCCAAATACAAAATACAGAATAATCGTATTAAAAACTACACGATATATTTACGTTCGAGTCAAAAAAGTGGTATGTATATAAAATGTATGGAAGGAAAACAAAAGAATACACGGTACGTAATAAAAGGGACGGGAGAGTCGTCCTAAGACTAATTATAGTCGCTGTCATAGTAGCCAACCTGAAAGGCAATTTAGTTGATTATCTGATTTATATAAAATAACACAATCCCTAGTACAATTGGTGCATTACTACAAAATGAATATATATAATATTATGACCGTATATTACACTTACTAAATACACAAACATACAAACAGTCGGTTTTTAAATGAAGTGGTAATTTATAACAAAGGATGCATACAGTCAGTCAATCATGTCCCTATTGCATATATAACAGTTTGGGATTGTACACTGCTCTAAGTATTCAGATAGTAAAGCATGTGTTGCGAAGCCATATAAACTGTGAGTGATGAACTTGTCCTTTATTAAATCTGATGCATTATATATAGTATGTGGCAAACTATACCTGAGGCTTCGTTTGGCAAATTCATGGTGTTCCCTGATTGTATGGATTTTATGTTGACCACGTGGGTAAAAGTTGTGAATACTATTGTTTTGAACAAATTGTAAGTTTTGCAGGTATACTGGTAGTTTATTGTGTGAATATAATTGTATGGAATAGTTTTATTCCATGCAATTTTAGAAGATGTTCTACTATTAGTAATTTAAGATATTTGAACAGTGGATCGTTGTGAGCGTTATATTTACTTAAATTTACGATTCGAACGGCTTTCTCTTGAAGTGTTTTACTGCTGTCACATCTATAGTCACAGGCCGTTAAACCATTATTTAGATGTGACATTATCAGTGAGTTGTACAACGTAATGTTTATATAACAGTCGTTTAACTATACTTAGGTTAGCTACTGTCCTGGAGCATCTATTTGAGATTTTGTCGATATGACATTGCCAGTTTAATTGTTCATTAAAGTTTAGCCCTAGGAAATTGAACTGATCTACTCAATTTGTTTTGCAGGTATACTGGTAGTCTATTGTGTGAATATTTATGGAATAGTTTTAGTTGATGTAATTTTAGAAGATGTTCTAATTTTAGTAATTTAAGACTTTTGCACAGTGGATCGGTGTGAGTGTTTTATGATTCCAACGGCTTTCTTTTGAAGTTTTTTTTAATTCTATCACATCTATACCCCGAGGCCGTTAAACCATAGGATACCTATGACAATATCGTGATCTTTATATTCAGAGGTAGGAATCGTTAAAGTTCATTTAGGATACTTGTAGTCCTGGAGCATCTATTAGAGATTTTTTTGATATTATTTTGCCAGCTTAATTCTTCATTAAAGCTTAGCACTAGGAAATTTAATTCATCTACTCAATCATTGTTTGTTATCTATTTGTAGATTTTATGGGTTGATGGTATTATTATTATTTATTATAGCTGTTTAGAAAATCATATACTTTGATTAATTGTCATTTAGGAGTAACTTGTTTAATCTAAACCACTCACTAATTTTACCCAGTACTGAGTTGATTAGGATTTCTACATTTTAGTTGTTTTAATATCGTACAAAATAATCTAGATTAGTTGGGAGGGTTGTGTCATCGACAAACATAATATAGTTGAATTTTGGACTAGCTTAGGCAAAGTCATTAATGTAGATTAAGAATAACAAAGAGCCTAGAATTGGTCCTTGAGGTATGCCTGTTGACATACTAAGCATTTCAGATTGGGTTTCTTCAATGTATACGTCTTGTTTTTTTATTTTTTTTATATATCTAGGGATACTTCTTTTAATATTGAGTGGTCAAGGGTATCAAATACATGTGAACAGTTGAGGTAAATATCTATAGGTATTTCCTTACTATCCATACTTGTTAAAGGAAATATAAACAAGTAGCATCAATTCGATTTAAAACTCGTCTGTGTAGCGATTCCCGGGGAAAATTTAAATATAATGAGCTAGGCGATCACATGGTATCGTGACGTCACACTCGCATCAGGCCGACCCTTTCCATGCACTCAGCATGTTTACAAGGATAGCTTTTGGGTCGAAACGAAGGCCAGGATGAGTTACTGTGCAATATTCCGATGTAATACAATCACTAGTCATCATAGAGGAACAAGCAGTTATCTTACGGTTCCACATGAATCCAATTTTCTTCAAAACAATGAACGCGAATGGGCCTACAAGCCGACTAGGTTTCGTAGAGCATGGGCTCGTTTTCAGAATAATTATATCAAATGCAACCAACGGCAGATAATCTACACCAATAAACATACATAGCAAACATTATATTGTATCCAGCTACAGAAAGTAATGTGTATAATCTCATATCATCAACATATCGATATATGAAGGAATTGTGTACAATTGATCATAACAACTTAAATCAGTCAATGAGTTTTATAAGCGGGCAACGTCGGTTCAAAATGTTCTTTATTCAAACAAATGTAATGTAATGGATATATAATTTATTAATTGTACATATTATGGTACGGTAATATGTTGTAATTATATATGTGAAAACAAATTGTGATCTGTCTGGATAAATAAAATTTAGAAACATCGTTATATATAATTACCATATTTTCATTTTTGTGGCGAATAAATAATTACTACAAAAATAAAAACATATTTACAAACAGTGCATTATAGTATACAAAATATGCATATTCGAAAATGTCCGGCTGCACAGCATAAAATGTGGAATTTGAATTTTTTTGATGTTGTTTGGCTTGGTGGACATGGAAATAGATAGCAGGATGTAATATAATATCGCACAATAACTAATTTTGATGCACGTTTCGACCCGAAAGCTATCCTTGTAAACATGCTGGAATGCATGGAAAGGGTCGGCCTGATGCGAGTATGGGTCATATGTGACGTCACATCTCGGCATCCCCAAAAGCGCGCCAAAAATATGCATATTAGAAAATGTCAGGCTGCAGTGCATAAAATGTGGAATTAGATTTTTGTTTATTTTGTTTGGCTTGGTGGACATGGAAATAGATAGCAGGATATAATTTAATATGAATTCAAGCAATAGGTGTTTGTATTCCCTTTAATACCCATCAATTAATTCGAGACCTACAAATTAAGTTGAATGACCATTTCAACAATTAAATACATTATGTTGTCCATTAAGGTAATATCTGAACGTTTTATTGGAACAGTGTTGTATTTGATTAGCTAAAATTGGGCCCATATTGATAAAATTTGAAGTAACTATGTTTGCAATTAAGAGGGTGGAGCAGACTGGAATAAGTTGCCCTTACCCCAATATGTTTAAACAAGCAGAATCGAAGTACTGGTATCGTTCTATAATTACATATCTAATTACATAAAAATAAACAAATAATAGATGCTACACAGAATAGTATGGTGCATAGTAATTTTATAATACTATTCCTCGCACTTTTAGTAAATCAGTTTGGCGAAAAGCTTTGGTAAGATATGATTGTTCTAGCTCCAATAGTTTTCGAGATATGACTGTTTGAAATTTGGGACTTTGTTGTGACAGCTTCTAAAAAATAAATAAAATTATTCACATTTCACATATTTTAAATCTCTTGAACTATTTAATCTGTGACAATGAAACTTTGTAGAATAGTTTTCTATACTGCATAGATCACATGAATATAATTATAACATAAATACAGTGTATGGTTAATGTGCATCAAGTTGATAAACATAATGATTTATTCAATAAATCAGTCACGAGAGGGTTTTCAGACCTTAATTGTGAGCAAAATACACATATATAAAATTGGTATATACTCATGCAACTGTGTAAATCAGAGTAATATGGCAGGTCTGGTTGTCTTCATTATGAATTTGTACATATGCAAAGATGGTGCGTTATTTTATTTCTTTAAAATTGACCAACTTCTGACCGAAAAAAGTCAATCAGGCGTAGGTGTATTTATCACAAAACTTTTTCTACGTGTAAGCTTGTCCCTATTTCACAAATAACTAATAACTCTCACTATCCTTCCGTGCTTCCTCCAGAACAAAAATGGGATACTTCTGGGTGCCCCAATGTTTAAATAAATCTTTCGCGATTCACGAGAGGGTTTTTAGGCATTAATTGTGAGCTAAATATACAAGCCTTAATTAACTGTTGTAAATGTTCGGTATATATATATATCATACCAGTGTGTGGGATAGAAGATATTGTTATGAAACATTTATTTGGCACAAACCAGCCCTATAACACAAATAACTTGGTGCACATTAACCATACACTGTATTTATGTGATCTACACATTGAAATGGAAATAATGAAAGTTGTGTTGAGCTTTATTATGAATTATATTTGGATTAATTAATATTAGACAGAGTTGTAGAAAGACTTGTATCATCTCCATGCATTACACATCATAAAACTGAACATTGTATGTGTAGTTGAATTATGCTATGACATGTTCATATGTTATTGCCATTTTAAAGTAGGTTGAGATTATTCGGGTATTTATTAAGATTTTATAATATTTGTTTGTATTTAAGCAATGAAAATTGACGTCTGATATAAATACACCATTAGCCAGATATATATATCAGTCACTACTCAAATGCTGGGACATTGAAGTATGAATGCCCAACAAGACATATATAAATAAAAGTCTGGCCCAGGGCCAGGGCCTAGCCCTAGCCTACACCCTAGTCAGTGTTTCAGAATTTTACCTAGGCCAGGCGGTTTTTTCTTATTTTTTCAAAACGTCATATTCATTATAATTACGTTTGACTGTCCTTAGTATGATGGTACAAGTAAAACACATAAGTATTGCTTACCAACCAAACACGCCGCCGCGCATGTGTGAGTGTGCCAATGGCAATGCCACTGGATCTCAGGATGAATCACCCGTTTATCGCTCACACTAAAATATTAGTAACGCCAACAACTCGCTCAACTAACATATTCGAGTAATGTGATGGGTTGCCATGTAAAGATTAATGACAGTATCATACCTTTTGTACATTGACGAACACTACTTCTAAATTATACATAATACATTATATGGTACATGTGTAAGGTTTCAGGGCAAAGCGCAATAGTGTAAATATCATCTTAAAATTGACATGATATTGAATATCTCAATACTACAAAATCATAATAACCGATATCTAGACTCAAACAATTTTATTACAGTAGAACCTGTCTTGGATAACCACCTGCTTTCTCGGTTCCTCTTGAAATTGACCATATTTTCAATGTTTGTTGACCTGTCATGGGCGACCACCCGTCTTGAAAGACCACTTTTGCTAGGCTGAAGTGGTGGTCACTCAAGACACGTTCTACTGTACATTTCATTTCTGCAATTTTGCGTAGGCAAATATGTCACCAGAGCCGCATGACGTTTATTGTATTTTACCCTTAAACCCTTCCTTTATATACTATTGTTATGCACTGGTAATAATGCATAAGTGTATAAATACAGTGTGGTATGCCACGTTCCAAGTAATGGAAGAAAATCATTCAACCATGCCAATTATGTTCAGTCAGAATGTCTGACCCAACAACAGTTTCCAATCTAACATTCTAGAAGTGTTGAGAAACAACCCATCTTGCTTAGAGTCACTATCAACTGTTCACCCCTACCCTCTTGACACTATCGTGCCAAGTGATTTCGGTTTTCTCTTTCTACCACACGTTTTCCTCGCTCTCTTTGTCAATATCAAATGGAATACCATGTTATACCTGTTTCAAATTCCCGTGGTAGTATACCAGCGGATATGGGTCAAATTCATTGACATGTATTTAAATACAAATAATCTTGAAGGGTTAAAATATGATGAAATGAAAAAGTATTTATTTCAATACAAATATGTATTAAAGGTACTAATCAATTTTTTTTACAAAACCGCCTATAGCCAAAATAATGGCAAATCTTATATTGAGATATGTTGTTTATCAACATGATTTGACGATGTTATGTAAAAAAAATGACATGATCAGTCGCTTACTGACTGGCAATCTTTGGTGTTTGTACCATGTATGAAAATACCATGTTGTACCTGTTTCAAAATACTATGGTAGTATACCCGAGCACAGTGTATATCAAGTCACTGGCATTGGAACAGGGAAGGGGCGTTCCAAAAAACCCACCTTGAGGTTCTCCAGACATCTCGATCTGCACCCCCTTGAGGCTCGCTGAAAAAACCCATCTTAAAGCACTCTGAAAACCTAAATAAGCACCCCCATTCCGCAATATTTAGGGGTAATCCTATCTCCAGCCCCCATACACCACATACTGCACACCCCTTCCTAAATGTTGGGGAGGTAAGCTCCTAATCCACAAATATTAGGGACTAAGCCCCCCCAGCAGGTTCCTATGCCTCTGCAAGTAAAACAAGTATTACCATGTTTAATTTGTTTCTTACATGGATGTTAATTGATGTGTATTTTAGCAGTAATATATTTAATGTTTCCAACAATATTTTTCTTGCTATCCCTGTTGTGAATGTCAGTGTGACATGTAGTCTGTGCTATTTCAGATAATGACTCATTATTGTTCACAAGTATTTAAGGATTAATTTCTTGACATGTATACTCAATAGTATATTTGTTGTATTTATCATATACTTAATTGTTCATATTGTATTATAATGTATACATAAGGATTTGAGAAATGATTTGTGTCATTATTTGCATAGCTTGCATTTATGTACATGTATGCTCAATAGACTTTATTTTGTATTTGTTATATTTGGTCATTCAATATGCTTGGATATTACTGTAGATTGCCTGTATGATTAATGTATTTGAATATATAATATAATACAAATATTTGAAGATTAACGTGCACCTCTGTTAATGAGTATGTCAAATTGAATATTTTCTGTAGGATATATCCTACAGGAAATAGCCTATAGGATATTTCTTATAGGAAATATTCCATAGAAAATACTATAGGATATTTCCTATAGTTTTCTATAGAACATTTCCTATAGAGTATTCTATACAAAAAACTATAGAAAATATCGTGTAGTTTTCTGTAGAAAACAGCAAAAATCCTGTAGTTTTCTATAGAAAATGTCCTATAGTTTTCTGTAGAAAACCACAAAAATCCTGTAGTTTTCTATAGAAAATTTCCTATAGTTTTCTATGGAAAACTGCAAAAATCTTGTAGTTTTCTATGGAAAATTTCCTATAGTTTTCTATAGAAAACTGCGCAAACATCCTGTAGTTTTCTATAGAAAATTTCCTATAGTTTTCTACAGAAAACTGCGCAAAAATCCTGTAGTTTTCTATAGAAAATGTCCTATAGTTTTCTATAGAAAACTATGCGCAAAAATCCTGTAGTTTTTTTTATAGAAAAATCTATAGTTTTTTTGCTAAGGGTATAGACATTTTTTAATGTGCCCCCGATAGTGCCCCCTAAACCTTTGGAATGTGTCTCCCGTTTAGGTTAGAAAAACTTGAAGTTACGGCGGCGCGGCGGCAAACAAAATAGCACCCCATATATATATATATGTCAAGATTTTGCATGTTTATGGGGTAAATCATGTGTTCGAAACGTAAAACTTAATGTGCTCGCAATCGCAAGAACCAAGAGCCCGCGCGAATACTTAAACAAATCGGTCCCTGGGTCATGGACTTGACAACACGGAGTAGACGCAGACAGAATAATGATTACGTCTGTACATATATATATATATATATATATATATATATTATAAACTCTTAAAATAGCATAGCAAGACGAATATCATTTGACAATTCAACACTATCATGACTAGGGCCTATCAATGAACAAACAACGACCTGCGAGCACGTCATGGTGTTTAAATACATTAAATCATGTAGTTTCTGTTGTAACATTTGGTAAATATTACAGTCACGACTGACAATTAACTACCAGGGCATGATATTGAAGCTATTTGGGAGCTCGTTTTTATTGTTACCCCCATAACGCTAAAAGACATACTCTTCTGACTGCACCTAACTTGGTATATGTTGAGCATTATCAGTCAAACACTGACAGCTGAACAAACTAACACATATTCGTTTAATTCGTTACGTAAAGCGCAACCGGACACCCCTCGACCGTGTAACCTTCTTCACGTCGACCCGTAGATCTACATCCCAACCCCCGAAGAGTGGAGTGTTGTGTTATACACTTGTAACAGTAATATATTATGAGAGAATGAGACAAACGCATATGTATGTCAAAATGGCTGTATTTGAGAAGACACGCGAGATCAGCAGTGATCTCACGAGACTAGTGAGAGGTAGGATGATCGAGACTAACGTCACATCTCCCTTCCAAGTTCAATGAGTGCTTGGAGACAACTCTCAACTATAGGTCCAGCCGTCGCGGTGGAATCACCACTCTCCCAGAACGTGTCACCACTCCAGTAGGAGCTGTGACCGCTGGAGGTGACACTGGTCTCGGCTCGCGCATACGAAGCGCAACCGGTGTCGTCGTCATCTCGGTAGATGACGGGTCGGCGTCGTCTGCTCGCTCGTCAGCCGTCACGTTAGGAGTCGGCTGCAGATGTCGCCGATTTCTTCTTAGGCAGGACGTCGGCGTTCGCACTACATACGACCGAGGTGTGTGTGCCGGACCCACCACCGTGCCGTTGACGTTCGCGTCTTTGACCCAGACTGGGTCGCCGGCCCGAAGAGTAGAAAGTGGTCGCGCGCGATTATATCGGTCGTACGCGTCTTTCTTCTTCTGACGCATCAGCTCTCTTCGCTCTCTCTCTCCCCTCGGCTCATCCCAGCGGGGCAGAAGAGTCGCAGGCACCGTTGGCACTAACGTGCGCAGCTGTCGGCCCATGCTTAGTTCAGCAGGCGAATAGCCGCACTCTAGTGCTGTCGATCTGTACGCCAACAAGGCATCGTACGGGTCGACCGCCTTCTTTAGTAGATTCTTGACAGTCTGGACGGCGCGCTCAGACTTGCCGTTACTTTGAGGAAAGCGAGGGCTGCTCGTGATGTGTTCAAAGCCCTGCGCTCTCGCGAATTTCGCAAACTCAAATGATGAATACTGGGGCCCGTTGTCGGAGATCACGGTCTCCGGAATGCCATGCCGGGCGAAGATCGACTTCAGATGAAGAATAACTGATGACGAATCTGTTGTCTCCAGCCTGGCTACTTCGACGTAGCTGGAACAGTAGTCGACTACTAACAAGTAGGTCGACCGCCTGAAGAAGAACATGTCCGTCCCGACCTTCTGTCACGGCCGCAGATGACATTCCGACGCGATCATCGGTTCAGAGGGGTTTCGCCTCTCCCTTGCACACGTCGTGCAGTTCTTCACAACTTCCTCGAGTTGTCGACTCAGTCCAGGCCACCACACTGAGGCCTGTGCTCGCGCCCTACACTTGACTACTCCCTGGTGTCCCTCGTGTAGTCGATCTATCATCTCCAGTCTCATGGAGACCGGGATGACGAGACGTACTCCCTTGAGTAAGATGCCGTTGTGGACCGTAAGCTCTTGTTGACACTGCCAGTACGGTCTCAGAATCGACGGCAGAGAACAGTGGCTTGGCCAGCCCTCAGCACAGTAGCGCAGAACCTGGCTGCAGATCTCGTCACGCTGTTGTTGTTCCTTGATCTCCTGGAGACGTCTCTCCGTCGCCGGGATCTGTCCCACGACGAAATCTTCGTGAGCTGCCACTTCATCCGCGAACTGGAGTTCCGAGATGGTCAGCTCTCTCACGTGCGGGGCTCGCGACAGTGCATCGGCTGTAATCAGCTCCTTCCCCGGCACGTGCTCGATCGTGTACGTATAACGCATCAGGCGCATACGATAGCGTTGAATCCGTGGAGTCAGCTCATCCAAGTTCTTCTTCGAGCTTAAGAGTGTCACAAGCGGCTTGTGATCTGTCTCTACGTGAAACTCCATACCGTACAGGTAATCGTGGAAGCGCTCCAGTGACCACGTTGTCGCAAGAGCTTCCTTGTCGATTTGAGAGTATCGTTGTTCAGTCGGCGTCATCGCCCGAGAAGCGTACGCCAGTGGCCTGTTCGTACCATCGATCCTTTGTAGCAGGACAGCGCCAAGACCGAACGATGACGCATCTGCTGACACCGTCGTCGTCCTGTTCGGGTCGTATAGCGCCAGCACTGGCGTCGCACTGAGTTCGGCCTTTACCGCGTCGAAAGCCGTCTGCTGACTCGGCCCCCAGAACCACTGCGTGTCCTTTTGTAGCAATTCACGCAACGGTTGCGTAACTGATGACAGCGTAGGCGAGAACTTTCCCAGCTGATTCGCCATGCCGAGGAAACGTCGTATGTGGCCTACATCTGTAGGCTGACCCATCTCTGTGATGGCCTTCACCTTGGCAGGATCGGTCTTGATGCCTTCAGCCGTCACGACGTGACCCAGGTAGGTGATGCTTGATTTGCTGAACTCGCATTTAGCAAAGTTCAAAGTCACTCCGTTGTCGGCCAGTCGCTTGAATACTGCCCGCACTCGTGTGTCGTGCTCCTCTGATGACGCGCCGAAGATGACGATATCATCCATCATACACAACACCCCGCTCAAGCCGTCAAGAACCGCACTCATGCGCTTCTGGAAGTGCTCAGGGGCTGACGTTATGCCGAACGGTAGCCTTCTGAAGCAATACCGCCCAAACGGCGTTATGAACGTCGTCAGCTCCTGACAGTTTGGCGACAGGGGAATTTGCCAAAACCCCGAGTTGGCATCCAACTTTGTGAAAACTTTCGCCCTAGCCAGTCGGCCAAGCGTCTGGTCGACTGAGGGCAGATCATGCTTTTCACGTCTGACACTCTCGTTGAGATGTGTCAGGTCGACACAGATACGCACTTTGTGCGTCACGACTCCATCTGACGACGTAGTAGTTGCCTTCGGTTTGGCTACCACTACCATGCCGGCGCACCAGTCTGTGGGCGCCTCGACTCGCATGATGACACCTGTGTCTTCCATTCGCTGCAGCTCCTGTCGAACCGTCTCGAGCAGAGGAATCGACACCCGTCGCGGCGTCGACAACGCAAATGGGACCGCCCCCTCGCGTAACTGGATGTTGTAGTCGCCACGCATGCAACCCAACCCTACAAACAATTTCGGGTTGTCTTGTCTGATAACGTCGGCCGCTTCGACCGAGTCGACCGCCACACGTCGTACGAGATCGAGCATCTGGCAGACACGTCGACTGAGAAGTGACCGTCGTTGGCCACTGATGACGTAAACGTCCTCATCGACTACTGAGCCGTCACGCGACAGCTTGCCGACGAACTTGCCCTGGGCTTTTAGAACCATGTCGTTCGCGCCCACCAGCGTCTTCGACGTCATCTCCAGAGACGGACTTCCTGCCCGTCGGTAGTCGGCAGCCGAAATCACAGTGACGTCTGCACCCGTGTCGAGCTTGAAGCACACGTCGACTCGTTGTTTCGTCTTCATCACCTCGAGACTGATCGTTGATGACCACGGCTGATCACCTTTCGTCACCTCTCCAAGGAAGGAATACCCCTCCTCGTCGTCTCGGCTGACTGTATCGACGGCCTTTGATGACCTACATACAGTTGAAAAATGACCACTGCGGTGGCACCTGAAGCATGTGGCTTCTCTCGCCGGACAGACTGCTCTCTGATGAGACGACCGTCCACAGAACTCGCACTTGCGCGACGTCTTCGTGGTCGTGGCCTGCGTCTGACCTCCTTGAGGCCTGTTGGTCTTCTGTCTCGTGCCGCCGCTAACTTTCTTCTTTGACTTGACGAAGTCCACACTCGTCATTGTTGAAGAGGAAGCAAAGTTGCGAAGCATCGCCTGCTCTCGCTTGGCCGCCTCATTCTGACGTGCCATGTCGATTGCTCGCTTCAGCGTAAGCTCAGCGTCTAGCTGAAGTTTCAGCGAGAGCGTCGTGTCTCTGATTCCCACGACAATCCTGTCTCTTATCATCTCGTCGTTCAATTGACCGTAATCGCAGAACTCGGCCAGGCAGAAGAGGTCCGTGATGAAGGCGTCCACCATCTCCCCCTCCTCCTGACATCTTCGGTTGAACTTAGCGCGCTCGAAAATCGTGTTCCGACGAACTATGAAGTGTGAGTCAAACTTTGACTTCACCACCTCATACCGCTCCCTTTCTTCAGCTGTTAAGCCAAAGCCGGCCATAATATCATCGGCTTCATCGCCCATGGCGTAAACCAATGCGTTCACCTGCATGGCTTCACTCTTCTCATTCAGAGCAGAAGCCAGCCGAAACCGCTCAAAACGCCTGATCCACTTTGGCCACTCGTTGGGCTTTGTGAACACAAAGGGATCAGGCGGAGATACGTGGAATGACTGCGCCATCTCCAAAAGTTCAGTATGCAAAGCGACAAGTCATTGGCAGTAGCACATGTGAAGCAGCGTAGCAGCACTAGCGAAGCGTTAGTAGCGAAGCGGTAATGTTCAATCAATCAAAGTTCAGCGAAGCAGTGACAGCGAAGCTTTGACAGCGAAGCAGCAGCAGCTTAGAGTAACGTTCACTTACTCAGGCAGGTACTGACGGTAAACTTCTGACATCATGTTGTGTTATACACTTGTAACAGTAATATATTATGAGACAATGAGACAAACGCATATGTATGTCAAAATGGCTGTATTTGAGAAGACACGCGAGATCAGCAGTGATCTCACGAGACTAGTGAGAGGTAGGATGATCGAGACTAACGTCACATGGAGTAGGCTATATGGCATATGGTCGTTCCATATCCAAATAATGGATTACCGGGAACAAATTGTTACCTATGCATATATAGGGTCAATCAAAGCGCATTATTGTGCTCTTTAACATGATGAAAACTCCTCTTCAATCCTCCTTGGGGAAAAAAAGTTATAGTCTTTTCAGTGAAGGACCCCTTTCTAGTTCAATTTCAATGAATTCCCATGTCGGAAACCACAGACACGATATAAGCATACGTGATCTGTGCCTAGATGCACTGTCAAAGTTCTTTAATATTGGCATGTCAAAGTTCTGTAAGCCTGTTTACCGGATATCGTATATCAAATGTATTATGTTTCTGAATTGTCATACCATGGTGAGCTTTGGGTGGCTCCTTCGTGAGGCGACCAACATTGGTCTTAATAGGGGTCTCCCGTCCCTTTGACACCACTGTTTCATTCACACTAATGTATTGTTTTGAATAGTTTATTTCGTGATTGTTTTTTTGTTGTATTGGGAATAAGGTAACGTATTGGTTGCATATGATTTATGTATATTTATCGTCGATCAGTATTGTGTCACTGGGACAAATAAACATTTATTTCCTTCCTTCCTTCCTTCCTTCCTTCCTTCCTTCCTTCCTTCCTTCCTTCCTTCCTTCCTTCCTTCCTTCCTTTCTTCCTTCCTTCCTTCCTTCCTTCCTTCCTTCTTTCCTTCCTTCCCTCCTGCCTTCCTTCCTTCATTCTTTCCTGCCTTCCTTCCTTCCGCCCTTCCTCCCTTCCTTCCTTCCTTCCTTCATTATTTCCTTCCTTCTCAGCAGCATCGGCAGCTTGATGGCAGGATCAGGCTTGTCGGACTCGCTTGAAACGGTGTTTACATGATGTCCGGGAAGGCTGTTTCAAGAGCTCTAAGAGGACACTTTTTATTTAAAGCAGCACTCATGGCCAGACTCAAAGAAGCGGTGCTTCCGAGGAAATCAGTTCAGTGCGGCGATGGTGATCCTGTCGTGGTGCAGCACAGGACAACCGTTGAAATGGGTGACGTAGGTAAGGGAGACTTCACTTTAGAGGATGAAAGTGACTAAGTTTCCAGGGATGCTGACTCGGAATGTCACAAGGAGTTTGACATAACTTTGGATGAACTTGACTGCGATTTATACGAGTCCACTAAGAGACTGAATAAGACTGAAGCAGAAGAGCTTCGTTTGTACTACGAACAGCTTAGAAATAACGAAATCGGTGTTGAGAGTACTGGCGAGTGACCTGTTCTGATAAAGCAGAAAAACATCATGGAATACATCAAGTATGAACAAAAGAAGAGGTCAAGAACGGCACGTTCAATTGTGACTGATATACATGGAGTACATCGACCCTTTAAAGCTGCTCATTCGTGCAGAGAGGATAGACAGCTGGAATATGCATATAACTGCATTTCTTCGTATGCTGAACTTATTTGCTGCCTCCGGCCACTACAACTGTGCCAAAACTGGTCGCATGTATCTCCAATGGATGTTAGAGCTGCTTCTAGCTACGCCTGGTTGTATGCACAGTTTACTGAGCATGGGTGCCACACGTAGCGTCGCAGCGATCGTAACTGGGCCGGCTTGTGGACAGATCTCACACTTGAGCAAGTAATGATGCGATCTGTAAAAAGCAAAGGTTGATTAACTGGAGGAAGACGGATCGCAGAGACGGTGAGATTGCTATGGGTATACAGTATGCATAAGTGTACCGAGGTGCACAAGGCCATGACCGACGTCATAGGACTTGTCAACAGAACCAGTGAGCAGCACGTGGAGCTGGGAGCGCCGCTGTAATTGAGATTTTGAGGATTTGAAACTAATCTTCAACTGGCTTTCTCAGCATTATCCCTTTGATATTGATAGGCACGAATTGAGATAGCAGTCATCAACGTACCGTAGTGACGGTGCCAATTGAAACGATGTGGAAGAAGTTGGTTAATCGCTACGAGAGAAAATTGATAACGTCAAGGTTCAATAAGCATCGATGAAACGCAGTGAGACAGTCCACACTTTGATTCATTTAATGAAAGGAATCAAGGTCGATCAGCAGACGGTGCATGTTGATCCACTTATTCTGTTTTCAAGACTGCTGGTCATTCTAGAACGATGCGAAGACACAGCATCCTACTTTCAATACGAGCTTACTCCGTCCCCAACATATCTGTTCAAATACTTTGCTATGCGTAAGCCGAATAAGGCAATTTTGGCAAACAGATTGACTAGTGTACGAAATGTGTTGCTCCACTAAGTGGCTGCACCATAGCAAACTCTTATATTAAAGCATTTTACCAGTTTTTTTATTTCGATACAGCATTGCTCTTTTTAGTGTTGTTTTGTGAAGGTATCAGATCGACGATGGACTATGCTGTTTTTGGTATTTAGCGACTCTTTAATATTTGAGTAATTTATACCTGTACAGTGAACTGCACAGTGAAATGCACCTGTGCCACAACATTGTTGCTGATCGACCAGGCGTGACGGCAACAACAGGACCACTGCACAGCCATTCGTCACAGCATGTTCGCGTACAGTCTAACTGACCTACATCGGATTGGACGTGCGATTGCGACCAGATTTCACCTTACACTAGATCACTTGGACGCTTGAAAAATCGGCAGACTCGCAGGGTCTGTAGGGCAGGGAATTCAACGCAAAGACCAGTTACTATGCTAATTAACCATCGGCCCCCTCCATCGTTTACCGCGAGACGTAACACCTGCATGCAGATTCTTATTCGAATTACGTTTGACAGCCCAACTACTGCTATGATTCGGCTGTTGAGCGTAAGATCTCTTCGTAACAAAGCAGACTTTGTCACAGACTACATATGTGAACACACGACATATCGTCATTCTGCGCCTGACAGAGACGTGGTTGTGCAATAATTATGAGACTTTCATTTCAGCGATGATCCCTGACGGCTACAATTTTGAACATCTCCCGCGGATTAATCGACGGGGTGAGAGAGTTGGTTGTCACGATATTGGTATTTATTACTGGGACATTCTCCGACAGCGACACTGGGCATCGGGGTCACGGGGTCGAGTACGTGTCACGATGGCGCGAAGCAAGTGATTCTGTTTGTATTAATTCAATAAATACTTATAACACTTTCTATAGCATGTACAGTTCTAATCAAAGCACCACCCCAACATAACATGGTGTCAGTGCGTATGTACACGAACCGCTAACGCCCAGTTTGTGACATTATCGCTTGTGGTGAGTGTTCTGAACTGTTTAGTGTTCGCTGGCACTGCTGTACTCTGGCCTACCGTATCTGACAACGTCAACGATGGCAACGTCGAACATTCCTACGCAAAAACCGTTGAACATCAATGATAAATCGGCCGCAATTCTGTGGAAGGCCTGGCGTAAAACGTGGAAGCGGTTCGAAATTGCGACCGGCATCGACGAGGCGTCAGATAAGAAAAGAGTGTGTACACTTCTGTCGGTGATTGGCGATGACGCTGTCAAAGTGTATGACGCCTTTCAATACGCGGATGGTGAAAGTGAAGACAACTTGGAAGACGTCCTGCGGAAGTTTGAAGGGCACTGCAACCCACGAAAAAATACCATATTTGAGAGGTACAAATTTCAATGCCGAAACCAAGAGGCTGGAGAGTCCGGTGCGCAATACATGACAGAGCTACGCCTTGCTGCAGACAGCTGCGATTTCGGTGGCATAACGACCAGCCAAATCATTCGGGACAGATTCGTACACGGTTTGCGCGATGCGAAAGTGCGCGAACGCCTACTGCGGGAGAATGCTCTGACTCTCGAACGAGCGTATGAAATGGTGCAAGCAGCTGAAGCAACGGTAGTGCAGACACACGCCATGTCAGGTGATCAGGCAGTGTGCACCGTGCAGGCGCCCAACAGATTCCGCGGACGCGATCAAGGTCATAAAGATAGAGAAGGCAGGGATGTTTGCAAGAACTGTCCGTACGACCACGGTCCCAGAAGCTGCCCAGCCTACGGCAAGGAGTGCCGGAAGTGTGGAAAAAAGAAAAAAAATTCAAAGCAAATGCCACAATAAAAGCATAAGACAAGTGCAGACGTCAGCATCAGATGATGAGTATAGTGTTGGAACACTAAGAGTGAACAGTGTGGGCATTAGACGTCGGGCGATGATAACACTTGGCTTGGGTGACGACGGCGTGCCGGTGCCGTTCCAGATAGACAGTGGGGCTGATTGTTGCGTGCTGCCGCGCGATGAGTACGTGAGGGCAACAGGGGACAGATCGCTGGCGAATCTGAGGCCAATTAAATTCGTCATTGTAACATACAGGCTCAAGGACACGTACACTATCCAGATTGACGAGTCTGTGAGGCCTGTAGTGCACGCTCCAAGACGTGTACCGGTACCACTGCGTGAACAGCTGAGGGAGAAACTCGACGAGCTGGTGGCCGATGCAATCATAGCACCCGTAACAGAAGCCACCGACTGGGTGTCTAGCATGGTTGTCGTGCAGAAGCCCAATGGGAAAATCAGGCTGTGTCTAGACCCCAAAGACCTGAACACTGCCATTCGGCGCGAGCATTACCCGATTCCAACCATCGAGGAGGTGAGCACTCGAATGAAACAGGCACGCTTCTTCACAGTGATGGACGCACAAAACGGGTTTTGGCAGATTTCGCTAGATGACAAGTCCAGCATGCTAACCTGTTTCAACACGCCATTCGGCAGATACCGGTGGTTGAGGGTGCCGTTTGGCATAAACTCAGCCCCGGAAATATGGCAGCGCTCAATGAATCAACTGGTGGAAGGCCTGGCCGGCATTGAAGTAATTCACGATGACTTCCTTATCGTCGGTTGCGGTGCTACTGATGAGCAAGCGGAGGCTGACCACGACCAGAACCTGCGAGCATTCTTGGAGCGGGCTAGAGAACGAAACTTACGGTTGAACGCGGGCAAGATGAAGTTGAAGTTGACGGAAGTCCCGTACATCGGACATATTCTGACGCGATCAGGTCTCCGGGTGGACCCTACGAAGGTCGAGGCCATCGTGCGAATGCCGGTTCCGGAAGACGTCAAGGCGGTGCAGCGGCTACTTGGTACTGTCAACTACCTGGCGAAGTTCGTGCCACATTTATCAGCGATACTTGAGCCGCTCAGACATCTCGTGAACAAGGAGATTGAATGGAGTTGGCTACATATCCACGAGCAAGCATTCAATGAGATGAAGAGGGCCCTCACAACTACGCCGGTGTTGCAATACTACGATGTGACGAAGGCAGTGTGTATCCAGTGCGATGCATCAGACAGCGGTCTCGGGGCGAGTTTGCTACAAGATGGACTTCCGGTGGTGTAAGCGTCTCGGGCGCTGACGGCGACCGAGAGAAACTACGCCCAAATAGAAAAAGAGCTTCTCGCGATCGTGTTCGCCTGCGAGAGATTTGACCAGTACATATACGGGAGAGAGAATGTGTCTGTGCAGAGTGACCACAAGCCTCTGGAAGCGATCTTCAGAAAGCCTCTCGTAACTGCACCGAAACGCCTACAGCGCATGATGCTGCGTCTGCAGCGGTACACCTTGGACGTGACGTATACACGTGGGATCGATATGCATATCGCCGACACACTGAGCAGAGCGTACATTCCCGGCGAGCCGAGTGTCCACGCCACGGGTGGCCTTCGCAGAAATCGGACACTGATCTGGATCTTCGAGCGTACTACAGTGTACGGCACGAACTGACGGTGCAGGATGGTCTGTTGTTTAAAGACTCCAGGATAGTGGTTCCCGCTCGATTGCGCAAGGACATCATCTCGTCTATTCACAGATCGCATCAAGGGATACAGGGCTGCATACGTATAGCGAAGGACACCGTCTACTGGCCGTTGATGAACCAGCAAATTGCCGATTACGTCAGTCAATGCAGCGTCTGTAACCCGCACAGGCCAGATCAATGCAAAGAGCCGCTGCTGCCTCATGATGTACCTGGGCGGCCGTGGGCTAAGGTTGGCGCCGATTTGTTTGAACTGCATGGCCAACACTATTTAGTCCTGGTTGACTACTATTCAAACTTCTTCGAGTTGATGAGATTGACGTCAAGTACGCGCGCGAAGTGTGTGATCGACGCGATGAGATCCCAGTTTGCGCGTCATGGGTCACCAGAGCTTCTTATGTCGGACAATGGCCCGCAGTTCTCGTGCGGCGAGTTCCAGGAGTTTGCGAAGAAATGGGACATAGAGCATATAACCAGCAGTCCGAGATATGCCCAGAGTAATGGTCAGGTCGAGAGGGCCGTGGGCACCGTGAAGAACCTCGTCAAAAAGGCAATCGATGATGGCGGCGACATCCAGTTGGCGCGGTTGAGTTTCCGGAACACCGTCCGTGAAGGTTACAGCGCGTCTCCGGCACAACTGTTATTCGGACGCCGCTGCAGAACACTTCTACCGACCCAACGCAGGATGCTGAAACCTAAACTCGCCGTCAATGTGTTTCGCGACAGAGCCGCAAACAAAAAGGCGCAGTGTGCACAATACAACTGATCGGCACATTACCTGGCGCCAATAGCACTGGGCAGTGCAATTCGGATGAAGTTGCCTGGCGACGAGACATTGACGCTTAGGGAATGCACGAAGCAGCTGTCCCATCGTTCGTATGCTGTGCTGATCAACGGTCACGTGTACAGGCGCAACCGGCGACCTCTACGGGTCGTCGACGAAAGGCTGCCGGCGTCGCTACTTGATAGTTCACGCTCGGCGCCTTCTACACACCGTGAAGAGTCACGTCCGGAAGAGTCGCCCAGTTGGGAAGACTCGGCACCTCCGGACGAT
Source organism: Escarpia spicata (assembly GCA_963995525.1). Classification (NCBI taxonomy): domain Eukaryota; kingdom Metazoa; phylum Annelida; class Polychaeta; order Sabellida; family Siboglinidae; genus Escarpia; species Escarpia spicata. The sequence goes on from OZ023206.1 coordinate 73,906,058, forward strand.
TCGCCAACTCATGAAGACGCGTCGTGTCGTGAAGATATCGAATTGACGCCTGTCACGCCAGCACGTGTCACCCCATCTCCGACGCGCAGAGAGACACGTGCTCGCAGGCCACCGGCGTATTTAGCAGACTATCAGCAGTAGCGCCTGTTTTGTATAGTTATGTTTTGTTTCGTTCCTATTGTTAAAAGAGGGAGGATGTCACGGTATTGGTATTTATTACTGGGACATTCCCCGACAGCGAAACTGGGCATCGGGGTCACGGGGTCGACTACGTGTCACGATGGCGCGAAGCAAGTGATTCTGTTTGTATTAATTCAATAAATACTTATAACACTTTCTATAACATGTACAGTTCTAATCAAAGCACCACCGCAACATAACATTGGTGTCTTTCTTAAGACCTCCTTCCACCTTTCTCAAACCAGACCATGGCCCTCGGAATCTTCTTACCCGGTGACTTCAATGTTCGCTGTGGAAACGATGACGACAAAGATGCACGTGGCTTAACTGCATTGCTGAACGATGTAAACCTAAACAACATGTGACATCGGTAACACACTGCTGGGGTAACATTCTCGACCTCGTTATTACCCAGGTGAATGGCTCTACTGTGACAGACGTGTCGGTGGAGTCCTTGCTCACAGACCACCACATCATCATGGTTTTCAAATAAGCCACGACCAAAGCGTTAGGGAGTGATTTATCGTAAATACGCTGCAATCAACACGCAGCAGTTTTCGTGCAACTTACGCGCATCGCCACTGATTAATAACCCCGCCGACAACATTGAGAGTCTGTTTGAACAGTATAATGATAAACTTCGAACGGTAATTGACATACATGTACCAGTCATCCAACGATTGATAAATGTGCGTCCAAGACAACCATGGCGGACTGACAACTTGCAGCTGATGAGACAGCAAGTGCGACGAGCAGAGCGCAAGTGGTGTCATACGCGGCTAGCTGCCCATCGTGAAATTTACACTGACTTGCGTAACGCATTTAAACAGAGCATCGCCACAATCAAATCTGTTTATTACTGTGCTGAAATCAAAGCTACATCTCACGATACCCAAGCAATGTATCGCATCACGAGCAGTTTGATGGGTCGTACTCGTACGCCTGCGCTCCCCGAATGTGGCGACGACCCGGGTGCGCTAGCTGAGCGATTGGTCTCTTATTTCACAGATAAAATCACTGATTCAGTCCACGGCTGGTGGCTGCGCGCTCGGAACGCAAACTGCCCGCATTCCTACACGATATCCAATGCCGTATTGAAGAACCATTGTAAGAATTTCTACTTGCTACAGTCACCGACATCTACGGTTTGGATGAAAAGACATCCAGCAAATCTTCTTCTAGCATTTACGTCATTTCTGGATGCATGCTTAAATCTAACATTGACATTCTTGGACCAGTGTTAACCAGCATTGTTAACAAGTCCATCGTGTCGGCATTGCTGTGGTAACATCGCTGCTAAAGAGGAATAGTCTTGATCCAGAACTGTTATCGAATTATCGTCCAATGTCAAATCTGTCTTTCTTATCGAAGCTCGTCGCGAGCTGCATTCCAGTCCAAATACGACAGCACATATATGCGAACGGCATCTTCGATATTTTCCAGTGTGCGTACCGTCCATTGCACAGTTGTGAAACAGCCCTAGTACGCATACAGGACGACATACTGCTTTCTCTGGATAACAAGAAGAGCGTGATACTAGTGCTACTAGATATCAATGCCTCTTTTAGTACTGTCGACTACCACTTGTTCAATCAACTGCACAGAATTGTCACCTCCGAAGCATCGCGTTGATCAGGAAATGTCACTAATGCCTGCAAAACCACTGTGAACGCCTTAGTCATGTCACGTATTTATTTACGGCAACGCATTGATATATGGTCTGCCGGAGACGCACTTGCTGAATTTGTAGGTAGTACAGAATTCCGCAGCACGTCTCGTTACCGAGACAATGAGACGAGAACACATAACACCTGTTCTGTACCGTCTACACTGGTTGCTTATACTCCAGCGGATATAATTCAAGCTGTCACTGCTGGTATATCGTGCAGTGCACCATCTCGGCCCTGCGTATATTTAATCGCTCGTGACATACTACACGCCGACCTGATCACTTAAATTGGCCGAACAAAGTATGCTGACTGTTCCGAGATATCACCTTGAAAATTATGGCTGTCGTTCCTTCTCGGTGGATGGCCCGATCTTGTGGAATGTCCTGCCTCGTGCAGTCAGGCATGCAAACTGCGTTGCTACATTCAAATCACTCTTAAAGACATATTTATTTTAAAATAATTTTCTTTTACCTTTCTATTTAATATTTCTATTTAATATGTATTAGGTCATTTAATGTATTTTATTTATACTCTACGATTGTCAGCGCCTTTGAGCAGATTTGTTATTCGGACACACGGCGCTCTATAAATGCTTCATAATAATAATAAATAGTGGCGCAGCCATGGCGATAGGAGATAGATAGGAGAAAACACGACATATGTCTTGGATGGATCTTCAGTGAAAAATCACAAGCACCAGAGAAAGGCTGGAAAAGCTTCAGCAGATGTTCAGATCAGCGAAGAAATACACGCTAACAGAAAACAGCAGCTCTTTCTCGCGAACGAAAAGAACAAGACCCAGTCCATCAACCTACTGAGCCACTGTCTCAGGTTGGACGGTAATGAAGTGATACAGAGTAAGAGCGATGCTGATACCCAGATCGTTTTTACAGCTTTTGACCTAGCTTCAGTTGGCCAGCATGCCACAGTGATAGTTGATGACACTGACGTCCTTGTTCTTCTGATCGTTCACTGGAACACAGACATGGCGTATATCCACTTACGATCAGAATCCACGAAAGCACAGAAGAGACCTATCAAGCTCATTAGTATCATAGAAGTTGTAGGACACTTAGGGCAGACTGTTCTCCATCAGCTCCTGGAACTTCACGCATGGAGTGACTGCGATACAAGCTCTGCAGTATTTGGTCACATAACATGCAGGATCCTCAAGCTTGTCAAGAAATCGCAAGAAGTGCGACAATGGTGTGCAGTAGTAGCGAAGAAGGATGCTGTCGGAGAAGCTGGTGCACGGATCTTCATCAAAATGTATGGCGGGATGCCAGACGACTCATTGATCAAATTACGACATGTTCGCTACAGGGAGCTTGCAGCAACAACCTCTTCCACCTTGCGAGCAGAGCGACTTCCCCCGACGGAACGAGCTGCATTCCAACATAGCCTCACAGTGCATTTGCAGATTATGATTTGGAAGAGTCTGAATGTGTCTCAAATGGAACCGTGCGAATGGGGGTGGATTATGGCTAATGGTAGATTGGCGCCTGTCATGACCGACATGGAACCTGTCCCCGATGATTTTCTGAAGTATGTGCGCTGCAAATGTAAGGCATCGTCACAAAATCCCTGCAGCACCAATCTTTGTTTCTGTCAGAAAAGTGGGCTCAGTTGTGTAACTGCTTGTCGTGACTGTCGAGGTGAAGAGTGTCAGAATGCTGCTCCGGTGCAACCGGAAGAGGACAAAATGCCTGAGGACGCGAACATCTTTTAGATAATATTTTAGATATACTATCGCATTTGTAGGATTTCTCCCCGTTGTGGATACGGACTTGTCTCTTCAATTGACCACTGCCTGATAATTGTGCACCACAGAGTCAACATTTGAAGGGTTTCTCTCCAGTGTGGATATGGACGTATGTCTTTTAAGAAGCACAGTGTGCGAACTGTGCACCACATGTGTCACATTTGTAGGATTTCTGCCCAGTTTGGATAAGAACATAAGACTTAAATTTACTACTCGTTGAAAATTGTGGACCACAGGTATCACATTTGAATGGATTTTCCCCAATGTGGATACGGATATGTACATTCAAATAACCATGTTGTGAGGATTGTGCCTCACAAGTGTCACCTTTGAACCGTTTCTCTACTGTACTCGTGTGCACATTCACAGACATAATAAAACTGCTTTTTGTTTCTAACCTTTTTATACAAACAAACAAATCACATTTTATATCGTGCAGTTGTCCTCAATGCACTATTGCTACAAACACGCAAACTTGTTGTCACTAGCATACATCACATCTGAAGAGTTTCTCACTAGTCGTATTGTTTACCAAGGTGGAACAATATAGTTTCAAACAAATCTCTTGTTAAAACATTTTCCACAGGTGTCACAGTTTCCTTAACTGTCTGAGAAAGCAAATAAACCTTTATATATTTTGCACAACTGTCACACTTGAATGGGTCCCCGTCACAAGGAGTTAATGTGTACATAAACGCAAAATAGTGTCATGAGCCACACAGTCACATGTTTTGTCTTGCTCTTGAAGTCAAAGATGTTGACATTCTGTGACGTGGCTCCATGTCCTATGTCGTATTGGTGCACACAACACGACAGTTCTTGTTGTCAATGCGCGCGAGTCTACGCAGCTTTGTCACTTCATTTGTGACAGTTCTGTCACAAAAATTTGTGTGATGTGATACAAAATTAACATCAGCAGACGTCATTTGAAAGAGGCTAAGCATAAGAATAGAGTACAAAGAATCGGAAGCGTTTATTTGACCAAGATATAAAAACAAAACAATACAATTTTCAAAAACCAGAATTATCTACAACTCAATTATGAAATACCGAATATGTGTTAAAATAACAAGCAGTGCAAACATTTGTTATTAAGTAGAATATATAACGTAAAAGTCGAAACAATCAATGTACGATACAATCAATTAACAACATCCTGACCATGAACTATCAAGTTGCTGCAGATAAACAAAAACAGGGATCAGGGAGACCGCCACTGGGACCATTGTTGGTCGCTCTTGTGGCAGTCACCCCATTTAGTAAATAATGTGGAAGACTGGAAAAGGTGTGCTTTGGAGAAACAGTAAATATTCATTTGTCCCAAATACACAATACAAACTAATCGAATAAAACCATATAATATGTTTACATTCGAGTCAACAAACTGGTAAATATAAAATGTATCGTATGAAAACAAAAGAATATATAATTTTTGATTGTACACTGCTCTATGTATTCAGATAGTAATGTTTGGAATATGTTGCGAAGCCATATAAACTGTGAGTGGCGATCTTGTCCTTTAATAAATCTGGTCCATTATTTATCGTATGTGGCAAATTATACCTGAGGCTTCGTTTGACAAATTCATGGTGTACCCCGATTGTATGGATTTTATTTTGACTACGTGTGTACAAGTTCTGAATACTGTTGTTTTGAACAAATGGTAAGTTTTGCAGGTATACTGGTAGCTTACTCAGTGAATATTCATGGAATAGTTTTAGTTCGAACAATTTTAGAAGATGTTCTACTTTTAGTAATTTAAGACTTTTGAAGAGTGGATCAGTATGATCGTTCTATTTACTTAACCGATTCGAACGACTTTCTTTGAAGTTTTTTAATTCTGTCACATATATAGCCCCATGGCGTTAAACTGTAGTTTATACGTAACAATATCAGATAGTTGTACACCGTAATTGTTATATTCAGAGGTTACTATCGTTTAACTTTATTTAGGATACCTATTTTCCTGGAGCATCTATGTGAAATTTTGTCGATATGACATTACCAGTTTAATTGTTCTTTAAAGCTTAGCCCAAGGAAATTGAACTCATATACTCTATTTGTTTTGCAGGTATACTGGTAGTTTATTGTGTGAATACTTATGGAATAGTTTTAGTTGATGCAATTTTTGAAGATATTCTACATTTAGTAATTTAGGACTTTTGAACAGTAGATCGGTGGGAGCGTTATAAAGATATCTTTGATATATATATATATATATATATATATATATATATATACCATTAGTTAGATAAATCAGTCACTTCTCAAATGCTGGGGCCTTTGAATATGAAATTCCAACAAGACGTATATCCAGTTTAAAATTGAGAAATTTTTTAGTAATGCAAAAAGTCGTAGAAATAATATATAGCATATGAATATATCGGCAATGATGATGAAATCATACTCGATATTTCACTGTTTTGACAAAAACAGCTGTAACTATCTGTAATCATCATCACCATCATCATCTTCCCACACAACGAGGCTATTCAAACAAGTCATAGTGAATTTAGCAAATATCTTCATTTTACCAAGTCTGTACTTGCTGTTAAAAAATTTGATTTTCAATCAAAATAACCTCTGTATTGACTTAACAATTTGCCTAAACTCAAAATTAAATCAATGAAATAAGCCTAGTCAGTGTCTCTGAATTTTACTTTTTTACCCAGGCCAGGCAGTTTTTCAGATTTTTTTCAAAACATCCTATTCTCTTTCCAGTCAAACAACCAACTTCAATAATTTGAAGATGACTGTTGATATTTGCAGGAGATGCGCATCGGTATACCATAGTTAGACAAGAGACAGATATCTGGTAGAAGAACCTAGTTTGCATCTGAAGAGATGGGTTTATGAGGGAGTTTGGACAGATTAATGCTATTTATTATAATTATGTATGACTGTGTTTGCCTATCATGGTACAAGTAAAACACATAATTATTGCTTACACCGCGCATGTGTGAGTGTGCCACTGCAACTAGATACCAGGCTGCATCATCCGTTTATCGCTCACATTAGAAGAAGGACGCCATCAACTCACTCAACTAACAGATTCAAGTAATGTGATGGGTTGCCATGTAAAGATTAACGACAGCTTTACATCTTTGTTTATACATGACCAACACTACTTATAAATCACACGTGTTAGCCCAAGAACGAACAGTTTAGCTGTGAACAGCTGTAAAGGGATTCTTACATCAAGCATCAAGTATGATTGATTGTAAAGTCGACGCCAATAAATTGTGTGTGCATAGCCTCGACCATATACGCACCGTGGCGCCATCATTTGTCTCGTTTAATATAACACCGTAAGGTAGAGCTACCGCTGGACGCTATCGCAAGCGCAAGGTCTGGTTTTCCCGTCATGGAACTCTAAGCAGAAGGAATGTCTGCATAGAATCTGAGTAGCTCCCCGGGGACTTTTTTTTATCTTAGAGTTCCAGCTGTAAATACGGTCGTTGAGTTCCCAACGTGTAAGATTTAGCATTTTCCATATAAACTGTTTACAATCTTTGCATATCGCACAGGTTTAACAAGATTTAACAAGATTGCCACAAGGAGAATTAACTCTTGGTGGCAGGTGGACAAGGAAGCCATTTGGCTTATCGAGAGTCCGACCCTTTTACCTATGTGTATCTTGTTAGAATTCGGCGAATTTCTTTAATGCGTTTCGCTTCGAAACACCGGAATCGTCATACTCGGTAACTTCAATGTTCGCTGTGGAAACGATGATGACAAAGATGCACGTGACATAACTGCATTGCTGAACGATGTAAACCTAAACAACATGTGACATCGGTAACACACTGCTGGGGTAACATTCTCGACCTCGTTATTACCCAGGTGAATGGCTCTATTGTGAGAGACGTGTCGGTGGAGTCCTTGCTCACAGACCACCACATCATCATGGTTTCCATATAAGCCACGACCAAAGCGTTAGGGAGTGATTTATCGTAAATACGCCGCAATCAACATTCAGCAGTTTTTGTGCAACTTACGCGCATCGCCACTGATTAATAACCCCGCCGACAACATTGAGAGTCTGTTTGAACAATATAATGATAAACTCCGAACGGTAATTGACAGACATGTACCAGTCATCCAACGATTGATAAATGTGCGTCCAAGACAACCATGGCGGACTGACAACTTGCAGCTGATGAGACGAGCAGAGCGCAAGTGGTGTCATACGCGGCTAGCTGCCCATCGTTAAATTTACACTGACTTGCGTAACGCATTTAAACAGAGCATCGCCACAATCAAATATGCTTATTACTGTGCTGAAATCAAAGCTACATCTCACGATACCCAAGCAATGTATCGCATCACGAGCAGTTTGATGGGTCGTACTCGTACGCCTGCGCTCCCCGAATGTGGCGATGACCCGGGTGCGCTAGCTGCGCGATTGGTCTCTTATTTCACAGATAAAATCACTGATACAGTCCACGGCTGGTGGCTGCACGCTCGGAACGCAAACTGCCCGCATTCCTACACGATATCCAATGCCGTATTGAAGAACCATTGTACGACTTTCTACTTGCTACAGTGACCGACATCTACGGTCTGGATGAAAAGACATCCAGCAAATCTTCTTCCAGCATTTACGTCATTTCTGGATGAATGCTTAAATCTAACATTGACATTCTTGGACCAGTGTTAACCAGCATTGTTAACAAGTCCATCTGGTAGAAAAACCTAGTTTGCAGCTGAAGAGATGGGTCTGTGGGGGAGTTTGGACACATTAATACTATTGATTATAATTATGTATGACTGTGTTTGCCTATCATGGTACAAGTAAAACACATAATTATTGCTTACACCGCGCATGTGTGAGTGTGCCACTGCAACTAGATCTCAGGCTGCATCATCCGTTTATCGCTCACATTAGAAGAAGGACGCCATCAACTCACTCAACTAACAGATTCAAGTAATGTGATGGGTTGCCATGTAAAGATTAACGAGAGCTTTACATCTTTGTTTATACATGACCAACACTACTTATAAAGAACGAACAGTTTAGCTGTAAAGGGATTTTTACATCAAGCATCAAGTATGATTGATTGTGAAGTCGACGCCAATAAATTGTGTGTGCATAGCCTCGATCATCTACGCACCGTGGAGCCACCATTTGTCTCGTTTAATATAACCAGACTCCGTAAGGTAGAGCTACCACTGGATGCTATCGCAAGCGCAAGGTTTCATTTTCTCGTCATGGAACTCCAAGCAGGAATGTCTGCATAGAATCTGAGTAGCTCCCCGGGGACTTGTTTTTTATCCTAGATTTTCAGCTGTAAATACTGTCGTTGAGTTCCCAACGTGCAAGATTTAGCATTTTCCATATAAACTGTTTACAATCTTTGCATATCGCACAGGTTTAACAAGATTTAACAAGATTGCCACCAGGAGAATTAACTCTAGGTGGCAGGTGGACAAGGAAGCCATTTGGCTTATCGAGAGTCCGACCCTTTTACCTATGTGTATGCCGCCCTTCTGAGGTATGTGTTGATTTTATTTTTAAACATATTCACGCTACTAGCACCCACACAATCAGCATATAATTTGTTCCATTCATTTACAGTCCTTTGTGAAAATGAGAACTTTCTTATATATAATCTACATTGCTCCTTTGCTAATGTAATTTTATGTCCTCTAATCCTTCTATCTTTCTTAACTGAGAAAACAATATTTATATCAATATTTTCATAACCATTCATTATTTTAAACACTTCTATCTGATTTCCTCTCAATCTCCTAGTCTCTAGTGTTGTTAAGCCGCATTTTTTAGGCGTATTTCAAAACTAAGATCCCTCAGTTTTTGTATCATTTTAGTTGCTCTCCTGTGCACTCTTTCTCGCATATCTGTGTCCTTCCTGCGATATGGCCTCCACGCTTGAATACAATATTCTAAATGAGGCCTAACTATTGTTTTGTACAGCGGTATTATTAGCTCTTTTTCCTTATACGTTATGTTTCGCCTAATTAATCCAAAGATTTGATTTCCCTTTGAAGCTGCAATTCCGCACTGCTCCGAAACCTTCATATCAGCACTAATGGTTCACCCAAAGTCCTTTTCTTTTACAGTAGTACTTAGTACAGTACCCCCCATTGTATATTCTACGTCTTCGTTCCCATGTCCTGCCTGGAGGCATTTACATTTCCCAAAATTGAACAGCATTTGTCACTTTTCAGACCATTTGATAAACTTGTCACGATCATCTTGTAAATGTTGTCTATCGCCATCACTTTTAATCCTTCTAAACACTTTTGTATCATCCGCAAATTTCAACACCTTGCTTGTTATTTCATCATCCAAATCGTTGATATATATTAAGAATAATATAGGTCTTAGTAGTGATCCCTGTGGTACCCCACTCAATACCGATTTCCAGTTTGAAGCCTCCCATCAACTACTACACGTTGTCTTCTGTCAATCAGCCATTTTTCTATCCAGTTTATTATACCATTTCCTATGCCATGGGCCTTTAGTTTAAGCAGTAATCTTTGATGTGGTACTTTGTCGAAAGCCTTTTGAAAATCTAAGTAGACGATATCTACTGGTGATCCCTCATCTACCCACTTAGTGATGTCTTTAAAAAAACATAACATATTTGTTAAGCATGACCTCGCTTTTAGAAATCCATGTTGAGATGGGTTTAACAAGTTATGTTTAACAAGAAAATCCACCATATGATCTTTAATTAATCTTTCTAGTAATTTGCAAATAACTTATATTATACTAACTGGTCTATAGTGTATCCATGCAGGGACGCAGTGGGGCACGTGTCCCTTAGACATTTGGAGTGCCCCCTCTAAACCTTTGGAATGTGTCCCCGTCTACGTTAGAAGAAGTTTAAGTTTATACGGCGAATAAAAATCAACAGCACCCTTATATATGTCAAGATATTCACGTTTAAATGTGGTAATCAGTTGTTCGAAACGTAAAACGTAAGGTGCTCGAAATACGTAACCTCACAATCGCAGGAACCACGAGAGCGTGGCGAATACTTAAGCAAAACGGCCCCTGCGTTATGGACTTGACAACATGGCGTTAGACGCAGGCAGTAAGACGATTACGTCTACCCTCACAACAATGAAATGAAGTTAATTTGGTTGTTCGTTTACATATATATTACAAGTATGAACCTAAATATGGTTTCACCAATTTACTTGGGAGTTTCTTTAGAAACCCATGGGGGCTGATTTCAAGAACCATCTATAATTAGATAATGTAATAATTGTACATTAAAAAAAATTGACGCAAATAAAAAATTAAAACAAGGCGTCGTAATCCAATATCAACTTACACAATGTAACACTATCACGCAATGTGATAATTGAATGGTATAGTGTGCATTGGAAAATACTTGTTAACTGAGTATCTGTAATTAAAATGGAATTGTGAAGACATATAATACGAATGACATCATATAATATAAATACATAGTATAACGCATTCACAAAATGACGTGCAATTAATAAAAAAGAGCATTTTTAATAATAATAATAATAACCTTTATTGCTGCATAATGCTCACTACAGTACAATACAGTGACAAAAATAGAAAGCAAATGTACATTGTGAACAAACGGAATTAAACAAAACAATTGCTTGTATTCCTTATTCAAGTTGTAAATAAATCATTATTCGTGCAAAAGAACATATACTATTATGATATTCTAACAATTTAATTAATATTACATTATAAATTTACCATAAAAAATATATTTGATGCACATGTGTTAGTGGTAAATTAATAATACAAATATAACAAGGTGACACATAACATAACAATTACATTTATAGTAGGAACAAAACCTATAATCTATGCTACCGATTACGCAAAAGTAGAAATTTGACTCTTCTTGAAGATATGTGAACTTGCACAACATTGTAGAAAATTATTCATGACGACAGAATTGCACATTTTAGGACCTACATAGGCCAAAGATAATTGTCTGCGATTTGTCTTGCAATATGATATTTAATATTCTACTTCCTGTCTTGTATTATATTTATGTATGGATATTTACAAAACAAATACATCATAATATACCTGGCTACATATCGTTGTTATGTTTGAACATTAGAATACAGCATAATTATTTATTTAACTGATATATATTCATAATCCCATAAGATATAAATAAAGGCTGTGTGATCAAAAAATTCCTACATGACTAATTATGCGCAAAATTCTTTTTTGAAGTAAATAATATCTTAGTTAGGTATATATTCGGGGCCCGTCCCCAAACAAAATTACAGTAGGTAAAATATGGGTAGATAAATATATAATTTAGATTTAGCAATAGGCATTTATCAAATTTGTTCGTCACCTTTTTAATGATGCCAATATATTTAATGTGAGCGCTCCAATTCAATGTGTTATTTATATGTAGATTCAACAAGTTTATTTGCTTTACAGTGTGAACTGTTATGTTGTTTATGTAAATATTATTATCCCTCTCTCTTATACTCTTCGTATTACTAAAGGACATTGTGTGAGATTTCTGTACATTTTAAGAAAATTTATTAATTTTAAGCCATAGGGATATTCGTTTTATTTCAGAGTTCAGAACATTTTCTATTTCATGTATACTGTTGCCTTGTACTAAAAATGCTCGTGTCATCAGCAAACATAATGGTAAACATTGTGTCAGATAAAGTAGTCTAATAATTTATGAAGATAAGAAAGAATAAAGGTTCCAAAATTGAATCCTGTGGAACACCACATGTTATATTGTTAAGGGCAGATTTTGTTCCGTTAAATTTTACTCGTTGTTGTCTGTTGCTTAAGTAGTTATGAATCCACCGGAGTATGTTTCCTTTGATTCCACAATGTGCTAATTTTCTCAATAAGATGTTATGATTAACAGTATCAAACGCTTTAGCGAAATCCAGAAATACCCCAATTACGTGGTCTTTTTTGACAATTGCCTTATTAATGTTATCTATTAGCATTAAAATAGCCGTAGACAGACAGACAGACAGACAGACAGACAGACAGACAGTATTTATTTTGACCATAAAAAGTACGTAAACGACAATATAAAATTCATTTTAAGGTCAGGGAGGCTCCCATTAAAACAAGTATACGTCGCTATTGTGGGAGCCCTGATGTAACATAATAATATGATTATCACGTGATCAACTATATTTGCATACATATATGTGTAGACATAGTATGTTTAGTATAGTATATTATAGTATATTATAGTATAGTATAATACATAAATTAGTTTAAACAAATGCAAAGTCATGTCTAGTTTAAGAATGACATATGTAATAGTTAGAAATATGACAAATTGATAACGTAATGTTTTGTATAAGTGGAAAAAACATATAAACTATGTGTATAAATTGTATCAAGGATGATATTTTGAGTATTGTTAACAATTTGTATAATGTTGTGTCTGGCGTACTTTTTTATGCATATTGATTATTAACTCTGGGAATAAATAAGTTGTTTTACCACGAGTGTTGTATTGGTGAGTTGCAAAGTGATATGTGTATGGAATACGACTGATGTATTCTGGTATAACCTTGTTGATCAATTTGTAATACAATTTGAGTTATTGGAATCTATAGATGTCATCCAGCTTAAGAAATTTACATTCTTTGAAGATGGGACCTGTGTGAGAATTGTATTTACTTGAAGTAACTATTCACTGTTTTCTTTTGAAGTTGAAAAAACGATGGGCTTGATAACCCCACACCAATATGCCATAATTAAGCTTGGGAAGAATGAACGAATTATACTTTATAGATAATATAGTCTTAGGTAATACATGTTTAAGTTTATTTAAAAATTCCAATTATTTTATTGATTGTATTCGCTGTTGTGTTTATATGGCAAATATATAGCAGAGGAGTATCCTTTCCTAAATCCAAATTGAAAATTAGACAGGATTGTGTGTTTTGTTATATAATTTATTAATATATTATATATAATTTTTTCAAAAACCTTTGTAAATACAGGCAAGATAGAAATAGGCCTGTAATTGCAGATAAAATGGTGTATTGCTGTTTTTAAAAATTGGGACAATATCAGCTATTTCGAGCTGATCGGGAACATATCCTTCATCAAATAATAAGTTTACAATGTAACATAATGATTCAAATAGATTGGAGACTACATGCTTAAGAGTTACAGGTTTTATTCCATCTCATCCAGAACTGGAGTTTGTTAAAGTCTGAATAATTCCCTTATCTCATCTGGTGTGGCTGGTGAGAGAAACATTTCTATAGACTCCTTTAGGGTAACCATCAGGACTCTCTGATATAACTGGTATGTTATCAGCCTATACTTGTAAAATATTCGTAAAATGTATAAGCTATACACGTTTTATTTTTTGTTAATTTACCATCAATTAGTAATTGGTCGTTAGATATATTTACTTCCTTCCTTCCTTCCTGTAATACTCTTTAAAATTCTCCAGGTTTTTTGCAAGTTGCCCTTTTGCTTATGAAGCTCGTGTCGGTAGTATTCTCTTTCTGCTGTGACAATAACGTAATTTTATTTATTTCTATATCTTTTATAGGTAATTTCATTGTAAACAGTCGGTTTTTTAAAGTAATTATTGTACAATTTGTGTTTAATTCTAATGGATTGTCTAAGTCTACGGTTTATATTTTCTTGCCCTAATAATTTTTTAATTAGTGGAAATGAATTATTGTACACAAGAAACAGAGAAAGCACTCAGAGGGATGACAAATGGGAAGACTGTAGGAGAAGATGAAATACCAGCTGAAGCTTGGAAATGTATGGGCAACTTTGATGTAAAGTTACTATGCAGACTATTCAACTGTGTCATGACTTCAGAATACATGCCATCGGTTTGGCGACAGAGCATACAGGTCCCAATCTTCAAGAGAAAAGGTGACATTCAGGAGTGTAAGAACTACCGAGGGATCAAACTCCTGACGCACACCTTTAAGATATGGGAGAGAGTCATAGACAAGAGGATGAGAGAATGCACAGACATACATGAAGGTAAGTTTGGGTTTACGCATGGCAGAAGCACCACAGATGCGCTTTTCATTCTCAAACAAACAACAGAGAAACACAGGGACGGACAGAAGGACATCAGAGCGGTATTTATCGACTTGGAGAAAGCATACGATCGGGTACCAAGGGAGGAGATATGGTGATGTGCGAGAGAAAGGAATGTACCGGAAAAGTACACCAGACTGATACAGGATATGTACCGGGGTTGTGAGACAAAGGTACGCAGTGTGGCTGGTGAAAGCAGCAACTTTGGCGTAGAGGTTGGGTTGCACCAAGGATCTGCATTTAATCCATACCTGTCTCTCATATTGATGGACGTCTTGACGGAGAAGGTGAGAAAAGATGCACCAGAATCAATTATGTTCGCAGATGACATTGTGCTGTGTGGAGGAAAGGAGGTAGACATGACAGAGTACATGGAGACGTGGAGGAAGTCATTGGAAGAGAGAGGAATGGGGGTTAGTCGACCGAAAACCCAGTTCATGGACTTCATGTTCGAACGTAATGAGGAGATTGACAGACCAACTGTAAAGATACTGGGAGACAAGCTGGAACAAATTACACACTTCAAATATCTAGGGTCAGTTGTTGAAGAGACAGGAGGCAAGGAAACGGGGAGATCAAACAGAGAGTGAGTGCAGCTTGGAGAAATTGGAAGAAATTCAGTTGAGTGTTGTGCGACAGGAGGACGCCAGTGAAGTTGAAGGGGAAGATGAATAAAACAGTAGTCAGGCCAGCCATGCTGTACGGGGTTGAGACCTGGGCAACAACGAAAGGACAAGAAGCAAGGATAGAGATTAATGAGATGAGGATGCTCAGGTGGATGTGATGAGTAACAAAGAAAGATAAGATCCGAAACGAATACATTAGAAGAGCAACGAGAGTGACACAAGCATCCAAAAAGATAACAGAGAAACGACTGAAATGGTATGGGCATGTGATGAGAAGGGAAGAGGAGCACATAATGAGAAGAGTGCTAAATGCAGAGATACCAGGAAGAAGAAGGAGAGGACGACCGAAGACAAGATGGAAGGACACATGCAGAAGAGACATGGAAATCGTGGGTCTCGGTGCAGATGTGGTGATGGACAGGGCGACATGGAGAAAGAAAATTACCAGCTATACCGACGACCCCAGATGACGGGAATAGTCAAAGAAGAAGAACAATTATTGTACAATATTGTACACTATTGTACACTATTATACACTATTATATTTGTATTAGGTGGGCGATAGACAATACCAACAATCGTGTTTTTATTACGTATTGTAGACTGAGTGTTGACTTCAATAAACATGCATTCCAAACATTCAGTTATGATACTCATATGTAATAACTCAATGTACTCAAGAGAACTATGAACATACAAGGATACACCACCTGCCTTCTTGGAAGGTCTAGTAAAATGAATAACTATATACTCTAGTAATTCATATAAGTCAACGTTATTATTATTTATCCAAGTTTCACTTAGATCGATAACCTTGAATTTGTTGTCGATCAACCATAAGAAGTCACTCAGTTTGCTGATGTTCTTCGATAAGGTTCTAATATTTAAATGCATCAGTGGGAATTCTTCCTCGCTGAAATTATTTCTTTTTATAACTTCATTAATGTCATCCTCAAGATAATATTTAGTATTTGTAAAGTTAAATAAGTTACAATCTGGATATATATTGCGCACTGCAGCAATACCATTTTCATAACCATGTACTTCACCTGCTTATGCCAGAGACGTTTTAGGTAACTGGCTCATAATACTTGTACGTTTTATGTGCATACACAGAAATGCGGTACACAATAATGTTTGTATCATTACATATAGCATTGTCAAGCACGTTTATAACATACAGTGTTGAATGACAGTTGTTAAATTGAAGGGAATTACTTAGAATACACACACACACACACACACACACACACACACACACACACACACACACACACACACACACACACACACACACACACACACACACACACACACACACACACACACACACACACACACAAACTCACACATATACACACACACACACACACACACACACACACACACATACATATATATATAAATCGATTAAACCAGGTTAAAAGTAATGATGGATTTTTTTTTTCATGTTTTTTAAAACATTTTTACAGTTGTTAATATCACTATATATAATAGATATCATGACATTATATAGCATATGATATATATACAGGCCCCATGTATATATATATATATGCATAGCAAGACGAATATCATTTGACAATTCACCACTGTCACGACTAGGGCCCATTGATGAACAAACAACGAGTATTTGCGAGTACGTCATGATGTTTAAATAGATGTAATTACGTATTTTTTTTTCTAACATCTGGTAGATATTACTATCGCGACTAACAATTAACTACCGAGGCATCATTTTGCTAGTAGTGACAATTGAAGGTATTTCGCAGCTCGTTTTTAGTGGTACCATCAGAACCCTCAAGGACATGCTCTTCTGATTGCATATAACTTGATATCATTTGAGCATTATCACTCAAACATCGACACCTAAGCAAGCTAACACATATGTGTTGTATTCGTCAAGTAAAGTGCATTCGAACACCCCCACCCCCGTGTAACGCTTCATCACGTCGACCCGTAGATCTACACCCCAACCACCAGAGTGTCATAGGCTACATGGTTGACAGCAATTGATGGCATACTTGTCTTATCATGTTGTAGATAATTTTACGACCAGATACCTTTTAATAGGGTCGAACGAGTTGCCGAAAACACAACTTTATTCTAATGGGCCTATGCATTAAAGATTAGCCGCTTGACAGCCTAGTCCAGGAACCTCGTGCCTACAGTAAGATATCAGAAATCGGGCTGTTCATGTCACGTCATCCACAAACGTTGCGAGGCGTCACACACACATAACATATCCAAGGAAACATTTTTATTATGAAAACCACAGCTTTCTACATGTAACGCATTTGAATCATTTCACATCGGTACAAGTATCCACAAACAACATTCACAAGCTATTGCTTCCAACCTATTGTCCACACGTATCACATCTTAAACGTGTGCTGCCTGTTTGAATGTGAACACGTTTCTTTCATGAACAATGTTAAAAAAAGACTGATCCCACATGTCAAATATGAATCGTGTCTTCACATTGCGAGTGCGAATGTCTGCCTTCAAATTGCCGTTTTTTGAGAAATCGAAGCCACACGTACCACGTCAGCTCCGGCCCATTATGAGAACAGCCACGTGATTTCAAACCACTACTGTATACAAATTGTGCCCGGCAGATATGACATTTGTTTCTCCCCGGTGTGGATACGGATATGCGTATTCAGACTTCCACTTGCGGATAATTGTGCACCACAGGTATGCCATTTGTAGGGTTTTTCCCCGAATGGATACTGACATGTCCCTTCAAAATACCACTTTCTGATAACTCTGCACCATTGGTAAGGTATCTTCTAGATGTGGATACGGACATGCGTCTTCAGATTCCTACGCCGTGAGAATTGTGCACCACAGGTATCACATATCTAAGGTTTCTCCTCCGTATGGATACGGATATGTCTCTTCAAATTGCAAGTTTCTGAGAACTCTGCACCACAGGTATCACATTGGTAAGGTTTCTCCCCGGTGTGGTTACGGACATGCGTCTAGAGATTTCCACGTTGTGAGAATTGTTCACCACAGGTATCACATTTGTATGGTTTCTCCCCCGTGTGAATAAGAACATGAGACTTCAAATTACCACTTTTTGAGAACTGTGCACCACTCGTATCACATGTGTAGGGTTTCTCCCCGGTGTGGGTACGAACATGCGTCTGCAGATTTCCATGTCCTGAGAACTGTGCACCACACGTATCACATTTGTAAGGTTTCTCCCCGGTGTGGATACGGACATGCGTCTTCAAATGATCACTTTTTGAGAACTGTGCACCACACGTATCACATTTGTAAGGTTTCTCCCCGGTGTGGGTACGGATATGCGTCTGCAGACTTCCATTTCGTGAGAACTGTGCACCACAGGTATCACATTTGTAAGGTTTCTCCCCGGTGTGGATACGGACATGCGTCTTCAAATGATCACTTTTTGAGAACTGTGCACCACACGTATCACATTTGTAAGGTTTCTCCCCGGTGTGGGTACGGATATGCGTCTGCAGACTTCCATTTCGTGAGAACTGTGCACCACACGTATCACATTTGTAAGGTTTCTCCCCGGTGTGGGTACGGATATGCGTCTGCAGACTTCCATTTCGTGAGAACTGTGCACCACAGGTATCACATTTGTAAGGTTTCTCCCCCGTGTGGATAAGAACATGAGACTTCAAATTACCACTTTCTGAGAACTCTGCACCACAGGTATCACATTGGTAAGGTTTCTCCCCGGTGTGGGTACGGACATGCGTCTTCAAATTACCACTCGTTGAGAACTGTACACCACACGTATCACATTTGTAGGGTTTCTCCCCGGTGTGGATACGGATATGCGTATTCAGACTTCCACTTGCGGATAATTGTGTACCACAGGTATGCCATTTGTAGGGTTTTCCCCCGAATGGATACTGACATGTCCCTTCAATATACCACTTTCTGATAACTCTGCACCATTGGCAAGGTTTCTTCCAGGTGTGGTTACGGACATGCGTCTTCAGATTCCTACGCCGTGAGAATTGTGCACCACAGGTATCATCATTTCTAAGGTTTCTCCTCCGTATGGATACGGATATGTCTCTTCAAATTACCAGTTTCTGAGAACTCTGCACCACAGGTATCACATTGGTAAGGTTTCTCCCCGGTGTGGTTACGGACATGCGTCTAGAGATTTCCACGTTATGAGAATTGTGCACCACAGGTATCACATTTGCATGGTTTCTCCCCCGTGTGAATAAGAACATGAGACTTCAAATTACCACTTTTTGAGAACTGTGCACCACTCGTATCACATGTGTAGGGTTTCTCCCCGGTGTGGGTACGAACATGCGTCTGCAGATTTCCATGTCCTGAGAACTGTGCACTACACGTATCACATTTGTAAGGTTTCTCCCCGGTGTGGATACGGACATGCGTCTTCAAATGATCACTTTTTGAGAACTGTGCACCACATGTATCACATTTGTAAGGTTTCTCCCCAGTGTGGGTACGGATATGCGTCTGCAGACTTCCATTTCGTGAGAACTGTGCACCACAGATATCACATTTGTAATGTTTCTCCCCCGTGTGGATAAGAACATGAGACTTCAAGTTACCACTTTCTGAGAACTCTGCACCACAGGTATCACATTGGTAAGGTTTCTCCCCGGTGTGGGTACGGACATGCGTCTTCAAATTACCACTCGTTGAGAACTGTGCACCACACGTATCACATTTGTAGGGTTTCTCCCCGGTGTGGGTACGGACATGCGTCTTCAAATGACCACTCGTTGAGAACTGTGCAACACACGTATCACATTTGTAGGGTTTCTCCCCGGTGTGGGAACGGACATGCGTGTTCAATTGACCACTGTTTGTGAACTGTGCCCCACATGTGTCAACATTTACAGGGTTTCTGCACAGTGTGGATAAGAACATGAGACTTCAAATTACGAAACGCTGAAAATTGTGATCCACAGGTATCACATTTGAAGGGTTTTCCCCAGTGTGGTTACGGATATGTACACTGAACTTACCATTTTGTGGGAATTGTGCCCCACAAGTGTCACATTTTAATCGTTTCTCTATTGTACCCTTGTGCACATTCACAGACATAATTAAACTGTATTTGTTTCGAACATTTTTACACAAACACACACATTATTGTGTATAGTGCTGTTGTCCTCAAAGAACTATTGCTTGCAAACACGTAAACGTGTCATCACTAGTGTGCAACACATCTGAAGAGTTGCTCACTAGTCGTAGTGTTTACCAAGGTGTCACATTATTGTTTCAAAATTACATCTTGTTAAAACATTTTCCACATACATGTATGTCACATAAAAATCTTTCTCGATGTGCAGCTTTAAAACGTTCCTCGGTGAAGAATGTCTTCCACGTGTGTCCCACAGAGTTTGATAACTATCTGAGAAAGCAAATGAACGTTTAGATATGTGTCAATGTGCAGCTTTAAACCGTTCCTCGGAAAAGAATGTCTTCCACGTGTGTCAAACAGTGTTTTCTCAACTGTCTGAGAAAGCAAACGAATTTTACACCTGCTGCACAACTGTCACATTTGAATGGTTCCCCGTCACATGGAGTTGGTATCTACATAAACGCAAAATATGGTGTCATGAGTCATTCAGACACATGTTTTGTCTTGTTTCTAAAGTCAAAGATATTGACATTCTGTGACGTGGCTCCATGTCCTATGTTGTAATGGTGCACACAACGCGACAGTTGTTGTTGTCAATTAAATTAAAGTAAGTAACACCGTCACACGTCGTTTGCAAGAGGCTAAGCATATATGTCTGGGATAGGTTTATTTTGGATAAACAGGAAACAAGGAATATTTATTAGTATCAAGTACATAATACAGAATAATTTTAATAAAAACCACACGATATATTTACATTTGAGTCGACAAAGTGGTAAATATAAAATGTATGGTAGGAAAACAAAAGAATATGTAATATAAGAGACGGGAGACTCCTACTAAGAGTAATAATAAGTGCTGTTGTAGGAGCCAATCTGAAAGGAAATGTCATCGTTTATTTATATAATATAACACAATCCCTTGTACAATTGGTGCATTACTATAAGATAAATATATATATCATGTCTGTATATTACACTTACTAAATACAGTCGGTTTTTAAATTAAGTAATTTATAACAAAGGATGTGTACAGTCAGTCAATCATGTCCCTATTGCATATATAACAGTTTTAGATTGTAAGGATCTCTAAGGATTCAGATACCAAAGCTTGGAATATATTGCGAAGCCATATAAACTGGAGTGACGACATTGTCCTTTATTAAATCTGGTGCATTATTTATCGTATGTGGCAAAGAATACCTGAGGCTTCGTTTGGCAAATTCCTGGTGTTCCCTGATTGTATGGATTTTATGTTGATCACGTGTGTAAAAGTTATGAATACTGTTGTTTTGAACAAATGGTAAGTTTTGCAGGTATACTGGTAGTTTAAAGTGTGAATATTTATGGAATAGTTTCAGTTGATGCAATTTTAGAATATGTTCAACATTTACTTAAACTTATGATCTGAACAGCTTTCTCTTGATGTGTTTTAATTCTGTCATATCTATAGCACCAGGCCGTTAAACTATAGTTTGCATGTGACACTATAAGATATATTTATATTCAGAGGTAACAGTTGTTTAAGTTTATTTAGGATACCTATAGTCCTGAGGCATCTATTTGAGATTTTGTCGATATGACTTTGCCAGTTTAACTGTTCATTAAAGCTCAGCCCTAGGAAATTGAACTCATCTATTCTTTCAATCCCTTCTACATCCATATTGGTTGTCGTACATAAGTTTATGTCTTCTAAAGAAAGATACGAGCTGGTTACAAAATAACTGTTTCGAATACTTTTAATATTGCAGGAAAGATTGATATTGGTATGTAGTTACAGAATAGGGTATCATCCCCCTTTTTATAAACCGGTATTACTGTTTTTAGTTTATCGGGAAAGGTACCCGAAGTTAATATTTGATGTGTGATTATTATAGGTATATATTTAATCAAACCGGATTTAGTTGACTTTAATAGTCATAAGAAACTACCGTCAAATCTGCAGCTTAGCTTTGTATGCATATTTGTTTTACAAGTATACTTGTAGTTTATTGAGTGAATATTTATGGAATAGTTTTAGTTGATGCAATTTTAGATGTTCTACTGTTAGTAATTCAAGACTTTTGAACAATGGATCGGTGTGTGCGTTATATTTAATTAAATTTATTATTCGAATGGCTTACTTTTGAAGTTTTTTTAAATTCTATCACACCTATAGCCCGAGGTCGTTAAACCAAAAGTTACACCAATATTGTCATCTTTATACTCAGAGGTAAGAATCGTTTAAGTTTATTAAGGATACCTGTAGTCCTCTAGCATATATTTGAGATCTTGATGATATGCCAGTTTAATTATTCATTAAAGCTTAGCACTAGGAAATTGAATTCATCTACTCAATCATTGTTTGTGTTATCTAGTTGTAGATTTGGTGGGTTTATCATATTCCTATTATTTCTTCTAGCTGTTTAAAAATCTTATACTTTGATTAATTTTTATTTAGGGGTAACTTGTTTAATCTAAGCCACTTATTAATTTTATCCAGTAGTGAGTTGATTATGAATTCTACACTTTAACTATTTTAATATCGTACAATGGAATCTACAGTATTTGAGAGGGTCGAATCATCGGCATACATAATAAAGTTGAATTTTGGACTAGGTTGGGCAAAGTAATTAATGTAGATTAAGTATAACAAATGTCCTACAATTGGTCCTTGAAGTATGCCTGTTGAGACACTCAGCATTTCAGATGGGGTTTCTTAAATGTCTACGCATTGTTTTCTGTTTTTAAATAATTTTTTAATAAATCTAGGACTACTCTTTTTATGCCATAAAACTCTAACTTATCTGTCAATACTGAGTGGTCCAGGGTATCAAATACTTTAGAACAGTTGAGGTAAGCATGTATAGGTATGTCCTTAATAATCATACTTGTTAATATCCATCAATTAATTCGAGCTGCAAATTCAGTTGAATGACCCTTTCTAAAACTAAATACATTGTTATGTTGTCCATTAAGGTAATGTCTAAACGTTTTATTGGTGCAGTGTTGTATTTGGTTAGCTAAAATTGGGTCAATATTGATAAAATATCAATTAAATATGTTTGCAATTGATTAATTAAAATGTTTGCAATTGAGAGGGTGGAGCGGACTGGAATAAGTTGCCTTTACCCCAATATGTTTAAATAAGCAGAATCGAAGTACCAGTATAGTTTTTAAATGATGATAACTATATATTACAAGTCAAAATAAACAAATAATACAGGTTACTCAGAATAATCCAAATCTTTTTTGTGCATAATAATGTTATAACACTATTAACACCTTCTCACGTATTCCTTACACTTTTAGTAGAGGGTCTTTCCGTGTGAACGCAACCAAAATTCCTTAAATTTATTGCCTTCATCCCTGAAATTTGTGAATGAATCAGTTTGGTGAAGAAAGTCTTTGGTAAGATAAGCAAGAATCCGACATTTTACTCCGGTATTTTTCGAGTTATGGCAGAAATGTGGGACTTTTTGTTAAAAATTAATAAATTATTCACATTTCACAGGTTAATATCTCTCGAACTATTTAACCTGTATCAATGGAACTTTGTGGAATTGTTCTCTACAACGAATAGATCACATCAATATAATTAGAACATCAATAGATTTAACAAGATTGACAAGATTTAACAAGATTGCCACCCAGAGAATTAACTCTAGGTAGCAGGTGGACATGGAAGCCCTTGGCTTATCGAGAGTCCGACCTTTTTATGTATGTGTATCCCGCCCGTCTGAGGTATGTGTCGATTTTATTTTTAAACATATTCACGCTACTAGCACCCACACAATCAGCAGGTAATCTGTTCCATTCATTTACAGTCCTTTGTGAAAATTAAAACTTTCTGATATCCAATCTACTCTGCTCCTTTGCTAATGCAAGATCATGTCCTCTAGTCCTTCTATCTTTCTTAACTGAGAAAAACATATTTCTATCAATATTTTCATAACCCTTCAATATTTTAACCACTTCTATCTGATCTCCTCTCAATCTCCTGGTCTCTAGTGTTGTTAAACCGCATTTTTGTAGGCGTATTTCATAACTAAGATCCCTCAGATTTGGTATCATTTTAGTTGCTCTCCTCTGCACTCTTTCTAGCATATCTATGTCCTTCCTGCGATATGGCCTCCACGCTTGAATACAATATTCTAAATGAGGCCTAACTATTTTTTTGTACAGCGGTATTATTAGCTCTTTTTCCTTATACGTTATGTTTCGCCTAATTAATCCAAGGATTTGATTTCCCTTTGAAGCTGCAATTCCGCACTGCTCTGAAATCTTCATATCAGCACTTACGGTTAACCCTAAGTCCTTTTCTTTTACAGTAGTACTTAGTACAGTGCCCCCCATTGCATATTCTACCTCTTCGTTCCCATATCCTATGTGGAGGCATTTACATTTCCCAAAATTGAACATCATTTGCCACTTTTCAGACCATTTGATCAACCTGTCAAGATCATCTTGTAAATGCTGTCTCTCTCCATCACTTTTAATCCTTCTAAACACTTTTGTATCATCCGCAAATTTCAAAACTTTGCTTGTTATTTCATCATCCAAATCGTTGATGTATATTAAGAATACTATAGGACCGAATACTGATCCCTGTGGTACCCCACTCAATACCGATTTCCAGTTTGAAGCTTCCCCATCAACTACTACACTTTGTCTTCTGTCAATCAGCCATTGTTCTATCCAGTTTATTATACCATTTCCTATGTCATGGGCCTTTAGTTAAGCAGTAATCTTTGATGTGGTACTTTGTCAAAAGCTTTTTGAAAATCTAAGTAGACGATATCTACTGGTGATCCCTCATCTACACACTTAGTGATGTCTTCCAAAAAACATAACATATTTGTTAAGCATGACCTCGCTTTAAAAAAACCATGTTGAGATGGGTTTATAAAGTTTTGTTTAACAAGAAAATCCACCATGTGATCTTTAATTAGTCTTTCTAATAATTTACAAATCACTGATGTTAAACTCACTGGTCTATAGTTCTCTGAATTGTTTGTCGAACCTTTTTTGAATAACGGTATAATGTTTGCTTCTTTCCATTCTAAAGGAACCACTCCCTCTTCTAATGACAAGTTGAAAACTGTTGCAAGTGGTATGCTAATTTGTTCTACAATTTCCAATAGTAGTTTGGGTGGAATACCATCCACTCCAGGTGATTTATTATCCTTCATAGCCCTTATTTTCTTAGCTACCATTTCCGGGGTTACAATTAATTGTCCTAAATAGTCTGAATCTGCCCCCTTGAACTTAGCCTCTGGTATTGGCAGTGAACCAATATCTTCCCTGGTAAACACTGAACTGAAGTACTCATTCAGGTATTTTGCCATTTTGAATCCCTCTGATATTATATTTCCAGCACTATCTTCTAGAGGACCGACCTTATATTGAACTTTCTGTTTGCTTCGAACATACGCATAAAAACTCTTGCTGTCATGTTTTATATTACTAGCTAATTGTTGTTCATAGCTTCTCTTTGAATTTCTAATTTCAGCTGTAGCTTGGTTAAGTGCTTCTTTATAATTGTTGTAGTCTTCATAATTTCCAGTACATCTATATGACTTCCACATCATTTGTTTATACTTAATTTTTCTAATGGCTTCTTTCGATAAGTGTTTCTTTTTGGACCGTTTTCCTTGTTTTTTGAAGGGTACAAATTTATCGATTATGCACTTAATTTCACTCTTTAATATATTCCAGCATTCTGTTGCCGTCTTATTTTTCAGTGTCTTATTCCAGTCTAACTTTGCTAAATATTTCCTCATGTCCTTATACCTTCCTTTGTGGAAATTTCTCCTATACTGCTTTTTACTATTCATTTCTGATTTTACTTTGATGGTAAAATGTATCTGGTTGTGATCGCTACTCCCCAGTGGCTCACATATCTTGACATTGTCAACTAATTCATTATGTGAGGACAAAACTATGTATAAAACATTCTCACCCCTGGTTGGTTCTAGCACATGTTGAGAAAGGAATGTATCTTGAACTAAAACTAAAAACTTGTGGTCCTCTCTCCCCATACTCTGTAGAGATTTCCATTGTATATGCCCATGGTTAAAATCCCCCATAATAATACAGTCCCGTTTGCTTACTTCCCTTTTAGCGTTTTGTATTTTTTCATTGTCTTCTATGCTTATGTTTGGACTTCGATAAACTAACCCAACTGTTAACGTTGAGTTTCCTGTAACTATGTTACACCAAACAGCTTCTTCGCAATCTGCTTCTCTTTCTAATTTGATTTCATAAGCCTGAATAGATTCTTTAGTATATAAAATAACTCCACCTCCCTTTCTTCCTATTCTATCTTTTCTAAACATTACATATCCTGTCAGTCCCAATTCAGCATCTGATATATCGGTGGTGGTCCACGATTCGGTTATACCTATTATATGAGGGTCAATATCTTCTACCATAATGTTTAGTTCATTTATTTTGTTTACTATACTCCTTGCATTTAAACAAACACATTTATATCCAGCTTCAGAAGAGTTTTCCAGACTGTTATTTGTTGATTTATTTGTGCTGTCTTTATCTATGCCTCCATTTTCAGGCTTTTCTGTGAGTCCCCCCTGCGAATCTAGTTTAAATAGATGCAACCTGTCCCACTGTCAGCAGTTTGCAGCAGATTCTCTGAGAAAACTGCTGCCCCCTTTCCACTAAGATGGAGGCCATCTGTCATGTACATATCTTCCCTCCCAACAAAGTAAATCTGTGAATCCCACCCCCTCTTCTTCACACATCTGCTCAGCTAGTGCATTGATCGCCATCCTCTTGCAGTTTCTATACGTTGCCCCCCTTCCTCCCATTACTGGCAAAATTCCTGACAAAATAACCTGCTCGACTCTCGTCTTCTTTAGCTTCCTCACTAACTGTCTATACTTCTGTACTATCGCAGTTGTTCCCTCCCTGTCTGCATTATTTGTTCCTTCATGTACCAGTATAGACCCCCCCTTGCCATGTCCCAATACCTTCTCTACCCTGTCAGTTACATGTTCAATCCTAGCCCCCGGTAAACAAATAACGATGTCCTTCCCCTCGCTCAGTATCTTTTCCGTCTTTGTCATAATGGAGTCACCCATAAACACCCTCTCTTTCCTCATTGCCCCCTCAATCACTGCCTTAGAATAGCTCCTTCTTCGGTTCGTATCTGTCTGGTTGTTGTCTTTCCCCCCTGCAGTCTTCTCTCCTGTCACATTCTCTTCCGATCCATTCTTTCCTGTCGCTTTTTCTCTTGTCACCTTTCCTCCTGTCAGCGTCCCTTTTATCGACTTCTCTTCTATCACATTTGCTCTCACTTCCCTTCGTCCCTTCTTCTTTCGTCCCGTCTCATTTTCCTCTCTCCTCTCCCGTTCCATCTTCCCTCCCTCCTTCTCTACAGTCACTTTCTTCCCTGTCACCTTCACGCTTGTCACGTTTTCTGTTGTCGATTTTCCAATTTCTTCCCCTCCAATCACCTTCTCTCTTCTCAATCTCCTTTCCTCAGTTTTCTTGCCACTGCTATTCTCCTTCAGTCTTGCAGTATCCTCACCTCTCTCCCTGTCGTCTCTCTCCATTCGACCTGCCTCCTTGCTAATTCCCATCTCCATTCCCTTCACAATATATGTCAACCTAACTATCTCCTTCTGCAAACACTCCACCTTCCAACATCCAATGCACTGAAAGGTGAATCCTTCCTCCATGGTTTCTGCCCATGACTTTCCACACCCGGACGATGCAAAATCTACCCAGCTGTGGCAGTGATCGCACACCAAGTGTCGCTTTGCCTTGACTTGCCGCTTGCAAGGCGCCATATCCCGATCAGAATTTATTTAATAACTTAACTAACTTAGTCTTTATAAAGACTGTTTCCTGTGTACTACAGCACACTTTAGGTTACAAATTTCAATTACACAGCCGACTATTTATCCTAACACGAACGCTAACATCACCGGTAGTGACCTAATTTAAATACAATCAATTACGTTATGTTAGGCTGCTTTATTTATTTAGGTTACGCCGCCCGACTATCGCCCTTGCTTAATTTTAACAACAATGCTACCTAACCAAAATATATAGCAAGTACTGGCTTACACAGATATTATCTTATGTAAGTAGTTTCATGGTTGTTACTTTATCTCCTATATATTCTACCACATAATCAGGTTTGTTAAATCTTGTTTACAACTTATGAGTCTTATCGAAGGCTAAGCCGCCTAACTGAGTTACCCTATTATCACTCACTATACTAAGGTGTTCTAAAATACTTTAACTAACTAACTTTAAGCACAACTGCTACTCAATATATGTTTATTGCAACTTTATGAATGATATTAAGGCAAAAATAATACTTATCAATCAGTAATTCCACTTGTTTATCCACTTTTTTACACCACCAATTTCTACGATATATCTCCGCCAAATATAGCCTCGAAAAAATACAGTGTATGTGCACCAAGTTAATAAATATAAGTATTTATTCAATAAATAACTCGCAAGAGGGTTTTCAGACCTGGATTGTGAGCAAAATACACATACCTCAGAAACTAGTTGTATAAAATTGGTATATGCAACTGTGCAAATCAGAGTAATATGGCAGGTCTGGTTGTCTTCATTATGAATCTGTACATATGCAAAGATGGTACGTTGTTATATTTCTTTACAACTGACCAACTTCCGACCCAAAAACGTCAATGAGGCATAGCATCATGTATTGTCACAAAACTTGTTCTAGGTGTATGCTTCTCCCTCTAACATATATATATATAACTCACAAGTTCCTTTCCTGCTTCCATCACAACAAAAATGAGATACTTCTGGGTGCCCCAAATGTTTCAATAAATCTTTCGCGATTCACGAGAGGGTTTTCAGGCATTAATTGCGAGCTAAATATACAAGCCTTAATTAACTATTGTAAACATTTGGTATCTATGCATATCAATGTGTATGATCAGAGCAATATGACATGTCTGACTGTTTAATTATAAATCTACACACACTAAAAGGTGCTATATTAATATATTTCTATAAAATTAGCCAACTTCCGATCCTAAAAGTCAATGTGGGTTAGGAGATATTGTTATGAAACTTTACTTTGCACAAACCAGCCCTATAACACAAATAACTTGGTGCACATTAACGGTACACTGCATTTATGTTCCAATTATATATATGTGATCTATAGATTGTGGAGAACAATTCTCCAAAGTTTCATTGACACAGGTTAAATAGTGCAAGAGATAGTAACTTGTGAAATGTGTATAATTTTATTTATTTTTAAGAAGTTGTCACAAAATGTATAAGTCCCAAATTTCAATATAACAAAAATGGGATACTTCAGGGTGCTCAAATTTTTCAATAAATCACTTGCAATTCACGAGAGGATTTTCAGGCATTAACTGCAAGTTAATAAAGATGCCGTAATTAACTGTTGTAAATATTTGGTAACTATGCATACCAGTGTGTATTATCAGAGCAATATGACATGTATGTTTTAATTATGAATCTACACACACTCAAAGGTGCTATGTTCTAATATATATCTATAATATTACCCAACTTCCAACCCTAAAAAGTCAATGTGGGGTAGAAGATATTGTTATGAAACTTTTGCAAGACATAAACCAGTCCTATAACACACAAAAAACAAGTAACTCACAATACCCTTCCATACTTCCTTCTCAAAAAGAATGGCCCTTGGGTACACCAAATTTATTAATAAATCACTCGCGAGAGGGTCTTCAAGCATTGCTTATGAGCTCAATGTACATGTTGTTGTTAATATTTGTATATATTTGGTATGTATGCATATCTGTGTACATTCTCAGAATAATGTGACTTGTTTGACTGCCTTAATTATGAACCTGTACATATTCAAAGATGGTGCATTGTGGTACATTATTATATTTATTTTAAAAATAACCAACTCCTGAATAAAAAAGTGGATTTGGGGTAGAAAGTATTGCTACAAAACTTTTACAAGGCATCAAGCAAATGCTTATATAACACAAATATCAAGTAATTCTCAAATTTCTCATCCCACACAAATTGTAAGTGACCTGCCAGGTACTTCCTTTTTATGTAACAGTCCAGACTGGGCAAGCTTTGACCCAAGCAATCACTATCACTGTCTAATTTGTAATAAAAAAACTTGTACAAAATCTAAAATCCACATATTTCCATCATATTTCTGGATATAAAAATTTGCACAAATATATAATTCAATATAACATATTACTGTTAGTGCCATATGTATCATTATACGTGTGACGCAGGTCCAATACCTACACTTACCTGTATCATGGAAGAATGAAAACACTATTTTGGTAACTTAATAATACATTAATGACATGTGGATGTGTGTTTTGACTTAACCAATTATCCTTCAAAAATAAGCTGTTGTTTGGTGTTATTACTTGGTGTTATACATTCACTTGGTGTTATTACTTGGTGTTATACAATCACGTGGTGTTATTACTTGGTGTTATACAATAATTTTCCATGGAATCGTCTAGTGATACAAAGGAGGGATTATTGACACTGGTCAGTGTAGTTAAAAAAAAAACTTTTGGGATATTTGATTATTTAAGGTTGATAGTTATGTTTTAAACGGGACTGGTTTTTGCCTAATAAAAGTTTGCAGCAATACTTTTATCCCACGTCCATTTTTATCATAAGTTGGTTATTTTTAAGAGAAATATAACATTGTACCATCTTTGAATATGTACAGATTCATAATTAAGACATTCAAACAAGTCGTATTACTCTGAGAATGTACACTGATATGCATAGATACAAATATATACAAATATTATGCGAGTGTTTTATTCAATAAATCAGTATGTTTATTAACTTGGTTCATATTAACCATACACTGTATTTATGTTCTAAATATGTGTATGTGATCTATACATTGTAGAGAACAATTCCACAACAACTTCATTGACACAGGTTACATAGTTCAAGAGATATTAACCTGTGAGATGTGAATAATTTTATTAATTTTTTAAGAACCCGTCACAAAAGTCACAAATTTCAAATTGCCGTAACTCTGTTGTAATTGGCATCTTCCCACACAATGAGGCTATTCAAACCAGCCATAACGAATTTTGCAAATATCCCCATTTTACCAAGTGTGTATTTGCTGTTAAAAAAATAAGAGGTTCACTCAAAACAACCTCTCTATTGATTGTAACAATTTATCTGAATCAAGTCAATGAAATATAAGCCTGGCCCAGGCCAGGGCCTATAGTATAGGACGTGGCCAGGGGCAGGGCCCAGGCGCTAGTCAGTGTTTCAGAATTTCTTAATTTTACCCAAGCCAGGCAGTTTTCAGATTTTTTCAAAACGTCATATTCATTATAATTATGTTTTAATGTCCTTGAGTTCGATAGAACAAGTAAAACATATAATTATTGTTTACCAACCAAACACGCCGCGCATGTGTGAGTGTGCCACTGGATCTCCACTCAGGTTGAATCACCTGTTTATCGCTCCACTAAAATAATAGTAATGCCAACAACTCGCTCAACTAATATATTCGAGTAACTGTAATGTGATGGGTTGCCATGTAAATATTAACGACAGTATTATACCTTTTTGTAAATTGACCAACACTACTTCTAAATTATACGTGTTAGCTCAAGAACGATCTCTGCGATTGTAAAGTTGACGCATACAAAATGTGTGTGAATAGCCTCAATCATCTACGCACCGTGGCACCACCATTTGTCTGCAATAATATAGCCGAGCTCCGTAAGGTAGAGCCACCGCTTGGCGCTATCGCAACCACAAGGTTTGATTTTCCCCGTCTTGGAACTCAAGGCAGAGCGAATGTCTCCGTAGAATCTGAGTAGTTTATCGGGGACGTGTTTCTTATTCTAGATTTTCAGCTGTGAATACGATTGCTGGGTTCCCAATAAGATTTAGTATTTTCAATATAAATGTTGTACACTCGTTGCAAATCGCACATATGGATCTAATGCATGAGCCTGAGGGGCATATATGTCCCGTACACCTTTTGAATTTGGCGAGTTCCTGGTCCTTCTTTGAATGCGCCTCCGATAGTGCCCCATAAACCTTTGGAATGTTTCCTCGTTTAGGTGGATCAACATGCACCGTCTGCTGACCGACCTTGATTCCTTTCATTAAATGAATCAAAGTGTGGACTGTCTCACTGCGTTTCATCGATGCTTATTGAACCTTGACGTTATCAATTTTCTCTTGTAGCGATTAACCAACTTCTTCCACATCTTTTCAATTGGCACCGTCACTATGGTACCTTGATGACTGCTATCTCAATTCGTGCCTATCCATATCAAAGGGATCATGCTGAGCAAGCCAGTTGAAGATTAGTTTCAAATCCTAAAAATCTCGATTACAGCGGGCGCTGCCCAGCTCCACGTGCTGCTCACTGGTTCTGTGGACAAGTCCTATGACGTCGGTCATGGCCTCGTGCACCTCGGTACACTTATGCATACTGTATACCCATAGCAATCTCACAGTCTCTG
The DNA here is from genome assembly GCA_963995525.1 of Escarpia spicata. Taxonomy (NCBI): domain Eukaryota; kingdom Metazoa; phylum Annelida; class Polychaeta; order Sabellida; family Siboglinidae; genus Escarpia; species Escarpia spicata. Next base: position 73,938,949 of record OZ023206.1, read on the forward strand.
CGATCCGTCCTCCTCCAGTTAATCAACCTTCGCTCTTCACAGATCGCATCATTACTTGCTCAAGTGTGAGATCTGTCCACAAGCCGGCCCAGTAACGATCGCTGCGACGCTACGTGTGGTACCCATGCTCTGTAAACTGTGCATACAACCAGGCGTAGCTAGAAGCAGCTCTAACATCCACTGGAGATACATGCGACCAGTTTTGGCACAGTTGAAGTGGCCGGAGACAGCAAATAAGTTCAGCATACGAAGAAATGCAATTATATGCATATTCCAGCTGTCTATCCTCTATGCACGAATGAGCAGCTTTAAAGGGTCGATGTACTCCATGTATATCAGTCACAATTGTACGTGCCGTTCTTGAACTCTTCTTTTGTTCACACTTGATGTCTTCCATGATGTTTTTCTGCTTTATGAGAACAGGTCACTCGCCAGTAGTCTCAACACCGATTTCGTTATTTCTAAGCTGTTCGTAGTACAAACGAAGCTCTTCTACTTCAGTCTCATTCATTCTCTTGGTGGACTCGTATAAATCGCAGTCAAGTTCATACAAAGTTATGTCAAACTCCTCGTGACATTCCGAGTCAGCATCATTGGAAACTTAATCACTTTCATCCTCTAAAGTGAAGTCTCCCTTACCGACGTCACCCATTTCAACGGTTGTCCTGTGCTGCACCACGACAGGATCACCAACGCCGCACTGAACTGATTTCCTCGGAAGCACCGCTTCTTTGAGTCTGGCCATGAGTGCTGCTTTAAATAAAAAGTTTCCTCTTAGAGCTCTTGAAACAGCCTTCCCCGACATCATGTGTGTCTCTGCAATCACACCGTAAACACCGTTTCAAGCGAGTCCGACAAGCCTGATCCTGCCATCAAGCTGCCGATGCTGCCGAGAAGGAAGGAAAGAATGAATGAAGGAAGGAAGGAAGGGATGAAGGAAGGAAGGCAGGAAAGAATGAAGGCAGGAAGGAAGGCAGGAGGGAAGGAAGGAAGGAAGGAAGGAAGGAAGGAAGGAAGGAAGGAAGGAAGGAAGGAAGGAAGGAAGGAAGGAAGGAAGGAAGGAAGGAAGGAAGGAAGGAAGGAAGGAAGGAAGGAAGGAAGGAAGGAAGGAAGGAAAGAAATGTTTATTTGTCCCAGTAACACAAAACTGATCGATGATAAATATACATCAATCATATGCAACCAATACGTTACCTTATTCCCAATACAACAAAAAAACAATCACGAAATAAACTATTCAAAACAATACATTAGTGTGAATGAAACAGTGGTGTCAAAGGGACGGAAGACCCCTATTAAGACAAATTTTGGTCGCCTCACGAAAGAGCCACCCAAAGCTCACCATGGTATGAAAATTCAGAAACATAATACATTTGATATACTATATCCGGTAAACAGGTTTACAGAACTTTGACATGCCAATATTAAAGAACTTTGACAGTGCATCTAGGCACAGATCACGTATGCTTATATCGTGTCTGTGGTTTCCGACATGGGAATTCATTGAAATTTAACTAAAAAAGGGGTCCTTCACTGAAAAGACTATAACTTTTTTCGCATGGAGGATTGAAGAGGAGTTTTCACCATGTTAAAGAGCACAACAATGCGCTTTGATTGATACTATATATGCTCAGGTAACAATTTGTTCCCGGTAGTCCATTATTTGGATATAGAACGACCATATACCATATAGCCTACTCCACTCTTCGGGGATTGGGGTGTAGATCTACGGGTCGACGTGAAGAAGCGTTACACTGTCGGGGGTGTCCGGTTGTGCTTTACGTAACGAATTCAACGAATATGTGTTAGTTTGTTCAGCTGTCAATGTTTGACTGATAATGCTCAACATATACCAAGTTAGGTGCATTCAGAAGAGTATGTCTTTTAGCGTTTTGGGGGTAAGAATAAAAACGAGCTCCCAAATAGCTTCAATATCATGCCCTGGTAGTTAATTGTCAGTCGTGACTGTAACATTTACGAAATGTTTCAAAAGAAACTATATGATCTAATGTATTTAAACACCATGACGTGCTCGCAGGTCGTTGTTTGTTCATTGATAGGCCCTTGTCATGATAGTGTTGAATTGTCAAATGATATTCGTCTTGCTATGCTATTTTAAGAGTTTATAATAAATATATATATATATATATATAATTATATATATATATAGACGTAATCATTATTCTGTCTGCGTCTACTCCGTGTTATCAAGTCCATGACCCAGTGGCCGATTTGTTGAAGTATTCGCGCGGGCTCTTGGTTCTTGCGATTGTTAGGTTACGTATTACGAGCACATTAAGTTTTACGTTTCATACACATGATTTACCACATAAACATGCAAAATCTTGACATATATATGGGGTGCTATTTTTTTCGCCGCCGCGCCGCCGTAACTTCAGGTTTTTCTAACCTAAACGGGAGACACATTCCTAAGGTTTAGGGGGCACTATCGGGGGCACATTAACAAATGTCTAGGAATGCGCCAAATTCAAAAGGTATGTCGGACACATATTATGCCCCTCAGGCTCACTGGATCCACCTGTGCGATATGCAACGAGTGTACACAATTTATATTGAAAATACTAAATCTTATACGTTGGGAACTCAGCAATCGTATTCACAGCTGAAAATCTAGAATAAAAAACCGATGAACTACTCACATTCCACACGATAGCGCCCATCGGTGGCTCTACCTTACGGAGCTTAGCTATATTAATGCAGACAAATGGTGGCGCCACGGTGTATGTGTCAACTTTACAATCGCAGAGATCGTTCTTGAACTAACACGTATAATTTAGAAGTATTGTTGGTCAATGTACAAAAGGTATGATATTGTCATTAATCTTTACATGGCAACCAATCACATTACTCGAATATGTTAGTTGAGCGAGTTGTTGGCGTTACTAATATTTTAGTGTGAGCGATAAACGGGTGATTCATCCTGAGATCCAGTGGCATTGGCACACTCACACATGCGCGGCGGCGTTTTTGGTTGGTAAGCAATACATATGTGTTTTACTTGTACCATCATACTAAGGACAGTCAAACATAATTATAATGAATTTGACGTTTTGAAAAATAAGAAAAAACCGCCTGGCCTGGGTAAAATTCTGAAACACTGACTAGGGTCTAGGGCTAGGCCCTGGCCCTGGGCCAGACTTTTATGTCATTGATTTGATTCTGACAAATTGTTACAATCAATACAGAGGTTGTTTTTAAGCTCTTATTTTTTGAACAGCAAATACACACTTGGTAAAATGAAGATATTTACACAATTCTTTATGCAAGTTTGAATAGCCTCGTTGTGTGGGAAAATGTCACTCGCAACAGGCTTCTCGGGAACATTGACATTGTTTCTTTCCTGTGGTGATGATTACACATATTTGGAGCTGTTTTTGTCAAAATAGTGAAATATCGAGTACGATTTCATCACCATCGCCGATATAATTATATGTTATATATTAGTGGTGCAACCTTTTGCATTACTGAAAAAAGTCGCGATTTTAAACTGTATATATGTCTTGTTGGGCATTTATACTTCAATGTCCCAGCTTTTGAGTAGTGACTGATATACATCTGGCTAATGGTGTATTGATATCTGGCTAATGGTGTATTTATATCAGACGTCAATTTTCATTGCTTAAATAAATATAAATATAAATAAATCTTAATAAATACCCGAATAATCTCAACCTACTTTAAAATGGCAATAACATATGAACATGTCATAGCATATTTCAATTACACATGCAATGTTCAGTTTTATGATGTATAATGCATGGAGATGATACAAGTCTTTCTACAACTCTGTCTAATATTAATTAATCCAAATATAATTCATACTAAAGCTCAACACAACTTTCATTATTTCTATTTCAATGTGTAGATCACATAAATACAGTGTATGGTTAATGTGCACCAAGTTATTTGTGTTATAGGGCTGGTTTGTGCAAAGTAAAGTTTCATAACAATATCTTCTAACCCACATTGACTTTTAGGATCGGAAGTTGGCTAATTTTATAGAAATATATTAATATAGCACCTTTTAGTGTGTGTAGATTTATAATTAAACAGTCAGACATGTCATATTGCTCTGATCATACACATTGATATGCATAGATACCAAATGTTTACAATAGTTAATTAAGGCTTGTATATTTAGCTCGCAATTAATGCCTGAAAACCCTCTCGTGAATCGCGAAAGATTTATTGAAACATTTGGGGCACCCAGAAGTATCTCATTTTTGTTGTGATGGAAGCAGGAAAGGAACTTGTGAGTTATATATATATATATATGTTTGAGGGAGAAGCTTACACCTAGAAAAAGTTTTGTGACAATACATGATGCTACGCCTCATTGACGTTTTTGGGTCAGAAGTTGGCCAGTTGTAAAGAAATGTAACAACGTACCATCTTTGAATATGTACAGATTCATAATGAAGACAACCAGACCTGCAATATTACTCTGATTTGCACACTTGCATATACCAATTATATACAACTAGTTTCTGAGGTATGTGTATTTTGCTCACAATCCAGGTCTGAAAACCCTCTCGGGAGTTATTTATTGAATAAATAATTATATTTATAAACTTGGTGCACATACATTGTATTTATGTTCTAATTATATTTATGTGATCTATTCGTTGTAGAGAACAATTCCACAAAGTTTCATTGATACAGGTTAAATAGTTCGAGAGATATTAACCTGTGAAATGTTAATAATTTATTTATTTTTAAGAAGCCGTCACAAAAAGTCCCAAATTTCTGCCATAACTCGAAAAATACCGGAGTTAAATTTCGGATTCTTGCTTATCTTACCAAAGACTTTCTTCACCAAACTGATTCATTCACAAATTTCAGGGATGAAGGCAATAAATTTAAGGACTGTTGGTTGCGTTCACACGGAAAGACCCTCTACTAAAAGTGTGAGGAATACTTGAGAAGGTGTTAATAGTGTTATAAAATTATTATGCACGAAAAGGATTTGGATTATTCTGAGTAACCTGTATTATTTGTTTATTTTGACTTGTAATATATAGTTATACTCATTTAAAAACTATACTGGTACTTCGATTCTGCTTATTTAAACATATTGGGGTAAAGGCAACTTATTCCAGTCCGCTCCACCCTCTCAATTGCAAACATTTTAATTAATCAATTGCAAACATATTTAATTGATATTTTATCAATATTGACCCAATTTTAGCTAGTAATAATCAAATACAACACTGTACCAATAAAACGTTCAGACATTACCTTAATGGACAACATAACAATGTATTTAGTTTTAGAAAGGGTCATTCAACTGAATTTGCAGCTCTCGAATTAATTGATGGATATTAACAAGTATGATTATTAAGGATATACCTATACATGCTTACCTCAACTGTTCTAAAGTATTTGATACCCTGGACCACTCAGTATTGACAGATAAGTTTTATGGCATAAAAGGAGTAGTCCTAGATTTATTCAAAAATTATTTAAAAACAGAAAACAATGCGTAGACATTGAAGAAACCCCATCTGAAATGCTTAGTGTCTCAACAGGCATACTTCAAGGACCAATTGTAGGACCTTTGTTATTCTTAATCTACATTAATGACTTTGCCCAACCAAGTCCAAAATTCAAATTTATTATGTATGCCGATGATTCGACCCTCTCAAATACTGTAGATTCCTTTGTACGATATTAAAACAGTTAAAGTGTAGAAGTTACCCCTAAATAAAAATTAATCAAAGTATATGATTTTGTAAACAGCTAGAAGAAATAATAGGAATATGATAAACCCACCAAATCTACAACTAGATAACACAAACAATGATTGACTAGATGAATTCAATTTCCTAGTGCTAAGCTTTAATGAATAATTAAACTGGCATATCATCAAGATCTCAAATAGATGTTAGAGGACTACAGGTATCCTATATAAACTTAAACGATTCCTCCCTCTGAGTATAAAGGTGACGATATTGGTGTAACTTTTGGTTTAACGACCTCGGGCTATAGGTGTGATAGAATTTAAAAAAAACTTCAAACGTAAGCCATTCGAATACTAAATTTAATTAAATATAACGCACACCGATCCATTGTTCAAAAGTCTTAAATTACTAAAAGTAGAACATCTAAAATTGCATCAACTAAAATTATTCCATAAATATTCACTCAATAAACTACAAGTATACTTGTAAAACAAATAAGCATACAAAGCTAAGCTGCAGATTTGACGGTATTTTCTTATGACTATTAAAGTCAACTAAATCCGGTTTGATTAAATCTATACCTATAATAATCACAAATCAAATATTAACTTCGGGTACCTTTCCCGATAAACTAAAAACAGTAATACCGGTTTATAAAAAGGGGGATGATACCCTATTCTGTAACTACATACCAATATCAATCTTTCCTGCAATATTAAAAGTATTCGAAACAGTTATTTTGTAACCAGCTCGTATCTTTCTTTAGAATACATAAACTTATGTCCGACAACCAGTATGGATGTAGAAAGGATTGAAAGAATAGATGAGTTCAATTTCCTAGGGCTGAGCTTTAATGAACAGTTAAACTGGCAAAGTCATATCGACAAAATCTCAAATAGATGCCTCAGGACTATAGGTATCCTAAATAAACTTAAACAACTGTTACCTCTGAATATAAAGATCTCTTATAGTGTCACATGCAAACTATAGTTTAACGGTCTGGTGCTATAGATATGACAGAATTAAAACACATCAAGAGAAAGCTGTTCAGATCATAAGTTTAAGTAAATGTTGAACATATTCTAAAATTGCATCAACTGAAACTATTCCATAAATATTCACACTTTAAACTACCAGTATACCTGCAAAACTTACCATTTGTTCAAAACAACAGTATTCATAATTTGTACACACGTGGTCAACATAAAATCCATACAATCAGGGAACACCAGGAATTTGCCAAACGAAGCCTCAGGTATTCTTTGCCACATACGATAAATAATGCACCAGATTTAATAAAGGACAATGTCGTCACTCACAGTTTATATGGCTTCGCAATTTATTCCAAGCTTTAGTATCTGAATCCTTAGAGATCCTTACAATCTAAAACTGTTATATATGCAATAGGGACATGATTGACTGACTGTACACATCCTTTGTTATAAATTACTTAATTTAAAAACCGACTGTATTTAGTAAGTGTAATATACAGACATGATATATATATATTTATCTTATAGTAATGCACCAATTGTACTAGGGATTGTGTTATATTATATAAATAAACGATGACATTTCCTTTCAGATTGGCTCCTACAGCAGCACTTATTATTACTCTTAGTAGGAGTCTCCCGTCTCTTATATTACTTATTCTTTTGTTTTCCTACCATACATTTTATATTTACCACTTTGTCGACTCAAATGTAAATATATCGTGTGGTTTTTATTACAATTATTCTGTATTATGTATTTGATACTAATAAATATTCCTTGTTTCCTGTTTATCCAAAATACACCTATCCCAGACATATATGCTTAGCCTCTTGCAAACGACGTGTGATGGTTTACTTACTTTTTTCAGATCTGACCAATGTTTGTGACAGAGCTGTCAACATTGACGTAACCAAGCTGCAAAGACTCGCGCGCATTGACAACAACAACTGTCGCGTTGTTTGCACCATTACAACATAGGACATGGGGGCCACGTCACAGAATGTCAATATCTTTGACTTTAGAAACAAGACAAAACATGTGTCTGAGTGACTCATGACACCATATTTAGCGTTTATATAGATACCAACTCCCTGTGACGGGGAACCATTCAAATGTGACAGTTGTGCAGCAGGTGTAAAATTCGTTTGCTTTCTCAGACAGTTGAGAAAACACTGTTTGACACACGTGGAAGACATTCTTTTCCGAGGAACGGTTTAAAGCTGCACATTGACACATATCTAAACGTTCATTTGCTTTCTCAGATAGTTATCAAACTATGTGGGACACACGTAGAAGACATTCTTCACCGAGGAACGTTTTAAAGCTGCACATTGAGAACTATTTTAATGTGACATACATGTATGTGGAAAATGTTTTAACAATATGTAATTTTGAAACTGTAATGTGACACCTTGGTAAACACTACGACTAGTGAGCAATTCTTCAGATGTGTTGCACACTAGTGATGACACGTTTACGTGTTTGCATGCAATAGCGCTTTGAGGACAACAACACTATACACAATAATGTGTGTGTTTGTGTAAAAATGTTCGAAACAAATAAAGTTTAATTATGTATGTGAATGTGCACAGGGGTACAACAGAGAAACGATTAAAAGGTGACACTTGTGAGGCACAATTCCCACAAAATGGTAAGTTCAATGTACATATCCGGAACCACACTGGGGAAAAACCCTTCAAATGTGATACCTGTGGATCACAATTTTTAGCGTGTCGTAATTTGAAGTCTCATGTTCTTATCCACACTGCAGAAACCTTACAAATGAGACACATGTGGGGCACAGTTCACAAACAGTGGTCAATTGAACACGCATGTCCGTACCCACAACGGGGAGAAACCCTACAAATGTGATACGTGTGGTGCATAGTTCTCAACCAGTGGTCATTTGAAGACGCATGTCCGTACCCACACCGGGGAGAAACCTTACAAATGTGATACGTGTGGTGCACAGTTCTCACCAAATGGAAGTCTGCAGACGCATGTCCGTACCCACACCGGGGAGAAACCGTACAAATGTGATACGTGTGGTGCACAGTTCTCACGAAATGGAAGTCTGCAGACGCATGTCCGTACCCACACCAGGGAGAAACCTTATAAATGTGACACATGTGGGGCACAGTTCACAAACAGTGGTCAATTGAACACGCATGTCCGTATCCACACCGGGGAGAAACCCTACAAATGTGATACGTGTGGTGCACAGTTCTCAACCAGTGGTCATTTGAAGATGCATGTCCGTACCCACACCGGGGAGAAACCTTACAAATGTGATACGTGTGGTGCACAGTTCTCACGAAATGGAAGTCTGCAGACGCATGTCCGTACCCACACCGGGGAGAAACCGTACAAATGTGATACGTGTGGTGCATAGTTCTCACGAAATGGAAGACTGCAGACACATGTCCGTACCCACACCGGGGAGAAACCTTACAAATGTGATACGTGTTGTGCACAGTTCTCACGAAATAGAAATCTGCAGAGGCATGTCCGTACCCACACCAGAGAGAAACCCTACAAATGTGATACATGTGGTGCGCAGTGCTCAAACAGTGATCATTTGAAGACGCATGTCCGTACCCACACCGGGGAGAAACCTTACAAATGTGATACGTGTGGTGCACAGTTCTCAAAAAGTGGTAATTTGAAGTCTCATGTTCTTATCCACACGGGGGAGAAACCATACAAATGTGATACCTGTGGTGCACAGTTCTCAGAAAGTGGTAATTTAAATAGACATGTCCGTACACATACGGGAAAAAAACCTACAAATGTCTTATCTGTGGTGCACAATTCTCACAAAGTCTTATTTTTAATATACATATTCATACCGGGGAGAAACCATACAAATGTGATACCTGTGGTGCACAATTCTCACGTAGTGGTCATTTGAAGAGACATTTCCGTATCCACACGGGGGAGAAACCCTACAAATGCAATACCTGTGATGCACAATTCTCACGACGTGGAAATCTCAAGACGCATGTCCGTATCCACACCGGGGAGAAACCTTACCAATGTGATACCTGTGGTGCAGAGTTCTCAGAAAGTGGTAATTTGAAGAGACATATCCGTATCCATACGGAGGATAAACCTTAGAAATGTGATACCTCTGGTGCACAATTCTCACGGCGTAGGAATCTGAAGACGCATGTCCGTAACCACACCTGGAAGAAACCTTGCCAATGGTGCAGATATCTCAGAAAGTGGTAATTTGAAGGGACATGTCAGTATCCATTCGGGGAAAAACCCTACAAATGGCATACCTGTGGTGCACAGTTATCCGCAAGTGGAAGTCTGAATACGCATATCCGTATCCACACCGGGGAGAAACAAATGTCATATCTGCCGGGCACAATTTGTATACAGTAGTGGTTTGAAATCACGTGGCTGTTCTCATAATGGGCCGGAGCTGACGTGGTACGTGTGGCTTCGAGTTCTCAAAAAACGGCAATTTGAAGGCAGACATTCGCACTCGCAATGTGAAGACACGATTCATATTTGACATGTGGGATCAGTCTTTTTTTTAAATTGTTCATGAAAGAAACGTGTTCACATTCAAACAGGCAGCACACGTTTAAGATGTGATACGTGTGGACAATAGGTTGGAAGCAATAGCTTGTGAATGTTGTTTGTGGATACTTGTACCGATGTGAAATGGTTCAAATGCGTTACATGTAGAATGCTGTGGTTTTCATAATAAAAATGTTTCCTTGGATATGTTATGTGTGTGTGACGCCTCGCAACGTTTGTGGATGACGTGACATGAACAGCCCGATTTCTGATATCTTACTGTAGGCACGAGGTTCCTGGACTAGGCTGTCAAGCGGCTAATCTTTAATGCATAGGCCCATTAGAATAAAGTTGTGTTTTCGGCAACTCGTTCGACCCTATTAAAAGGTATCTGGTCGTAAAATTATCTACAACATGATAAGACAAGTATGCCATCAATTGCTGTCAACCATGTAGCCTATGACACTCTGGTGGTTGGGGTGTAGATATACGGGTCGACGTGATGAAGCGTTACACGGGGGTGGGGGTGTTCGAATGCACTTTACTTGACGAATACAACACATATGTGTTAGCTTGCTTAGGTGTCGATGTTTGAGTGATAATGCTCAAATGATATCAAGTTATATGCAATCAGAAGAGCATGTCCTTGAGGGTTCTGATGGTACCAATAAAAACGAGCTGCGAAATACCTTCAATTGTCACTACTAGCAAAATGATGCCTCGGTAGTTAATTGTTAGTCGCGATAGTAATATCTACCAGATGTTAGAAAACAAAATACGTAATTACATCTATTTAAACATCATGACGTACTCGCAAATACTCGTTGTTTGTTCATCAATGGGCCCTAGTCGTGACAGTGGTGAATTGTCAAATGATATTCGTCTTGCTATGCATATATATATATATATATACATGGGGCCTGTATATATATCATATGCTATATAATGTCATGATATCTATTATATATAGTGATATTAACAACTGTAAAAATGTTTTAAAAAACATGAAAAAAAAAATCCATCATTACTTTTAACCTGGTTTAATCGATTTATATATATATGTATGTGTGTGTGTGTGTGTGTGTGTGTGTGTGTGTGTGTGTGTGTATATGTGTGAGTTTGTGTGTGTGTGTGTGTGTGTGTGTGTGTGTGTGTGTGTGTGTGTGTGTGTGTGTGTGTGTGTATTCTAAGTAATTCCCTTCAATTTAACAACTGTCATTCAACACTGTATGTTATAAACGTGCTTGACAATGCTATATGTAATGATACAAACATTATTGTGTACCGCATTTCTGTGTATGCACATAAAACGTACAAGTATTATGAGCCAGTTACCTAAAACTTCTCTGGCATAAGCAGGTGAAGTACATGGTTATGAAAATGGTATTGCTGCAGTGCGCAATATATATCCAGATTGTAACTTATTTAACTTTACAAATACTAAATATTATCTTGAGGATGACATTAATGAAGTTATAAAAAGAAATAATTTCAGCGAGGAAGAATTCCCACTGATGCATTTAAATATTAGAACCTTATCGAAGAACATCAGCAAACTGAGTGACTTCTTATGGTTGATCGACAACAAATTCAAGGTTATCGATCTAAGTGAAACTTGGATAAATAATAATAACGTTGACTTATATGAATTACTAGAGTATATAGTTATTCATTTTACTAGACCTTCCAAGAAGGCAGGTGGTGTATCCTTGTATGTTCATAGTTCTCTTGAGTACATTGAGTTATTACATATGAGTATCATAACTGAATGTTTGGAATGCATGTTTATTGAAGTCAACACTCAGTCTACAATACGTAATAAAAACACGATTGTTGGTATTGTCTATAGACCACCTAATACAAATATAATAGTGTATAATAGTGTACAATAGTGTACAATATTGTACAATAATTGTTCTTCTTCTTTGACTATTCCCGTCATCTGGGGTCGTCGGTATAACTGGTAATTTTCTTTCTCCATGTCGCCCTGTCCATCACCACATCTGCACCGAGACCCACGATTTCCATGTCTCTTCTGCATGTGTCCTTCCATCTTGTCTTCGGTCGTCCTCTCCTTCTTCTTCCTGGTATCTCTGCATTTAGCACTCTTCTCATTATGTGCTCCTCTTCCCTTCTCATCACATGCCCATACCATTTCAGTCGTTTCTCTGTTATCTTTTTGGATGCTTGTGTCACTCTCGTTGCTCTTCTAATGTATTCGTTTCGGATCTTATCTTTCTTTGTTACTCATCACATCCACCTGAGCATCCTCATCTCATTCATCTCTATCCTTGCTTCTTGTCCTTTCGTTGTTGCCCAGGTCTCAACCCCGTACAGCATGGCTGGCCTGACTACTGTTTTATTCATCTTCCTCTTCAACTTCACTGGCGTCCTCCTGTCGCACAACACACAACTGAATTTCGTCCAATTTCTCCAAGCTGCACTCACTCTCTGTTTGATCTCCGTTTCCTTGCCTACTCTCTCTTCCACGACTGACCCTAGATATCTGAAGTGTGTCATTTGTTCCAGCTTGTCTCCCAGTATCTTTACAGTTGATCTGTCTATCTCCTCATTACGTTCGAACATGAAGTCCATGAATTGGGTATTCGGTCGACTAACCCTCATTCCTCTCTCTTCCAGTGCCTTCCTCCACGTCTCCATGTACTCTGTCATGTCTACCTCCTTTCCTCCACACAGCACAATGTCATCTGCGAACATAATTGATTCTGGTGTATCTTTTCTCACCTTCTCCGTCAAGACGTCCATCAATATGAGGGACATGTATGGATTCAATGCAGATCCTTGGTGCAACCCAACCTCTACGCCAAAGTTGCTGCTTTCACCAGCCACACTGCGTACCTTTGTCTCACACCCCCTGTAGATATCCTATATCAGTCTGATGTACTTTTCCGGTACATTCCTTTCTCTCGCACATCACCATATCTCCTCCCTTGGTACCCGATCGTATGCTTTCTCCAAGTCGATAAATACCGCTCTGATGTTCTTCTTTCCGTCCCTGTGTTTCTCTATTGTGGTATTTCTGCCCTGCGTAAACCCAAACTTACCTTAATTTATGTCGGTGCATTCTCTCATCCTCTTGTCTGTGACTCTCTCCCATATCTTAAAGGTGTGCGTCAGGAGTTTGATCCCTCGGTAATTCTTACACACCTGAATGTCACCTTTTCTCTTGAAGATTGGGACCTGTATGCTCTGTCGCCAAACCGATGGCATGTATTCTGAAGTCATGACGCAGTTGAATAGTCTGCATAGTAACTTTACATCAAAGTTGCCCATACATTTCCAAGCTTCAGCTGGTATTTCATCTGCTCCTATAGTCTTCCCACTTTTCATCTCTCTGAGTGCTTTCTCTGTTTCTTTTGTACAATAATTCATTTCCACTAATTAAAAAATTATTAGGGCAAGAAAACATAAACCGTGGACTTAGACAATCCATTAGAATTAAACACAAATTGTACAAGAATTACTTAAAAAACCGACTGTTTACAATGAAATTAACTATAAAAGATATATAAATAAATTAAATTGCCTTATTGCCACAGCAGAAAGAGAACACTACCGACTCGAGCTTCATAAGCAAAAGGGCAACTTGCAAAAAACCTGGAGAATTTTTAAGAGTATTATAGGAAGGAAGGAAGGAAGTAAACATATATAACGACCAATTACTAATTGATGGTAAATTAACCAAAAAATTAAACGTGCATAGCTTATACATTTTACGAATATTTTACAAGTATAGGCTGATAACATACCAGTTACATCAGAGAGTCCTGATGATTACCCTGAAGGAGTCTATAGAAATGTTTCTGTCATCAGCCACACAAGATGAGATAAAGGAAATTATTCAGACTTTAACAAACTCCAGTTCTGGATGGGATGGAAAAAAACCTGTAACTCTTAAACATGTAGTCTCCAATCTATTTGAACCATTATGTTATATTGTAAACTTATTATTTGATGAAGGATATGTTCCCGATCAGCTAAAAATAGATGATTCAATTCAATTTGGATTTAGGAAAAGGTACTCCACTGCTATATATTTGCCATATAAACACAACAGCGAATAAAATCAATAAAATAATTGGAATTTTAAATAAACTTAAACATGTATTACCTAAGACTATATTATCTATAATGTATAATTCGCTCATTCTTCCAAGGTTAATTATGGCATATTGGTGTGGGGTTATCAAGCCCATCGTTTTTTTAAACTTCAAAAGAAAGCAGTGCGAATAATAATAATAATAATAAGATAACTTCTATTGCGCCTAAATCCTTGGAAACCAAGCTCAGAGACGCATCAAAACAAAAGGGTTGGTCAATCTCAAAGGCCATAAGTAGTTTTCCAGTTGTCAACATATGGGTCAAGGCGCTAGGGAGCTACGGTGGATAAGCAAGGTTGTAAAGATAGGTTTTTAAATGACGACGGAATTTGGTAATATTTTCAACTGATCTAACACTAAGAGGAAGCATATTCCAAAGAGTTGGTGCAGCAACAGAACAAACCCTAGTTCCAATGTTAGTGTTGACTCTAGGAACAAAAAGTAGGTCAGAAGTAGATGATCGAAGTTGGATAGATTTTCTTACAGGAGTAAGCAATAAATGCAAATAAGATGGTTGCTTATTGGACAGTGCCTGGTATGTAATGGTACAGATCTTAAATATTATACGATATCGTACAGGAAGCCAATGTAAAGACTTCAAAAATGGCACAAAGCGAGAAAAACGTGGAGATCTTGTAACTACTCTTGCTAGACAATTTTGGACACGCTGAAGTTTTGTGATATCCTTGCTAGCGATATTATAACGGAGGGAATTGCAATAGTCAAGTCTGCTGCTAACAAGCGCTGTTGCAATAGTCTTAGCAACAGAAAATGACATATACCGGCGAATACGGCGAAAATCACGAATATTATAAAAACAGCAGCGACATGTTTGAGATATATGTTGTCGGAAATTGAAGTTACTTCAAGTAAATACAATTCTCACACAGATCCCTTCTTCAAAGAATGTACATTTCTTAAGCTGGATGACATCTATAGACTACAACAGCTCAAATTTTATTACAAATTGATCAACAAGGTTATACCAGAATACGTCAGTCGTATTCCATACACATATCACTTTGCAATTCACCAATACTCGTGGTAAAACAACTTATTTATTCCCAGAGTTAATAATCAATATGCAAACAAGTACGCCAGACACAACATTATACAAATTGTTAACAATACTCAAAACTTCATCCTTGATACAATTTATACACATAGTTTATATGTTTTTTCCACTTATAGAAAACATTGCGTTATCAATTTGTCATATTTCTAACTATTACATCTGTCATTCTTAAAATAGACATGACTTTGCATTTGTTTAAACTAATTTATGTATTATACTATACTATAATATACTATACTAAACCTACTATGTTTACACATATATGTATGCATATATAGTTGATCACGTGATAATCATATAATTATGTTACATCAGGGCTCCCACGATAGCGGCGTATAATTGTTTTAATGGGAGCCTCCCTGACCTTACAATGAATTTTATATTGTCGTTTATGTACTTATTATGGTCAAAATAAATACTGTCTGTCTGTCTGTCTGTCTATGGGTATTTTAATACTAATAGATAACGTTAATAAGGCAATTGACAACAAAGACCACGTAATAGGGGTATTTCTGGATTTCGCTAAAGCGTTTGATACTGTTAATCATAACATCTTATTGAGAAAATTAGCACATTGTGGAATCAGAGGAAACATACTCCTGTGGATTCATAACTACTTAAGTAACAGACAACAACGAGTAAAATTTAAAGGAACAAAATCTGCCCTTAACAATAGAACATGTGGTGTTCCACAGGGTTCAATTTTGGGACCTTTACTCTTTCTTATCTACATAAATGATTTGACTACTTTATCTGACACAACGTTTACCATTATGTTTGCTGATGACACGAGCATTTTTAATACAAGGTAACAATATACATGAAATAGAAAATGTTCTGAACTCTGAAATAAAACGAATATCCCTATGGCTTAAAATTAATAAACTGTCTTTAAATATACAGAAATCTCACACAATTACCTTTAGTAATATGAAGAGTATAAGAGAGGGGGGTAATAATATTTACATAGACAACATAAAAGTTCACACTGTAAAACAAATAAACTTGTTGAGTCTACTTATAAATAACACATTGAACTGGAGCGCTCACATTAAATATATATCAAATAAAATAACTAAGAATATTGGCATCATTAAAAAGGTGACGAACAAATTAGATAAATGCCTATTGCTAAATATATATTATATATTTATCTACCCATATTTTACCTACTGTAATATTGTTTGGGGAAGGGCCCCGAATATATACCTAACTAAGATATTATTTACTTAAAAAAAGAATTTTGCGCATAATTAGTCATGTAGGAATTTTTTTATCACACAGCCTTTATTTATTTCTTATGGGATAATGAATATATATCAGTTAAATAAATACTTATGCTATATTCTAATGTTCAAACATAACAACGGTATGTTGCCAGGTATATTTAATGATGTAAATATAATACAAGACAGGAAGTAGTATATTAAATATCATATTGCAAGGCAAATCGCAGACAATTATCTTTGGCCTATGTAGGTCCTAAAATCTGTAATTCTGTCGTCATGAATAATTTTCTACAATGTTGTGCAAGTTTACATATCTTCAAAAAGAGTAAAATTTCAACTTTTGCGTAATCAGTAGCATAGATGATATTTTTTGTTCCTACTTTAAATGTCATTGTTATGTTATGATGCACCTTGTTATATTTGTATTATTAATTGATCACTAACACATGTGCATCAAATGTATTTTTTTATGGTAAATTTATAATGTAATATTAATTAAATTGTTAGAATATCATGATGGTATATGTTCTTTTGAAAGAATTATGATTTATTTACAATGTGAACACTTGAATAAGGAATACAAGCAAATGTTTTGTTTAATTCCGTTTGTTCACAATGTATATTTGCTATCTACTTGTGTCACTGCATTGTACTGTACTGAGCATTATGCAGCAATAAAGGTTATTATTATTATTATAAAAAATGCTCTTTTTATGAAATGCACGTCAATTTGTCAATGCGTTATTCTATGTATTTATATTATATGATGTCATTCGTATTATATGTCTTCACACTTCCATGTTAATTACAGATACTCAGTTAACAAGTATTTTCCAATGCACACTATACCATTCAATGATCACTTTACGTGATGGCGTTCCATTGTGTCAGTTTACATTGGATTACGACGCCTTGTTGTCATTTTTTATTTGCGTCAATTTTTGTTAAATGTACAATTATTACATTACCTAATTATAGATGGTTCTTGAAATCAGCCCCAATGGGTTTCTAAAGAAACTCCCGAATAACTTGGTGAAACCATATTTAGGTTCTTACTTGTAATATATATGTAAACGAGTAAGCAAATAAACTTCAATTCATTGTTGTGAGGGTAGACGTAATCGTCATACTGCCTGCGTCTACGCCATGTTGTCAAGTCCATAACGCAGGGGCCGTTTTGCTGAAGCATTCGCCACGCTCTCGTGGTTCTTGCGATTGCGAGCACCTTACGTTTTACGTTTCGAACAACTGATTACCACATTTAAACGTGAATATCTTGACATATATAAGGGTGCTGTTGATTTTTATTCACCGCATCAACTTCAACTTCTTCTAACGTAGACGGGGACACATTCCAAAGGTTTAGAGGGGGCACTCCAAATGTCTAAGGGACACGTGCCCCACTGCGTCCCTGCATGGATCCACCATAGACCAGTTAGTAAAATATAAGTTATTTGCAAATTACTAGAAAGATTAATTAAAGATCATATGGTGGATTTTCTTGTTAAACATAACTTGTTAAACCCATCTCAACATGGATTTATAAAAGCGAAGTCATGCTTAACAAATATGTTATGTTTTTTGAAAGACATCACTAAGTGGGCAGATGAGGGATCACCAGTAGATATCGTCTACTTAGATTTCCAAAAGCTTTCGACAAAGTATCACATCAAAGATTACTGCTTAAACTAAAGGCCCATGGCATAGGAAATGGTATAATAAACTGGATAGAAAAAAGGCTGATTGACAGAAGACAACGTGTAGTAGTTGATGGGGAGGCTTCAAACAGGAAATCGGTATTGAGTGGGGTACCACAGGGATCAGTACTAGGACCTATATTATTCTTAATATATATCATCGATTTGTATGATGAAAAAAAAACCAAGGTGTTGAAATTTGCAGATGATACAAAAGTGTTTAGAAGGATTAAAAGTGATGGAGATAGACAACATTTACAAGGTGATCTTGAAAAGTTGATCAAATGGTCTGAAAATTGGCAAATGCTGTTCAATTTTGGGAAATGTAAATGCCTCCACGCAGGACATGGGAACGAAGAGGTAGATTATACA
The DNA here is from genome assembly GCA_963995525.1 of Escarpia spicata. NCBI lineage: Eukaryota > Metazoa > Annelida > Polychaeta > Sabellida > Siboglinidae > Escarpia > Escarpia spicata. The sequence goes on from OZ023206.1 coordinate 73,957,669, forward strand.
ATGGGGGGGGGGGGTACTGTACTAAGTACTACTGTAAAAAAAGGACATAGGGTTAACCATTATTGCTGATATGAAGGTTTCAGAGCAGTGCGGAATTTCAGCTTCAAAGGGAAATCAAATCCTTGGATTAATTAGGCGAAACATAACGTATAAGGAAAAAGAGCTAATAATACCGCTGTACAAAACAATAGTTAGGCCTCATTTAGAATACTGTATTCAAGCGTGGAGGCCGTATCGCAGGAAGGACATAGATATGCTAGAAAGAGTGCAGAGGAGAGCAACTAAAATGATACAAAAACTGAGGGATCTTAGTTATGAAATACGCCTAAAAAATTGCGGCTTAACAACACTAGAGACCAGGAGATTGAGAGGAGATCAGATAGAAGTGTTTAAAATAATGAATGGTTATGGAAATATTGATATAAGTATTTTTTTCTCAGTTAAGAAAGATAGAAGGACTAGAGGACATCAAGTTACATTAGCAAAGGAGCAGTGTAGATTAGATATAAGAAAGTTCTCATTTTCACAAAGGACTGTAAATGAATGGAACAGATTATCTGCTGATTATGTGGGTGCTAGTAGCGTGAATATGTTTAAAAATAAAATCGACACATATCTCAGAAGGGCGGGATACACATAGGTAAAAGGGTCGGACTCTCGATAAGCCAAATGGCTTCCTTGTCCACCTGCCACCTAGAGTTAATTCTCCTGGTGGCAATCTTGTTAAATCTTGTTAAACCTGTGCGATATGCAAAGATTGTAAACAGTTTATATGGAAAATGCTAAATCTTACACGTTGGGAACTCAACGACCGTATTTACAGCTGAAAATCTAGGATAAAAAACAAGTCCCCGGTGAGCTACTCAGATTATATGCAGACATTCCTTCTGCTTAGAGTTCCATGACGGGAAAATGAAACCTTTCGCTTGCGATAGCGTCCAGCGGTAGCTCTACATGACGGAGTCTGGTTATATTAAACGAGACAAATGGTGGCGTCACGGTGCGTAGATGACCGAGGCTATGCACACACAATTTATTGGCGTCGACTTCACAATCAATCATACTTGATGCTTGATGTAAGAATCCCTTTACAGCTGTTCACAGCTAAACTGTTCGTTCTTGGGCTAACACGTGTGATTTATAAGTAGTGTTGGTCATGTATAAACACAGATGTAAAGCTGTCGTTAATCTTTACATGGCAACCCATCACATTACTTGAATCTGTTAGTTGAGTGAGTTGATGACGTCCTTCTTTTAATGTGAGCGATAAACGGATGATGCAGCCTGGTATCTAGTTGCAGTGGCACACTCACACATGCGCGGTGTAAGCAATAATTATATGTTTTACCTGTACCATGGTAGGCAAACACAGTCATACATAATTATAATCAATAGCATTAATCTGTCCAAACTCCCCCACAAACCAATCTCTTCAGCTGCAAACTAGGTTCTTCTACCAGATATCGGTCTCTTGTCTAACTATGGTATACCGATGCGCATCTCCTGCAAATATCAACAGTTATCTTCAAATTGTTGAAGTTGGTTGTTTGACTGGAAAGAGAATAGGATGTTTTGAAAACAATCTGAAAAACAGCCTAGCCTGGGTAAAAATATAAAATTCAAAGACACTGACTAGGCTTATTTAATTGATTTCATTTTGAGTTTAGAAAAATTGTTATAGTCAATACAGAGGCTATTTTGAGTGAAGCTCTTATTTTGTTAACAGCAAGTACAGACTTGGTAAAATGAAGATATTTGCTAAATTCACTATTACGTGTTTGAATAGCCTCGTTGTGCGGGAAGATGCCACTCTTACCAATAACAAGCTTCTCGGGACCACTGACATTGTTTCTTTCCTGTGATGATGATTACAGATAGTTACAGCTGTTTTTGTCAAAACAGTGAAATATCGAGTATGATTTCATCATCATTGCCGATATAATCATATGCTATATATTATATCTACGACTTTTTGCATTACTGAACAATTTCTCAATTTTAAACTGTATATATGTCTTGTTGGAAATTCATACTCCAAGGCCCCAGCATTTGAGAAGTGACTGATTTATCACATCACACAAATGTTTGTGACAGAACTGTCACCAATGAAGTGACAAAGCTGCATAGACTCGCGCGCATTGAAAACAACAACTGTCGCGTTGTGTGCACCAATACGACATACAATATGGAGCCACTTCACAGAATGTCAACATCTTTGACTTCAAGAACAAGACAAAACATGTGACTGAGTGACTCATGACACTATTTTGCGTTTATGTAGACACTAATTCCTTGTGACGGGGACCCATTCAAGTGTGACAGTTGTGCAACATATGTAAAGGTTTATTTGCTTTCTCGGACAGTTGAGGAAACTCTGTGTGACACACGTGGAATACATTCTTCTTTAATTAAAGCTGCACATTGACAGGTATTTAAATGTGACACCTGTAGAAAATGTTTAAACAAGAGGTTAGTTTGAAACAATATTGTTCCACCTTGGTAAACAATACGACTAGTGAGAAACTTTTCAGATGTGATGTATACTAGTGACAACACGTTTGCGTGTTTGTAGCAATAGTGCATTGAGGACAACTGCACGATATAAAATGTGATTTGTTTGTTTGTATAAAAAGGTTAGAAACAAAAAGCAGTTTTATTATGTCTGTGAATGTGCACACGGGTACAGTAGAGAAACGATTCAAATGTGACACTTGTGGGGCACAATTCTCACAACGTGGTTATTTGAATGTACATATCCGTATCCACATTGGGGAAAATCCATTCAAATGTGATACCTGTGGTCCACAATTTTCAACGAGTAGTAAATTGAAGTCTTATGTTCTTATCCAAACTGGGCAGAAACCCTACAAATGTGACACATGTGGTGCACAGTTCGCACACTGTGCTTCTTAAAAGACATACGTCCATATCCACACTGGAGAGAAACCCTTCAAATGTTGACTCTGTGGTGCACAATTATCAGGCAGTGGTCAATTGAAGAGACATGTCCGTATCCACAACGGGGAGAAATCCTACAAATGCGATAGTATATCTAAAATATTCTCTAAAAGATGTTCGCGTCCTCAGGCATTGTGTCCTCTTCCGGTTAACAGCATTCTGACATTCTTCACCTCGACAGTCACGACAAGCAGTTACACAACTGAGCCCACTTTTCTGACAGAAACAAAGATTGGTACTGCAGGGATTTTGTTACGATGCCTTACATTTGCAGCGCACATACTTCAGAAGAACATCGGGGACAGGTTCCATGTCGGTTATGACAGGCGCCAATCTACCATTAGCCATAATCCACCCCCATTCGCACGGTTCCATTTGAGACACATTCAGACTCTTCCAAATCATAAACTGCAAATGCACTGTGAGGCTATGTTGGAATGCAGCTCGTTCCGTCGGGGGAAGTCGCTCTGCTCGCAAGGTGGAAGAGGTTGTTGCTGCAAGCTCCCTGTAGCGAACATGTCGTAATTTGATCAATGAGTCGTCTGGCATCCCGCCATACATTTTGATGAAGATCCGTGCACCAGCTTCTCCGACAGCATCCTTCTTCGCTACTACTGCACACCATTGTCGCACTTCTTGCGATTTCTTGACAAGCTTGAGGATCCTGCATGTTATGTGACCAAATACTGCAGAGCTTGTATAACAGTCACTCCATGCGTGAAGTTCCAGGAGGTGATGGAGAACAGTCTGCCCTAAGTGTCCTACAACTTCTATGATACTAATGAGCTTGATAGGTCTCTTCTGTGCTTTCGTGGATTCTGATCGTAAGTGGATATACGCCATGTCTGTGTTCCAGTGAACGATCAGAAGAACAAGGAAGTCAGTGTCATCAACTATCACTGTGGCATGGTCAAAAGCTGCAAAAACGATCTGGGTATCAGCATCGCTCTTACTCTGTATCACTTCATGACCGTCCAACCTGAGATAGTGGCTCAGTAGGTTGATGGACTGGGTCTTGTTCTTTTCGTTCGCGAGAAAGAGCTGCTGATTTCTGTTAGCGTGTATTTCTTTGCTGATCTGAACATCTGCTGAAGTTGTCCAGCCTTTCTCTGGTGCGCGTGATTTTTCACTGAGGATCCATTTGCACAGCCGTCAAAACGATGCTACATTCTCCATACTTGTAACGGATATACGGAAGGTACTGCATGATTACTTCTACGTACGTCTTTCCAGCCAGCCAGCCATCGCACTCTATGAAGATAGGCACCCCTCCATCCAAGACATACGTCGTGTTTTCTCCTGCTATCCCCATGGCTGCGCCAATATTTATTATTATTATTATGAAGCATTTATAGAGCGCCGTGTGTCCGGATAACAAATCTGCTCAAAGGCGCTGACAATCGTAGAGTATACATAAAATACATTAAATGATCTAAAACATATTAAATAGAAAGGTAAAAGAAAATTGTTTAAAAATAAATATGTCTTTAAGAGTGATTTGAATGTAGCAACGCAGTTTGCATGCCTGACTGCATGAGGCAGGACATTCCACAATATCGGGCCAGCCACCGAGAAGGAACGACAGACATAATTTTCAAGGTGATATCTCGGAACAGTCAGCATACTTTGTTCGGCCAATTTAAGTGATCTGGTCGGCGTGTAGTATGTCACGAGCGATTAACCATACGCAGGGCCGAGATGGTGCACTGCACGATATACCAGCAGTGACAGCTTGAATTATATCCGCTGGAGTATAAGCAACCAGTGTAGACGGTACAGAACAGGTGTTATATGTTCTCGTCTCATTGTCTCGGTAATGAGACGTGCTGCGGAATTCTGTACTACCTACAAATTCAGCAAGTGCGTCTCCGGCAGACCATATATCAATGCATTGCCGTAAATAAATACGTGACATGGCTAAGGCGTTCACAGTGGTTTTGCAGGCATTAGTGACATTTCCTGATCAACGCGATGCTTCGGAGGTGACAATATGCCACCAGGCAAACACGAAGCACTTGAATCATCATCGACATAGTGTTGTCGAGTAGATCGCCGATGTTGCGGATAACCGGCTTCGGCGACACAGCACAGCCACATACATCAATGAATTGGTCAACAGGCGGGTGAACAAGTTTCCGATTGTTCATCGCAGGTATGACGATCACATCGGTTTTGTTATTGTTAAGCGGGAGATTATGGTATTACATCGAGGCTTTCACATCGGTGATCGATGCAACGAGATATTCTGTGGGTGGCCATTGTAAGTGGCTGGTAACGGGGAAAGTAAACAAACATTTGCATATCATCAGCGTACATTATGATAGCGCAGTTGATGATGTTCAAAAACGTGGGTGAGTCCAACGCAGTAGATCGTGAAGAGAAGAGGTCGGAGCACGCTATCCTGAGGCACATCACATGTTAGATCGACACTTCTTCAAATTATGTTGCCAACTGTAACTGCCTGTGTTCGCTGTGACAGATACAACCAGCGTTCCCTTAGCAAAAAATTATATAGAAAACTATAAATTTCCTATAGTATTCTATAGTATTCTATAGTATTCTATAGTATTCTATAGTATTCTATAGAAAACTATAATTTGGCTATGGAAATCTTAATTTCCTACAGAATTATATAGAATATTCTATAGAATTATATAGAATATGCTATCGTTTTTAAACAACCTATAGTTTTCTGTAGGATTCTATAGAAAACTATAGAATATTCTATAGAATCCTATAGTTTTTAGGCAACCTATAGGTTTTATGTAGGAATATATAGAAAACTATAGGATATGCTATAGAATCCTATAGTTTAAGACAACCTATAGGTTTTTTTGTAGTAATCTGTAGAAAACTATAGTATATTCTATAGCATTCTATAGTTTTAGAGAACCTATAGTTTTATGTAGGATTTTAGAAAAAAACTAGAATATTCTATATAATCCTATAGTTTTTAGAGAACCTATAATTTTGTGTAGGATTTTATAGAAAACTATATAATATTCTATATAATCCTATAGTTTTTAGAGAACCTATATATTTTTTGGTAGGATTTTATAGAAATCTATAGAATATTCTATAGAGTCCTATAGTTTTTACAGAACCTATAGTTTTTTGTAGGATTCTACAGAAAACTGTAGAATATTCTATAGAATCCTATAGTTTTTAGAGAACTTATAGTTTTGTTGTAGTATTTTATAGAAAATTATAGAATATCCTATAGAATCCTATAATTGTTAGAGAACCTGTAGTTTTTTGTAGGATTCTACAGAAAACTATAGAATATTCTATACAATTCTATAGTTCTTAGAGAACCTATATTTTTTTGAAGGATTTTATAGAAAACTATAGAATATTCTATACAATCCTATATATTTTAGAGAACCTATAGTTTTTTTGTAGGATTCTACAGAAAACCATAGAATATTCTATAGAATTCTATAGTTTTTAGATAATCTATAGTTTTCTATATAAATGTTATTTTAGTTTATGTGGAAACTTTTAACCACTCTTTTAAAAACATGTATGTATTTTTTTTTTATGTACATGTGGTGGATGTTACATATAAATATATATATGTCAGTATGTCGTAAACTAAAACGATGCTACTATATTATTTTATACCGAAACATTCAGCTAAGCATAATTGTTATGAATCTGGCATCCCATAATGTTATTTATTACCCGTGAGTCATTTCGGCGCGTAACGTTTAATTTCAAACAGAAGAAGGCCAGACGTCCTAGCGCGAAGTCGTTAGATTGTGGACAGAGTCATTATAATGAAGACTTTTCGGCCAATCATGCAACGAGACAAACGGTAAGACGTTGCCAAAGATTGCAGTGTGTTGTTTTTATAACCATTTGATCCACAGAGTAAAATACTGTTAACAATATTACGAAATAGTTATATACAGACAGCCGTTTGCGTAACCGCCAATTCCAACCTGCATCGATGCAACGATTTTACCTCGTTTTATATACCAAATCGATTATTCCGTCACTCCATTATTTGTGTATGTCGATTATTGTTTGAGGTACACACCGAGCATTATTTTCTGATCAATTATTTTACATTTAGCCAGATGGTAAAGTGGCCTCGACCCACTAGAGTAGATTTGCCTCAATTGTCGCTCATTGACGTTGTACATACCAACTAACCAACTGCATTGCCATGGCCACGTGAATGAATAATAAAAACAAGTAAAATGCAACACAGACTGTTAAAAAAATACCCTAAATTAAATGACAATAGAATGCAAATATGTGATCGATGATATGTGCGTGTTTCAAGTTCAAGCTTGTTACCTTGTTTGTGATGCATAGCCACGGCGCAGGCCATAGCCAGCTAGGGACTAGTGTAGCCTGTAAGTATATAATTAACATTTTTAGATATAAACATCAAGTCTATACTAATATATGTAATGTCCAATGGCAATGCCAATGATTTAAACAACTATTTATTTTGATTGATAATAACAATATTAACAATTTAGTTGTCTGTTTGTTAATGTTACTAATTCTGATAATAGTGATATATATAGTGATATATGTAGATTACTGTCACAGTACTAGACCTACTTGTTCAAAAATTATATGGGTACCGAATACTGCCGATAATGGGAACTGGTGGCCAAGTGGTAAAGCACCGGTCGAGGAGACTGGACTCGAATCCAACTTGGGACATTTTGTTCTCTTGGAAAATACGCTAGGCCATTGGACCCTTCTAACTGTTATCTGCCAGAGGAAGTAAAAGATCCCACACATGGGATAAATGAGCTCAGTTGAGTCCATCCTGTAGTGGACTTACTACCTGTTGGGCATGTAGATGAGGATATTATGAGATAAAACCACAGTGCAACATTGTAATAGGACTTTGATGAATAATAAGTTATTGTCAAAATGTTCCATATTTTAGATTTATGATGTATAATATTAGCCACACATATTGTATTTTTATTGTGTTCTGTTCCATTTATTTCAGGTTGGTGTCATCACGGATGTCCACAAGCAAGATTTGTACATTCTGACAGCACTGATAACAATATAAGTGGTATAGTGTTTGTGTGTATGCATTCTGAATTATTGAATATTATGATAACATACCCTGTACAATTATAATGTATTTATTGCAATACAGAACTCGGAATCAATTTATTTGACCAATAAATATGGTACATGTGTAAGGTTTCAGGGCAAAGCGCAATAGTGTAAATATCATCTTAAAATTGATATGATATTGAATATCTCAATACTACAAAATCATAATGACCGATATCTAGACCCAAACTATTTTATTACAGTAGAACCTGTCTTGGATAACCACCTGCTTTCTCGGTTCCTCTTGAAATTGACCATATTTTCAATGTTTGTTGACCTGTCATGAAAGACCACTGTTGCTAGGCTGAAGTGGCGGTCACTCAAGACACATTCTACTGTACATTTCAATTCTGCAATTTTGCGTAGGCAAATATGTCACCAGAGCCGCATGACGTTTATTGTATTTTACACTTAAACCCTTCCTATATATACTATTGTTATGCACTGGTAATAATGCATAAGTGTATAAATACAGTGTGGTATGCCACGTTCCAAGTAATGGAAGAAAACCATTCAACCATGCCAATTATGTTCAGTCAGAATGACTGACCCAACAACAGTTTCCAATCTAACATTCTGGAAGTGTTGAGAAACAACCCATCTTGCTTAGAGTCACTATCAACTGTTCACCCCTACCCTCTTGACACTATCGTGCCAAGTTATTTCGGTTTTCTCTTTCTACCACACGTTTTCCTCGCTCTCTTTGTCAATATCAAATGGAATACCATGTTATACCTGTTTCAAATTCCCGTGGTAGTATACCAGCGGTTTTGGGTCAAATTCATTGACATGTATTTAAATACAAATAATCTTGAAGGGTTAAAATATCATGACATTAAAAAGTATGTGTATTAAAGGTACTTATCAAAATGTTTTTTACAAAACCGCCAATAGCAAAAATAATGGCAAATCTTATATTGAGATATGTTGTTTATCAACATGATTTGACGATGTTATGTAAAAAAAAGACATGAGATGTCGCTTACTGACTGGCAATCTTTAGTGTTTGTACCATGTATGAAAATACCATGTTGTACCTGTTTCAAAATACTATGGTAGTATACCCGAGCACAGTGTATATCAAGTCACTGGCATTGGAACAGGGAAGGGGGCGTTCCAAAAAAACCCACCTTGAGGTTCTCCAGACATCTCGATCTGCACCCCCTTGAGGCTCGCTGAAAAAACCCACCTTAAAGCACTCTGGAAACCTAAATAAGCACCCCCATTCCGCAATGTTTAGGGGTAATCCTATCTCCAGCCCCCATACACCACAAACTGCACACCCCTTCCTAAATGTTGGGAAGCTAAGCTCCTAATCCACAAATATTAGGGACTAAGCTCCCCCAGCAGGTTCCAATGCCTATGCAAGTAAAACAAGTATTACCATGTTTAATTTGTTTCTTACATGGATGTTAATTGATGTGTATTTTAGCAGTAATATATTTAATGTTTCCAACAATATTTTTCGTGCTATCCCTGTTGTGAATGTCAGTGTGACATGTAGTCTGTGCTATTTCAGATAATGACTCATTATTGTTCACAAGTATTTAAGGATTAATTTCTTGACATGTGTGTTCAGTAGTCTATTTGTTGTATTTATATATACTTAATTGTTCATATTGTATTATAATGTATACATAAGGATTTGAGAAATGATTTGTGTCATTATTAGCATACCTTGCATTTATGTACATGTATGCTCAATATACTTTATTTTGTATTTGGTCATTCAATATGCTTGGATATTACTGTAGATTGCCTGTGTGATTAATGTATTTGAATATATAATATAATACAAATATTTGAAGATTAACGTGCACCTCTGTTAATGAGTATGTCATACAGAATATTTTCTGTAGGATATATCCTACAGGAAATAGCCTATAGGATATTTCTTATAGGAAATATTCCATAGAAAATGCTATTTTCTATAGAAAATTTCCTATAGAGTATTCTATAATTTTTTTTTTTGAAAATGTCCTGTAGTTTTCTGTAGAAAACCACAAAAATCCTGTAGTTTTCTATAGAAAATTTCCTATAGTTTTCTATGGAAAACTGCAAAAATCCTGTAGTTTTCTATAGAAAATTTCCTATAGTTTTCTATAGAAAACTGCGCAAAAATCCTGTAGTTTTCTATAGAAAAATTCATATATATTTTTCTATGGAAAACTGCAAAAATCCTGTAGTTTTCTATAGAAAATTTCCTATAGTTTTCTATAGAAAACTGCACAAAAATCCTGTAGTTTTCTATAGAAAATTTCTTATAGTTTTCTATAGAAAACTGCGCAAAAATCCTGTACTTTTCTATAGAAAATTTCCTATAGTTTTCTACAGAAAACTGCGCAAAATTCCTGTACTTTTCTATAGAAAGTTTTCTATAGAAAACTGCGCAAAAATCCTGTAGTTTTCTATAGAAAATTTCCTATAGTTTTCTATAGAAAACTGTGCAAAAATCCTGTAGTTTTCTTTAGAAAATTTCCTATAGTTTTCTATAGAAAACTGCGCAAAAATCCTGTAGTTTTCTATAGAAAATTCTATAGTTTTTTTTGCTAAGGGTTGCCAAGCACGCCAATTCTGTGCACTTGATTGAACAGCAAGTGGTTGTCGACAGTACCAAAAGAGGCACTAGTATCACGCTCTTCTTGTTATCCAGAGAAAGCAGTATGTCGTCCTGTATGCGTACTAGGGCTGTTTCACAGTTATGCATTGGACGGTACGCACTTTGGAAAATATCGAAGATGCCTTTCGCATATATGTGCTGTCGTATTTGGACTGGAATGCAGCTCTCGACGAGCTTCGATAAGAAAGACAGATTTCACATTGGACGATAATTCGATAACAGTTCTGGATCAAGACCATTCCTCTTTAGCAGCGGTGTTACCACAGCAATGCCGACACGATGGACTTGTTAACAATGCTGGTTAACACTGGTCCAAGAATGTAAATGTTAGATTTAACCATGCATCCAGAAATGACGTAAATGCTGGAAGAAGATTTGCTAGATGTCTTTTCATCCAGACCGTAGATGTCGGTGACTGTAGCAAGTTGAAAGTCGTACAATGGTTCTTCAATACGGCATTGGATATCGTGTAGGAATGTGGGTAGTTTGCGTTGCGAGCGTGCAGCCACCAGCCGTGGACTGATATAAGTGATTTTATCTGTGAAATAAGAGACCAATCGCTCAGCTAGCGCACCCGGGTCGTCGCCACATTCGGGGAGCGCAGGCGTACGAGTACGACCCATCAAAATGCTCGTGATGCGATACATTGCTTGGGTGTCGTGATATGTAGTTTTGATTTCAGCACAGTAATAAGCAGATTTGATTGTGGCGATGCTCCGTTTAAATGCGTTACGCAAGTCAGTGTAAATATCACGATGGGAAGCTAGCCGCGTATGACACCACTTGCGCTCTGCTCGTCGCACTTGCTGTCTCATCAGCTGCAAGTTGTCAGTCCGCCATGGTTGTCTTGGACGCACATTTATCAATCGTTGGATGAGTGGTACATGTCTGTCAATTACCGTTCGAAGTTTATCATTATACTGACTGACAAACAGACTCTCAATGTTGTCGGCGGGGTTTTTAATCAGTGGCGATGTGCGTAAGTTTCACGAAAACTGCTGTATGTTGATTGCAGCGTATTTATGATAAATCACTCCCTAACGCTTTGGTCGTGGCTTATATGAAAACCATGATGATGTGGTGGTCTGTGAGCAAGGACTCCACCGACACGTCTGTCACAATAGAGCCATTCATCTGGGAAATAACGAGGTCGAGAATGTTACCCCGGCAGTGTGTTACCGATGTCACATGTTGTTTAGGTTTACATCGTTCAGCAATGCCGTTAAGCCACGTGCATCTTTGTCGTCATCGTTTCCACAGCGAACATTAAAGTCACCGAGTAAGACGATTCCGGTATTCTGAAGCGAAACGCATTCAAGAAATTCGCCGAATTCTGCGAGGAATTGGCGAAAGGACTTCGACTTGCGTCCAGACGAAGGTGGTCGGTAAATCACAAAGATGCGTGCCGTTGCAGCAACTCTCGACCCGCATAGCACCACTTCAAGGCATTCGAAAGATTCCGAGGGTCATGGTCTGGATTGAGAAAGGTGGAAGGAGGTCTTAAGAAAGACACCAACTCTCCCACCCCGTCGATTGCTCCGCGGGAGGTGTTCAAAATTGTAACCGTCAGGGATCATCGATGAAATGAAAGTCTCATCATTATTGCACAACCACGTCTCTGTCAGGCGCAGAATGACGATATGTCGTGTGTTCACATATGTAGTCTGTGACAAAGTCTGCTTTGTTACGAAGAGATCTTACGTTCAACAGCCCAATCATAGAAGTAGTTGGGCTGTCAAACGTAATTCGAATAAGAATCTGCATGCAGTTGTTACGTCTCACTGTAAACGATGGAGGGGGCCGATGGTTAATTAGCACAGTAACTGGTCTTTGCGTTGACTTCCCTGCCCTACAGACCCTGCGATTCTGCCGATTTTTCAAGCGTCCAAGTGGTCTAGTGTAAGGTGAAATCTGGTCACAATCGCACGTCCAATCCGAAGTAGGTCAGTTCGATTGTACGCCAACATGCTGTGAAGAATGGCTGTGCAGTGGTCCTGTTGTTGCTGTCACGCCTGGTCGATCAGCAGCAATGTTGTGGCACAGGTGCAGTTCACTGCACAGTTCACTGTACAGGTATAAATTACTCAAATATTAAAGAGTCACTAAAGACTTCCCAAAACCGCATAGTCCATCGTCGATCTGATACGTTCACAAAACAACTGTAAAAGAGCAATGCTGTATCGAAATAAAAAACTGGTAAAATGCTAAATATAAGAGTTTGCTATGGTGCAGCCACTTAGTGGAGCAACACATTTCGTACACTAGTCAATCTGTTTGCCAAAATTGCCTTATTCGGCTTACGCATAGCAAAGTATTTGAACAGATATGTCGGGGACGGAGTAAGCTCGTACTGAAAGTAGGATGCTGTGTCTTCGCATCGTTCTAGAATGACCAGCAGTCTTAAAAACAGAATAAGTGGATCAACATGCACCGTCTGCTGATCGATCTTGATTCCTTTCATTAAATGAATCAAAGTGTGGACTGTCTCACTGCGTTTCATCGATGCTTATTGAACCTTGACGTTATCAATTACCTCTTGTAGCGATTAACCAACTTCTTCCACATCGTTTCAATTGGCACCGTCACTATGGTACCTTGATGACTGCTATCTCAATTCTTGGCTATCAATATCAAAGGGATCATGCTGAGCAAGCCAGTTGAAGATTAGTTTCAAATCCTCAAAATCTCGATTACAGTGGGCGCTGCCCAGCTCCACGTGCTGCTCACTGGTTCTGTGGACAAGTCCTATGACGTCGGTCATGGCCTCGTGCACCTCGGTACATTTATGCATACTGTATACCCATAGCAATCTCACCGTCTCAATCTCAGGTGAAGTGGCCGGAGGCAGCAAATAAGTTCAGCATACGAAGAAATGCAATTATATGCATATTCCAGCTGTCTATCCTCTCTGTACGAATGAGCAGCTTTAAAGGGTCGATGTACTCCATGTATATCAGCCACAATTGTACGTGCCGTCCTTGAACACTTCTTTTGTTCACACTTGATGTCTTCCATGATGTTTTTCTGCTTTATCAGAACAGGTCACTCGCCAGTACTCTCAACACCGATTTCGTTATTTCTAAGCTGTTCGTAGTACAAACGAAGCTCTTCTCCTTCAGTCTCATTCAGTCTCTTGGTGGACTCGTATAAATCGCAGTCAAGTTCATCCAAAGTTATGTCAAACTCCTCGTGACATTCCGAGTCAGCATCACTGGAAAATTAGTCACTTTCATCCTCCAAAGTGAAGTCTCCCTTACCTTCGTCACCCATTTCAACGGTTGTCCTGTGCTGCACTACGACAGGATCACCATCGCCGCACTGAACTGATTTCCTCGGAAGCATCGCTTCTTTGAGTCTGGCCATGAGTGCTGCTTTAAATAAAAAGTGTCCTCTTAGAGCTCTTGAAACAACCTTCCCCGACATCATGTGTGTCTCTGCAATCACACCGTAACAACCTTTTTAAGCGAGTCCGACAAGCCTGATCCTGCCATCAAGCTGCCGATGCTGCCGAGAAGGAAGGAAAGAATGAATGACGGAAGGAAGGAAGGGAGGAAGGAAGGAAGGCAGGAAAGAATGAAGGAAGGAAGGCAGGAAGGAAGGCAGGAGGGAAGGAAGGAAGGAAGGAAGGAAGGAAGGAAGGAAAGAAGGAAGGAAGGAAGGAAGGAAGGAAGGAAGGAAGGAAGGAAGGAAGGAAGGAAGGAAGGAAGGAAGGAAGGAAGGAAAGAAATGTTTATTTGTCCCAGTGACACAATACTGATCGATAATAAATATACATAAATCATATGCAACCAATACATTACCTTATTTCCAAAAATCAAACAGAAAAACAATCACGAAATAAACTATTCAAAACAATACATTAGTGTGAATGAAACAGTGGTGTCAAAGGGACGGGAGACCCCTATTAAGACCAATTTTGGTCGCCTCACGAAGGGGCCACCCAAAGCTCACCATGGTATGAAAATTCAGAAACATAATACATTTGATATACCATTTACGGTAAACAGGCTTACAGAACTTTGACATGCCAATATTAAAGAACTTTGACAGTGTATCTAGGCACAGATCACGTATGCTTATATCGTGACTGTGGTTTCCGAAATGGGAATTCATTGAAATTTAACTAAAAAGGGGTCCTTCACTGTAAAGACTTTTTCCCCAAGGAGGATTGAAGAGGAGTTTTCACCATGTTAAAGAGCACAACAATGCGCTTTGATTGACACTATATATGCTCAAGTAATAATTTGTTCCCGGTAGTCCATTATTTGGATATAGAACGACCATATACCATATAGCCTACTTCACTCTTCGGGGGTTTGTGTAGATCTACAGGTCGACGTGAAGAAGCGTTACACTGTCGTGGGGTGTCCGGTTGAGCTTTACGTAACGAATTCAACGAATATGTGTTAGTTTGTTCAGCTGTCAATGTTTGACTGATAATGCTCAACATATAGCAAGTTAGGTGCAGTCAGAAGAGTATGTCTTTTAGCGTTTTGGGGGTAACAATAAAAACGAGCTCCCAAATAGCTTCAATATCATGCCCTGGTAGTTAATTGTCAGTCGTGACTGTAATATTTACCAAATGTTACAAAAGAAACTACATGATTTAATGTATTTAAACACCATGACGTGCTCGCAGGTCGTTGTTCGTTCATTGATAGGCCTTGGTCATGATAATGTTGAATTGTCAAATGATATTCGTCTTGCTATGCTATTTTAAGAGTTGATAATATATATGTAGACGTAACCATTATTCTGTCTGCGTCTATTCCGTTTTGTCAAGTCCTTGACCCAGGGGCCGATTTGTTGAAGTATTCGCGCGGACTCTTGGTTCTTGCGATTGTTAGGTTACGTATTACGTTTCGAACACATGATTTACCCCATAAACATTCAAAATGTTGACATATATACATATATGGGGTGCTATTTTTTTCGTCGCCGCGCCGTCGTAACTTCAGGTTTTTCTAACCTAAACGGGAGACACATTCCAAAGGTTTAGGGGGCACTATCAGGGGCACATTAAAAAATGTCTAGGAACACACAAAATTCAAAAGGTATGTGGGACACATATTATGCCCCTCAGGCTCGCTGGATCCACCTGTGCGATATGCAACGAGTGTACAAAATTTATATTGAAAATACTAAATCTTATACGTTGGGAACTCAGCAATCGTATTCACAGCTGAAAATCTAGAATAAAAAACCGATGAACTACTCACATTCCACGCGATAGCGCCCATCGGTGGCTCTACCTTACGGAGCTTAGCTATATTAATGGAGACAAATGGTGGCGCCACGAGGCGTAGATGATCGAGGCTATGCACACACATTTTGTATGCGTCAACTTCACAATCGCAGAGATCGTTCTTGAACTAACACGTACAATTTAGAAGTAGTGTTGGTCAATGTACAAAAGGTATGATACTGTCATTAATCTTTACATGGCAACCCATCACATTATTCGAATATGTTAGTTGAGCGAGTTGTTGGCGTTACTAATCTTTTAGTGTGAGCGATAAACGGGTGATTCATCCTGAGATCCAGTGGCATTGGCACACTCGCACATCCGCGGCGGCGTGTTTGATTGGTAAGCAATATTTATGTGTTTTACTTGTACCATCATACTAAGGACAGTCAAACATAATTATAATGAATATGACGTTTTGAAAAATAAGAAAAAACCGCCTGGCCTGGGTAAAGTTCTGAAATTCGGAAACAGTGACTAGGGCTAGGCCCTGGCCCTGGGCCAGACTTTTATTTCATTGATTTGATTCTGACAAATTGTTACAATCAATACAGAGGTTGTTTTGAAGCTCTTATTTTTTGAACAGCAAATACACACTTGGTAAAATGAAGATATTTACACAATTCATTATGCAAGTTGTGTGGGAAAATGTCACTCGCAACAGGCTTCTCGGGAACATTGACATTGTTTCTTTCCTGTGGTGATGATTACACATATTTGGAGCTGTTTTTGTAAAAACAGTGAAATATCGAGTACGATTTCATCACCATCGCCGATATAATTATATGTTATATATTAGTGGTGCAACCTTTTGCATTACTGAAAAATTTCGCGATTTTAAACTGTATATATGTCTTGTTGGGCATTCATACTTCAATGTTCCAGCATTTGAGTAGTGACTGATATACATATAATGGTGTATTTATATCAAACGTCAATTTTCATTGCGTAAATAAAAAAATATAAAAAATATTAATAAATACCCGAATAATCTCAACCTACTTTAAAATGGCAATAACATATGAACATGTCATAGCATATTTCAACTACACATACAATGTTCAGTTTTATGATGTATAATGCATGGAGATGATACAAGTCTTTCTACAACTCTGTCTAATATTAATTAATCCAAATATAATTCATACTAAAGCTCAACACAACTTTCATTATTTATATTTCAATGTGTAGATCACATAAATACAGTGTATGGTTAATGTGCACCAATGTGTAGATCACATAAATACAGTGTATGGTTAATGTGGACATAAATACAGTGTATGGTTAATGTGCACCAAGTTTGTTATAGGGCTGGTTTGTGCCAAATAAAAGTTTCATAACAATATCTTCTATCCCACCCACTGGTATAATATAGATACCGAAAATTTACAACAGTTAATTAAGGCTTGTATATTTAGCTCACAATTAATGCATAAAAACCCTCTCGTGAATCGCAAAAGATTTATTGAAACATTGGGGCACCCAGAAGTATCCCATTTTTGTTCTGGAGGAAGCACGGAAGGATATTGAGAGTTATTAGTTATTTGTGATATAGGGACAAGCTTACACCTAGAAAAAGTTTTGTGATAAATACACCTATGCCTCATTGACTTTTTTCGGTCAGAAGTTGGTCAATTTTAAAGAAATATAATAACGCACCATCTTTGCATATGTACAAATTCATAATGAAGACAACCAGACCTGCCATATTACTCTGATTTGCACAGTTGCATGAGTATATACCAATGTTATACAACTAGCTTCTGAGGTATGTGTATTTTGCTCACAATCAAGGTTTGAAAACCCTATCGCGACTGATTTATTGAATAAATCATTATGTTTATCAACTTGATGCACATTAACCATACACTGTATTTATGTTCTAATTATATTTATGTGATCTATGCAGTATAGAAAACTAAGTTTCATTGACACAGATTAAATAGTTCAAGAGATTTGAAATATGTGAAATGTGAATAATTTTCTTTATTTTTTAGAAGCCGTCAAAAAAATTCCAACATTTCAAACTGTCATATCTCGAAAACTATTGGAGCTAGAACAATCAAATTTAGGATTCTTGCATATCTTACCAAAGCTTTTCACCAAACTGATTTATTAAAATGCAAGGAATAGTATTATAAAATTACTATGCACCAGACTATTCTGTGTAGCATCTATTTTTTTTAAATGTAATTAGATATGTAATTATAGAACGATACCAGTACTTAGATTCTGCTTATTTAAACAAATTGGGGTAAGGGCAACTTATTCCAGTCTGCTCCACCCTCTTAATTGCAAACATAGTTACTTCATATTTTATCAGTACGGACCCAACTTTAGCTAATCAAATACAACACTGTACCAATAAAACGTTCAGATATTACCTTAATTGACAACATAATGTATTTAATTGTTGAAAGGGTCATTCAACTTAATTTGTAGGTCTTTAATTAATTGGTGGGTATTAAAGGGAATACAAACACCTATTGCTTGAATTCATATTAAATTATATCCTGCTATCTATTTCCATGTCCACCAAGCCAAACAAAATAAACAAAAATCAAATTCCACATTTTATGCAGTGCAGCCTAACATTTTCTAATATGCATATTTTTGGCGCGCATTTGGGGATCCCGAGATGTGACGTCACATATGACCCTTACTCGCATCAGGCCGACCCTTTCCATGCATTCCAGCATGTTTACAATGATAGCTTTCGGGTCGAAACGTGCATCAAAATTAGTTATTGTGCGATATTATATTACATCCTGCTATCTATTTCCATGTCCACCAAGCCAAAAAAATAAAAAAAATAAAAAATTCCACATTTTATGCTGTGCAGCCGGACATTTTCGAATATGCATATTTTGTATACTATAATGCACTGTTTGTAAATATGTTTTTATTTTTGTAGTAATTATTTATTCGCCACAAAAATGAAAATATGGTAATTATATATAACGATGTTTCTAAATTTTATTTATCCAGACAGATCACAATTTGTTTTCACATATATAATTACAACATATTACCGTACCATATATGTACAATTAATAAATTATATATCCATTACATTACATTTGTTTGGATAAAGAACATTTTGAACCGACGTCGCCCGCTTATAAAACTCATTGACTGATTTAAGTTGTTATGATCAATTGTACACAATTCCTTCATATATCGATATGTTGATGATATGAGATTATACACGTTACTTTCTGTAGCTGGATACAATATAATGTTTGCTATGTATGTTTATTGGTGTAGATTATCTGCCGTTGGTTGCATTTGATATAATTATTCTGAAAACGAGCCCAAGCTCTACGAAACCTAGTCGACTTGTAGGCCCATTCGCGTTCATTGTTTTGAAGAAAATTGGATTCATGTGGAACCGTAAGATAACTGCTTGTTCCTCTATGATGACTAGTGATTGTATTACATCGGAATATTGCACAATAACTCATCCTGGCCCTCGTTTCGACCCAAAAGCTATCCTTGTAAACATGCTGAGTGCATGGAAAGGGTCGGCCTGATGCGAGTGTGACGTCACGATACCACGTGATCGCCTAGCTCATTACATTTTAATTTTCCGCGGGAATCGCTACACAGACGGGTTTAAAATCGAATTGATGCTACTTGTTTATATTTCCTTTAACAAGTATGGATAGTAAGGAAATACCTATACATATTTACCTCAACTGTTCAGATGTATTTGATACCCTTGACCACTCAATATTAAAAGAAGTAGCCCTAGATCTATTCAAAACATATTTAAAAACAGAAAACAAGACGTAGACATTGAAAAAAAACAATCTGAACTGCTTAGTTTGTCAACAGGCATACCTCAAGGACCAATTCTAGGCCCTTTGTTATTCTTAATCTACATTAATGACTTTGCCTAAACTAGTCCAAAATTCAACTATATTATGTTTGTCGATGACACAACCTTCCCAAGTACTCTAGATTCTTTTGTACGATATTAAAACAATTAAAATGTAGAAATCCTAATCAACACAGTACTGGGTAAAATTAGTGAGTGGTTTAGATTAAACAAGTTACCCCTAAATGACTATTAATCAAAGTATATGATTTTCTAAACAGCTAGAATAAATAATAATAATATCATAAACCCATAAAATGTACAAATAGATAACAAACAATGACCGAGTAGATTAATTTAATTTCCTAGTGCTAAGCTTTAATGAAGAATTAAGCTGGCAAAATCATATCAACAAAATCTCTAATAGATGCTCCAGGACTACAAGTATCCTAAATGAACTTAAACGATTCTTACCTCTGAATATAAAGATGACGATATTGTCATAGGTATCCTATGGTTTAACGGCCTCGGGGTATAGATGTGATAGAATTAAAAAAAACTTCAAAAGAAAGTCGTTGGAATCATAAAACACTCACACCGATCCAATGTGCAAAAGTCTTAAGGGGACACGACACCCTGGATTTCCCATTTCTGTGGTCCAAAAATATATTTTTGGCGAATTTCCAGTTTCGAGATATTCGTATAATAAAGTTATCTAACTTTCAATATGTGCACGTTGTCACTATGACTGAATACGATAAATGCAATAAAAACATGATTTAGCAGGAGCCCTACTATCTTGTTTCTTTTGTTTATGTGCAATGAAGCAGCGCCGATCGAAAAATCGCTTGTTTTCGATCGCGTGTACTTTCCGCCATCTTGAAGCTTTGTTGACATGTCGCATACCACCAGACAGCTTCACTATCGCACTGCATCGTGGTTCCACTGGCTATCTAGCATATTCGGCTGTTTCCGAGATATTCCGGTTAGAATGACCCCAATCTAACCGTATCAACCGACCCAAACCCGCCCATCTACGGCAGTGATTGGATAGAATGGCGCACGTGACTGGATACGCATGCGCTGATCGGTCAAGTGCGCGAACTCGGCTCAGTTTGTTTACAATCGCCATCGTTCTACGCCATTTATTCGCCGCTATTATAAAAGATATTCTACGCACGACACCATGTCGGATGGTAGGAAGAAGCACATCGCTACTTTTGGGAAGGGTCGAAAGCGCAGGCGACTGCAACTGAGGCTTGCACGGGCTCCATCGACGGCCACAGTGGCGGCGGCAGCAGTTTCTCCGGTCGAAGGCAAAGGATCCGACTCGGACAGTGACGCGAGCGACACCCGTCAGTCTCCTGTCAGCCAGGTATTATTCATTTTTACTTTTGGCTGACATTTCATGTGCACGTACATTTTTATCACATTATATTTGGCTAATGTACCCAGGCTATGAATACAAATGACTTACCATGTCATAAAAATAATACTGCTAATTTCAATGGTGAATGGAATTACAAGTTTGCTGGCAGGCAGGCTAGGCTAGAATTATTCTTGTAATTTATAGTACAGCCATATACTAGCTTTATGTCACACCAATGACCTGTTATATAGGCTGTTATAAAATGCAGGAATATTTGGAAAATCACACTTGTTTATAACTTGAGGAAACTGCAAAACAAATAATGTATTTTCAAATATAGTATTTACTGTGAACTGAATATTATATATTTATCAACTATTATGTTATTATAATATATAATTTGTTCGCAGGTTACTGAACCCCAGCCATCAACTTCGGCAACAGAAAAGAAGTTCTCCTTCAGGACGACTTTTCGAGATGATGGCAGCGACACTGAGGATGCGCCCGAGACAGCGAGTGACATCACGACTGTCATCACTCGATCGAGCATGCTGTCAACACTCGTGAAAGGTCTGCTGTGTCTGGAGTGTGGTGCAGCGTCGTTGGTGATCCGTGTCACCGACCACCGACTTGGCCTCGTTGCAGCGATGGAGACTGTGTGCACAGAGTGTGACACCGTGCTCAACTCCACCCTCACGTCTGACCGCATCGAGGGGTCAACTGCAGGGAACGTGCCTTTCTCCGTTGTGCGCCAGGCAGTAGCTGCATCGATGGACATGGGAGTTGGCCATGCGGGGTTGGTGAAG
Organism: Escarpia spicata; assembly: GCA_963995525.1. Lineage (NCBI taxonomy): Eukaryota > Metazoa > Annelida > Polychaeta > Sabellida > Siboglinidae > Escarpia > Escarpia spicata. The sequence goes on from OZ023206.1 coordinate 73,979,584, forward strand.
TTGTGTAGATTTCTCGACATGAAGCCTCTGACACACACCTCCTTCACCAAACACACACATGCCATTTGCGACGCCAACAAGGTTGTCGTGACCCGGATGCTCGACGATGCTGCCAGCGTTGTCCGTCGCGTCTACCGGGACATCGACTCGTCGATCGGGGAAGATGACGTCATCGACTTGACCGTCAGCTACGATGGGTCGTGGATGACCCGTGGTCACAAGTCGCATTACGGGATCGGCTGTGTCGTCGAGGTGATCACGGGCCTGGTGATTGACCTCCAGGTGATG